>OX459103.1:3093700-3421200 GCA_949775045.1 Metridium senile | reverse complement strand
TGTGGGGGGGGGGGGGGGGTTTGTTGACATTTGTAGGTCTACTATTGCAAATGAGAAAAACATGTTTAAATTCGAGAAAAAGTGGCGAGCTCCAGCCCCCCTAGCCCCTCCTCCCCCCCCCCCGTCTGCGCCGCCCCTGGATAACGAAGTTAATTGAGTGGTGCGCTTATGACAATTATAAAGAAGAATTCATATGACTAGGAAAAGCTCATGGCACGGCAAGGCACGGCAAGGCACGGCAAGGCACGGCAAGGCACGGCAAGGCACGGTAAGGCACGGCAAGGCACGGCAATTAAGGCGCCACATTTTAAACAATGCTAAAATCGTCGCGGTAAGGCACTGCAATTTCTAATCATACGAAATCTGCTCTATGATTATTCAATAAGGGTTAATTGTCTACAATGCTTAATATTTATGATGCTTACCGCTTGTGATCTAGAAATCCATCCAGGGTTTTCCTTCAGAGTGTACTCAAGTTCTTGTGAACAGCGACCCATTAGCTCACACTGCCCTGATGCATGCTGGTAGTTGTAAGCCCAGCATTCATCGACACTATGACAGTGTAACTGACAGGTTAGTTCGTAAGGGGTGGTGGTCGAGTGGAAGATTGGCCCGGCGATAGTGTAGTTGCTTAAAACCTTATGAAGTTCTTTACGGACAACTCCATGGCAAACAGCGGCTAGAAGGATCAATGGAAATGGAATTAATTAACAATTACAGCATAATGCGCCTTACCGTGGCCACCCAATTAAAGTTTTGTACAAGTTAGCTTAGCATTCAAAAGTTTCTCTTTTCAAATTATTTGCTACACCTTTTCAAATTTAAACATCCTGAGAGGTTTTTCAGCCACTTATAAACTTCCACTTGTCTTCGCTTTGAACATTTCAAAGTGTTTATCGTTTGTCACTCGGCATGTCTTTTATATTACGGTCAAATTCTCGCTTTCTGATTGGTTAACTTGTACAAAACTTTAATTAGGTGGCCACGGTAAGGTGCGTCGCGCTGTAATGGACAAATATGAAAATGTAATATTTAAAGCACATCGCTGGAATATACAGCCGATCTCGAAAAGGTTGTCCACTTGAAAAGACACATATACTAAAATATATATCACGTGTTTTATTATATATTCACTTTCCGCACGTGTAGAAAGTCAGGACTTCTAGCGAGGGAAAATATTGCTTTTATTGTTTGAATTCACCGCCATTACTTTTAAACGCACCTGACTTGCTACACGCGCGGAAAGTGTATATATTATGAGTCACGTGATATTTCTCTTAGTATATATGTCTTTTCAGGTGGACAACCTAATTTCAAGATCGGCTGTATACATGTGAAAAATATCATATTCCCTTGGCGGGAATTTATAAATAAGTTTTTCCGTGTTCTTGTTTATTAATTACAATCAGTGAAACTTTAAGCCACTTTGGTTGCCATTAATTATTAACCAAACTGAGAAACTAAACAAAATATTCTTGTATATTTTCTGTCTTTTTCCCCCGTGCATAACTTACTCTACCATGGGCTGTACATGAGTGTAGCTAGCTGTTAATTAATCAAAGACTAGAGGAAAACCTGGGTTGTTTTTTAATGTTTCAAGATTTGTGCAGGCCTTGCCTTATTACAGGCTGTACTGCATGATTGTAAGTAAATTAATCAAAAAGTAGAGGAAAATCTGTGTTGTTTTTAATGTTTTTTGTTTCGTGCTTGCCTTGCCTTATTACAGGCTGTACTGATTGTAAGTAAATTAATCAACGACTAGAGGAAATCTGGGGGGGGGGGGGGGGGGGGGGGGGGCGGGGGGCTGCAGATCCCTTAAAAATGGATAGGGTTGCTCGACTGACCTTTTAGGGTCGAAAATAAGATCCTCGCGTACCTTTTATAGGGTCTCGAACTGGCACCGTACCTTTGAGGGTCAGTTTTCGAACTTAAAATTATACATATAAAAATTTTTTAAATGTGGTCGTACCTTGGTGGTGAGTCCCCCCCGGGAGACGAAAACCTGTTTTGTTTTTAATGTTTTTTGATTCGTGCATGCCTCCCTTTATAACGGGCTGTACGTGAGTATAGGTAAATTAATTAAAAGGGTGACAAAACCTGCGGTATTTATAGTGTTTGTAAACAACATGTTTATATTATGTGTTTATAAAAGCGACCCTAACGCCTTTCCAAGGGTTATGAGTAAATAAGTCAAAGATCGCACAGAAAAGAAATAAATGCTGATATATATTGTTTGTTTATACATGCATTCTTTACCTTACCACCCTCGAAGCGGTAAGATTTTTCAGTTTTTTAATTAATCGAAATTAGTCAAGTTCTATTTAATCTTTCGATAATGTGACTAAACCTGACTCAAGTTCAAGTGTTGATTATGTTGGAGCATCGAAACGTCCTTTATCGCTTAACTTTTTTAGTGAAATATTTAAAAAGAATCTACTGTTTTTTTAAAGTAATTAAGAGTTTAATGAATTTGTTGACATATAAAAGTACTGACGTAGATAATTTTTGTTTTCAGTTTAGCCAAAAATAAATCTAGTTCGGTGCACTTTTTTAGTGAAATATTTAAAAAAGATTCTACTGTTTTTAAAAGTAAATAATGAATTGATCATGAAATGAGTTCGGTGCATGAGTGAATTACAGATACATGAGAAAAATATCATTCGAACTTGGCGGAAGGTAAGTGAAATACAAAAATGAAATACAGATACATGAGAAAAATATTATTTGACCTTGGCAAGACTTGAACCCGAAAGACGTTTAGACTTTAGAGTTTAAATTTGTTGACGTGTAAAACTACTATAGATAATTTTTATTGTTTTAATCAAGTCAGAAATAATTTTAGTTCGGGTGCACCTGCAAACATATAATATACAAAACCTTGAACCAAGAACAATTAAATTGTGTCGTTTTAGGCTGTTGTGGGTTTGTATCATCCATTAAAAAGTTCATTTCTAACACAAAACCTTATTAAACTAATAACTTCTTAAGCTTTTAAAAACAATCTAAAATAAACCAGTTGGAGCCAAACAATTAGAACAGTTTTCAATTAAAACGGGTGTTGCGTTTTTTCGTTTGTTTTTCAAAAACTCCGTGTCTTATTTGTCTTAATTTTGTGAAAGATTGGAATTGAAAAATTTGAACACCGATCGACACATGTACACTTCACACAAAATCTGTATTTACAACCATCACTCCTCGCTAGCTATATAGGGTTCTTCGGCACTATTCCGCACTACGTAAAGTAAACTCCACACACACTATCTCTACACTCAGTATTTACAACTATCACTACTCATCGAAACACTTCTGTGAGGTTATCTCCATGCACTAACACTGCACTTAGTATTTACAACCATAACTCCTCATCGAAGAACTTCTGCATGTCAGTGAGGTTATCTCCACACACACTACAGTCAGTATTTACAACCCCCACATCAGGGCTATTCTGTGAGGTTATCTCCACATATACTATCACTACACTTAGTATTTACAACCCCCACTCCCCCATCATCACTATTCTATATGTATTTGTAAATATACAGTTACAATATTCACCATTGCTCAAGCTACTGCCATGTTACTATTTTTAAAAGAAGTTAAGACTTCTTAATTTTCCTCTCTGCAAGACTGCAAGCGGTTAGAGATCATTCTCCTATTGAGCAACATCGATCACTACATGGAACAGTCTTGACACTAAATTAAAGTCAAACAATCACCTAGTTTAAGCACCTTCAAACAAAGAATACACTGAATGTCATACTACGAATAGACACTTATAAACTCATGGAACTTTAACGCAAACATTTAAACATTTTTTAGAAATTATTATAGTATAAGTTGTAATTTCGTTTGAAAAGCCCAAGTGGAAACTTAAATAAAGTATGTATGTATGCAACTAAGAAATTTCGTGAAGCTAACGTAAAGCGATATGGATAATAGCAAAAAGTATAACTCCACTCAACTTCAGTTTTATAATTACGCGAAGGGAGGACAATTTCAAATAGTTATACGCTCAAAAAGCGATATGGATATTAGCAAAAAGTATAAAAATACATTTTACAATATGAATACTTGCCTATTTGTCGAGGATGGATCACAATAAACGCCATACAGCACAAGATTGTAAAATAAGCTTGACTTTCGGCCATTGGCAAACACATGGTGTAAGAACTGCAGTTTGACAATCTTGGAAGATTACTTACGCCAATGTGTAATTTGGTTTTAAATCGGGTAAAGACATTTATTATTTATAAAGGCTTAAAAAATAATTACAAATTATCATTAAAAAAAATAAATAAAAAAGACTTCTTGTAGTGGCATGATATGGTAACTAGGCAACTAGGGGAGTGCGAAACTCAAACACTCTCATTAAACATTTCTATAAGATTTTAATACGCAATTAATATATACAAAAACAAAGTATTAACGATTTACTTGAGGAACCACTACTGAGTCGTTTTCGCAGTGAGTATAGTCATAATGGATATATCGATTTACTCAGTTATTTGAGAAACCACTATACTAACAGAAGTCGCAATGAGGAACTGTAGATGCGTCAATAGTCCTCTTCACAGTTCCCTGCGCCATTTTGAAAGGTAGCCAGGCCTTTGCATCGAAGCAAGACGAAGGTTGCCGGAGCTTCTATATCTAATGATAGAGACCTTTTAACACCTTGCAATTATTCACGTGTCTCTATCATTGCAAGCTAAACGTTCGTCTTGCTTCGATACAAGGCCCGGCTACCTTTCAAGATGGCGCAGTAGGACACTTAATACTTAGTAGCCTGCCAACAGGCGTTCTTGTGGAGTTTTTCGAAAAAAAAACCCCGGGTTTTGGGCTTCCTGTGTTTCTCGCGGGTATCAAGACAACACAGGAACCCCAACATCCTATTTTTCCCCAAAACCCAAAAGAACGCCTGTTTTGCAGGCTAAATACTTAGTTATTAGTTGTGTTAAAAAGGACTGTGTACTCTTGATAGATACACGACACCGTCTACTACATAAGGCTGTACGTCAGTACATGTAGGTTCCAGTCGTGGTGCTGGGCCGTTGATTAAATCTTGGAAAGCCTAAGAAATGTAATTAATGTTATTAATTAATGTTATGATTAATGTTAATAATTAATGTTATGAAATTCTCTTAAAACCATGCAAACAAATATAGGAAATAGAGTACCGATAACATGGCATCATAGAGCATCACATCACATCAGTCACATTACATAGCACCACACCACACTACATAGAATCACACCACACCACATCACTTCACACCACTCACATTACATAGCATCACACCAAGTCACATCACACCCCTCACATTACATTACATTACATGGCATCACACCACATATCACATCACTTCACACCCCTTTTTGGCACAAAAAAGTTATAAAAGTTGTTAATTTGTACCTTACAGGCGGGTTCTTCTAGTTTATTACCCCATATATACATCGATATCAGACCAATATTGAGCTTCATTGCTTTGGCAAGAGCACACAGACCTTGGCTGGCAATATTGTTGTTACATAATACTAGCCTGTAAATAAGGAAAAAAATAGTGAGGAATTACTAAGGGGAGGGAAAGAAGGGGAGGGAAGGAAGGAAGGGGAGGGAAGGAAGGAAGGGGAGAGAAGGAAAAGGAAGGAAAAAGGAAGGAAGGGAAGGAAGTAAGGAATATCTAGCTTACGTGGTCAAATTTGTGTTATAAGCCGCCAATGCCTCTGCTAGCGCCACGGCACCGTCATCCTCTATTCTATTATAGGCCAAGTTAAGTACTTCTAGCGGTGTGTTACGCTTCAGTAAGATAGCAAGTTGTTTGGCTCCATCACGGGTGATATTGTTGCTGTTGAAAGAAAACAGTTAGAAGACCATCTTAATTCCCTAAGCAGGGACTGATACTATGAAAATCACTACAGTGGTTAAATGTCCGTTGATAATTTGGCCTTGGGTTTTTTTTTTTTTCCACGTGAACAATCTTGAGGAAATGAGCATTTTACCACTCAAGTGATTTCGATAGTTATAATAACGGAGACAATTAATCTTAGTTTTACATTGACAAATATGGAGTTCTTTTCAGGCCTGCCTTGCATGGGTCCTGAAGTCACGTAACATATATATAACAAAACAAAAATCACTTTTTAACGTCTCAATTCTTCTAGACTGGACACGTGTGCCATACTAATGGGGGGAGACTCAGACACACACTCACTACCTCTACGTTGATTATTTTGCACACAATTCAGCTCACATCTTCATTTTTTCATTTTTGCTCACATTGTCCGAAAACGCGGAAAATCTCTTACAAACGCCCAAAATCGAGTAAAAACGCCTAAAATCACTTTAAAATACCAGACTGCTATATTGTTTTCAGGCCGTACGTACCTGCTTAGATTCAAGTGAGTCAGTGTCAGGTTATCATATAAATGTTCTTTGATTCTTTCAGCTCCAAAGTCCCGTATATCGTAGTGAGCCAAATGAAGTTCTTTTAGTCTTACATTAACCTATAGTGAGGCATTACAAATAACATTGTTAATCGTTATGTACATTTTATCTCGTGCGTCTTTAGGTTAATGTAGTGTTTACAAGTGTTGGTATGGTGATGCTAATTTGCCAGCCATTTTCACAATAGATTTTTCAATTTTCTTTGTTCTAATAATAATGGTTGGTTAGCAAAACCATAACACAATAAGTCACTTGTACGTCCACCTATAGCGCCATTGGCGCGTGACTTTGTGTTGTTTAATTCATAAATATTTACCTTGAGCATTTTTGCAAGATGAACAGTTGTTTCTTCCTACAGATGATACAATATTAAAACATAGTTAATATTAACTATGATTAAAAGCATTATTCAATATATATATATATTCCTTTTTATTTCAAGGAATTGAAAAGATAATGGGAATGGCAAAAGATCAATATGAATTGCAAAATAATAAGAATTCTAAAAAAAATTTAAGTGAAAAAAAGGAACTAAAAAATAATGGGAATTGGGAAGAAAAAAGGAATAGGAATTGAAAAATTGAAAAAGAAAATAAATTTTTAATAAATGGGAACTGGAAAATGGATGGAAAATGAGAAAGAATTGAATGAGATCAAAATTTACCTGATGACTGAAAAAAAGAGGTCTGTTCATTGCCAACACTTTAAGGGTGTTGTTGTGGTTAAGTATTGTTGCCATAGCAATTACGCTTTCTGTTTTCTAAATAAACATATAGGCATGTATCCAATTAGAAGTGAAATAAACAGAAAACCACAGTATTAGTAGTACATAGTTTAGTATCTTGCAATTTTTCATCATCAATAACAAATTGAATATTATGAATAAAATGAATCAAAGAATAAATAAACTTTTGTATGGATAAATGAAAAAATATCATATGCCCTTGGCGGGAATTAAACCCCACGGCTTCAGCTTTCTAGTCCGATGTGTTAACCACTACACCACAATGACCAACCACGCTGGATACGCAGCCGGACAATGTAGTATAGGGCAACTGTAGTGGTCCCAGGGCAATATTAATCTCTACTAGTAAGGTAAAATTCAATTCATTAAATGTATGTACATATGAATAAATGAAAAAATAAAATAAAAAAAATAGTCATTAAAATCTTTTTTATTTATACACGGTAGAATTTTAAAGCATGAGCCTTATAGTTTAAATACCTAAATTATATATACCTTAGATATTAAATTAAGTTACTCATACTCAGGTACACACTCATTATGAGTGTATTAATACTAGCAAATTTCTATTAACAGTGAGTTTCAGGCTCAGGGAAGAAAGGAAGGGGGGGGGGGTATTTTCTCCTCAACCACCTTCCCTCCTAGTCTCCCTTGCAGCCGTTATTAGTGTTGAGCTTCCTGTCACTAATAATGGCTGCATGGGAGACCACTCATTTTTACTTACTAAATCAACCTCAGAAATATCTAGTTCTTCTAAAGCAGTGTTGACTTGTAAAGTACCAGCAATTGCCATGCCTCCTTTATTTCCAATCTTATTACCATTTAGTTTTAACTCTCTCAGTGTTTCATTCACCTGTTAATGAATCCAATATTTATGTACAAAGAAGTATATATTATAATTCACTTGTAATGGGGATACAAATTTTTTAACACTTTGATTGACTTGTTAATGAATAATATATTTATGTACAAAGAAGTATTATAATATTATAATTCACTCGTAATGGGGATACAAATTTTTTAACACTCGCAGTGTTTCATTGACTTGTTAACAAATCCAATAATAAATTTGCAGTTTTTCGTTTGTTACTCGGAATTGAAATAGCTATAAATGAGCCCCTCCCAGGGGGGGGTGCATGCTCCCATGATCCTTTGATCTTTTTGCATTTTCTCCCTTGCTCCCCATAAGTAAAATAACTGTTTCCCTGAAATGTTTTACCTTATATATGTTCCCATGATCCCCAAAAAACTATTGTTTTATCATATTTTGCTCCCTTGTTCCCTGAAAATAATTTGGCAGTATCCCTTGTTCCCTAAAAATAAATGCCCGTGCTCCCTTGATCCCTAAAACCCCTGGGAGGGGCTCATATATTAGATTCAATACACAGTCTATTAAGCTGTTCAATATATACCTGTAGGCCTTTGGCAATAGCTTCACCACCATCAGGACCAATGTCATTGTAACTAAGTATCAAACTTTGAAGAACAAGTGTTTCCTGAATAAACAAAACATACATTAGCATAACATACACAACATGACAGATCTACAGAAAGAGTGGAGTAAGAGTGTATATTGTAATAATTAAGTCAGCTTCCAGCTGGGAGACAAAAAACATACATCAGCATAACATACACAACCAACATAACGGATCTATGAAGAGAGTGGAGTAAGAGTGTATATTGTAATAATTAAGTCAGCTTCCAGCTGGGAGACAAAAAACATACATCAGCATAACATACACAACATAACGGATCTATGAAGAGAGTGGAGTAAGAGCATATTCTTGGCTTCCTGGAAGAAAAGCTTTCTTGAAGCTCAAAGAACTATCGATGCTAAATATATAGTCCTGTGCTTTTCTTCTTTTTTTGTTGAAAGCGATAAATTATATACAATAAAATTATAAAATTGTTCATTGTGGATATGGGGATCAAACCTTCAACATTTGTGAGACAAATGAATAACAATTAAGAGGATATTTTTTTCAATGACAAGCAATTATTATTATATTGCAAAAAGCGCCAAAAACTAGACTTATTTGCATGAGTTTTAATCTCAATTTTCGTTTTGGGTTAACACTCAAAAACCTTTTTCAACAGTTAGAAACTAATGTACTAAGATAACATGCCTGTTTAAAGCAGTATTTTCAATTGTACAAAGACGTTTTGTTGAATTTGTGTTAGAATGCAGCTTTTTCGGGCAGTTTTTAAAGAAAAGGTATGGGAAATAAGCAAATAAAGGCCTAAACCTCATTTTCAATTCAAATTTTTGCTTTGGGTTAACACTTTGGCTCCACTTTCATCAGTCTTTTCCACTTACAAACAAGTTAAACTTTCTGAATAAATAGATTTTAGCCTTGTACAACAGCCGTTCTTCAAGAAATTAGTTTTTGGCGCTCACAGCTTCAATACGAAAAAAGTCTTGTCTTAATTATATAACATACTGTTTACTTGATAAATTCTATAAAATTTGCTATAGTGAAGAATTCACATTTTGTTGGGCTTTTACCTGCAGTAGCTGTGCTAATATTTTAGCACCATCATCACCAATGTTGTTATATCCAAGGTCAAGTAAGACTACAAACGTGTTTGATTTGAGAGTCTTGTATAGGATTTCTACATCCTGAGAATGAATACATTTAACAGCATTTATAACCAGTTTTATTAATCCACATACATTAGTAACCCATAAATTAACCATTTCTACACTGGCAATATGCTTTCATTGATTATACTGCACCACAATTACATACAAAACTACATTTTATACAATGGAAATTACAATGCAGCACCAAAACGTACACTCTGATAATCAATCACAAACTGTACGTATGCCACCACAACACACATTAAACTTTCATCAATAACAATGCACCACCACCAGTCTAGACTTCAGTCAAGTCTAGACTTCAAACTGGCAAATGTCTATGGTCAGTCACAACACACCACTGCCACACACAAGTCTAGGCTTCAAACTGGCAAATATCTATACGGTCAGTCACAACACATCACTGCCACACACAAGTTTCAAACTGGCAAATGTCTACGGTCAGTCACAACACACCACTGCCACACAGAAGTCTAGACTTCAAACTGGCAAATGTCTACGGTGAGTCACAACACACCACTGCCACACAGAAGTCTAGACTTCAAACTGGCAAATGTCTACGGTCAGTCACAACACACCACCGCCACACAGAAGTCTAGACTTTTATACTGGCAAATGTCTACGCGGTCAGTCACAACACACCACTGCCACACAGAAGTCTAGCCTTTTTTATTGGTAAAAGTCTACTGTCAATCCTAACACACCACCACCAGACAGAAGTCTAGCCTTTTTTACTGGTAAAAGTCTACTTACTTGAAAATGATGTCAGCGACATCGAAACGTCGTGAAATAAGCGTTCTGTCTTATATTATCAAAATTTGTCCAAAAGCCACTCTTTTAAAAGTCTACTGTCAATCATAATACACCACCACACACACAATTCGGACTTTCAAACTGACAAAAGTCTACTATAAATCGCAATAGACCACCACCATGCACACCCAAAATACACCACTGCATAAACAGATGTTTAGACTTTTCGCTGGCAATAATCTTCTACCAATTACACACCAGTAATCATCATCCACCAATTACACACCAGCAATATAGCCTTGTTTTAAATATTGGAGATATACCTCATTCACTAGCCTCCGTCGATACATTTCATTTCGTTCATTCCTTTTGTTGCCATGGAGACAAAGATGAAATTCATCCATTGGTTCCCTATATATGATAGAATTATATTATTTATAAATAATTTGTTCAAATATTTATTTTTGCAAAAGGCAAATTCAATATTGGGGAATGCAAGTATTGGACAAATAAATGCTTGAGTCAACTGATTTCACTGCGTCCTGAGCCTGAGCAGAATAATTTTATCTGACTGCTATAAATACAGGTGTTTATTTTTTTATCAGTTATGACGCTCGATTTTCTCGGCTACCAGTGTATTTTTATTTTATTACTTAATATTATTTATCTACTTATCATCATTCAATATTATGGTCACTATGTTGTTAATTAGATTATTATGACACAAACTTAAACAGCAGTATGTTATGACGTCAGCATATGTTACGAGTTAATGACGTCAACACATACGTCACTACGTCAACAACAGCTAGACCAGCAAAACACTGAATATTTACGTTCTAAATAATCTTTCCTAGGGATCTTTTCAATGCTTAAAAGGTGTTTTAGTTTATTAACAAACCGACTAAGGTCCTTCAAAGAAATATGTCGTTAAAACTTGCGATAAACAAATTAAACCGGGAAAATGACGGTATATTATTGATTCGGCCATTGGCTTGAAGTGCATTTCATAGATCCCATGTTAAAGATAGACTAAAAGCATTCTTATTTTACCCAGAAAAGTATCCTAGTTACTTAAACTTCAACATAAACTCACATAATACTCTCATCAATCGCCAGGTTCAAAATGAACAGAATCTCTGAGTTTGGTTCTTTTTGCATGTCTGCACAGGCTTTCAGAAAGTCATCTTTAGTTGAGCTTGGGTCTCCCATCTTTGGGGTCTAATTTGGTAGCTCAATTTACAGGAAAAATACCGAATTTTTAGAAGTTTGTTGAAGAAAAACCAAACATTTCACACTCAACCCGCCATTTTGTCAAGTTGCTATAGAAACGATACTCGAGACAGCCTCGATTCAATTCATGGCATCATAGTTAGGTTTTCAAATAAAAAAGTACTCTTGATTGGATAAATGTTGTCAATGCCTTTCTTATCCAATGATAACTAACGTTGTATATCATACACTGCAAATTAAAAGAAATGTTTTGGTTGGTTTAATTTGGCATGATGTCATTTCTATCCAATAAGAGCTTAGTTTAGATCTCTTAGCGTAAATATTTATCGGTCGTTATGCCAACCAACAATGACATGTGTGTGGTGATTTGTGATTGTTGTCTTGTTACGTAAATTTCTATTTTCTATTGTCTCAGCTGTTTGGCCTCAACAAGGATTTAATTTATACACTTGGGTCTTCAGCCGTGTCTTTCCTTCTCTCCTTCTTCAGAAAAGTTCTCAAAAAATGACGGTAAAAGCAGAGGAAAGAGACGGAAAACTTTTCGCCGGCGTACGAGCAAAAGACGTAGCAATGGTTCGTGAAGCCTTAGCAGCTGGCTTTGATCCTAATGAAGTAGATTCCAATGGATGGCCAGCTTTCAATGAAGCCGTAGCTACGGGAAATTCATCTATTACTTTAGCTTTTCTTCGCCGTGGCGCAAAGGCTGATTTACAAGATAAAAATGGAAATAGTTCATTACACGTAGCGGCAACGAAAGGCCATACGAAAATTGTCCAAATGCTTTTGGACAATGGCGCTGATATAAGTTTGAACAATATAGATGGAAATACGCCGGAACAACTCGCTACTTCAGCTTGTAAAGAACTTTTACAAAGAAAAAGTAAGTTAATTTCTTAAGTTTATTGAAAAAGTTTCATTTAAAACAGTCCACGCTTCCGACTATGAAGACGAATGTTGAGGCTTAAGTTTGAACGAAAATCATCAGAAATATAACAATTCTTAAAAAAACATAAAAATTAATTAGTAATTTTAAGGTAAAAAAACCAAACGTATTTCACTTCAAAGAAAACCTTTTTTTCGACCGAGAAAAAATCAACAAAAGCTAATCTTTTTCTCTCTATAAACATTCTATTTCTGTGCAAACACTTTACTGTTAAGAAAACTTTAGGTTTATTTTATATTTAGCAAGAATAATAATCTTGACACTCTTCTGTTTGTCTATTTGTTTGTTGTTCTGAACGCGCTTTTCAATCAAGAGCGCAAAGTTCACAATTTCCATCAGGAAATTTTTAACATATCTTGAATACTTTTGGATCGATTTCAATAAAAAACTCTGGAATAATTCCAATTATCTGAGAATTTTCGATCATGACATGACTTCGCGCTAATATGTAAATCCTAAATAATCTTACATAATAATTTGTTATTGTATGTTTGTCACTTTTGAATAGATGGTTGTCAAGGAAATAGATCCGTTGCTATGAACAATAATAAATAGACTATGACTTGACACAATCAAAAATTATCGAACTCAACACGTACTTGTATTATTTGCTACATTTTTGCCTCAAGGGCAGAACTCAAGCAGTTTCTACTTAATATTTTCACTTAATTATTTCTGAGTGTGGTAAGAGTCATAAGTGCAGTGAAGTATGGAGACTTTTCTTTAATTGTATTAACATTGTTTTATAAGTAGTTGGATTAAAAATACTTTTGAAAAAAAAGTAAGAAATAATAATAATTAAGAGAAATATCTTTATATTTTTTAAAATCTTTTTTCATTTGTCATTTTAATCCATCTTTGCCGTATTTGTTACACATCTTTACACGACAATTAAATTTCACAATTTTTTCGAGCCATAATTTGACTCATTTCCAGTTGTAAGGCTTGTTTTTTTCATGATTTTTTCAGATCTCAGTAGTTTTTGAAATTTGAAAAGTTTTGCAAAAATATAATATATTAAGAAATGTACTTTCATTCATTTAATTATTTGGTTAATTCAACAGGAATTCAATTAATGATGACAGTGGATAGCACTAGAATTGCATCATTCAAGGATGGCTCATTACTTAAGGTAAATTAGAATAGAGATGATAATGTTAAACTAACCTCCTCAGCAGGTAATTCTTTTTACTCCTTCGGGCTTCCTTTTTAACAGTTTTATTGACCACAAGGATACTGAGAACTTGTAACAGTTTTATTGACAACAAGGAGATTGAGAAGTTCTTTATTGCCCAAAAGGCAGTTAATCGATGAAATGATGATTGAGGCAATATTTGTGACCTTCTTCAGTAAAATGTTGTACCCCAATGTTTTTATGAATTATTTAGTAAATGATCTATTTCCATCAGATGAATCCTACAAGAAGTGCCAGTCCCAAGAAGCCACAAGGGTCCACTTACACCTCCCGTGAGAGTCTGTCAACTTCAGGTAAGATTACCTCATTCAACTTATAATAATAAATTGACCTGTTCGGCTAAAATGTCACTTATATATGTATATTTCCACCCAATTCAAATCTTTTGAGAATAATGTTTTTGTCTTTTGTACTTCGAAATCACATATAAATTTTTGGAACACAAGTATTTATTATTTCCAGAAGTTTTGAATTGGGTGGAAATTATATGACATAAATAGTAAAATGCTAGCAGACTTATATGAAAATTAATAAGAACAATTGTCTGCAATATTGATAAGTTAAGTGTATTAATTTACAATTTTTTAACAGAAGAGAAAGATCAGCCAGGTACAGGAGAAGTCAAACTATCATTTGAGTACAACAGACGACTAACATCTTTGAAAGTGAACATCTTAGAAATCAAAGACCTCAAACTGCCTACAGGTATGTATTATAGCTTGTGCTTTTTTGGTTAACATGGTAACAGATGTGATAAGAACTAAAAAAAAATGTTGTGCTCAACAATCACCCTTGTTGAAATTGTTCTTGAAAGGACATCAATGCAAGGGCAGATCCTGAGGGGGTGGGGTTCTATATATAGTCACCTCTCCTTAATAAATTATCTCAAAAATAGAGGCTAATTGTTATCAACAATCACCCTCCTTGATCACTCCACACTGCAAATTTGGTGCAATTATGACAATAGTATTCAACAGTTGATCTTTTTTCCTCATTACAGAGAACAACTACAGTCACATCTATGTCAAGTGCTGTCTAATGCCCGACAAAGACAAAGAAACAAAAGGCAAAACGAGTTTGTTTAAAATTGACTCATTGTCAGAGGACCAAGGTTATGGGTCACGTGGAAGCAGTGCAAGCTCACAGAGCAGTACAGCAAGCTCTTCTAGTATAGAGTCTGACTCTCAAATAGCTGATAAAATCATGTCCGTATTGAAGAAGAGGCCGCATCTACACAAGAAACAGAAGAATGAAGGTATGTATCTGTGTGTGTTTCTGCATTCGTTATCACTGTCATCACCATCACGTTCAGGACTCATCACCTTCATTCATCATCATCACTTTCATCCATCACCTTCGTTGTTTCATCATCATCATCACCTTCATTCATCATCATCATTCTCAACATTCATCATCACCTAATCATCACCTTCATTCATCATCATCACTTCATCATTCATTATCACCTAATTATCACCTTCATTCATCATCATCAACTTCATTCATCATCATCATCATCATTCTCAACATTCATCATCACCTAATCATCACCTTCATTCATCATCATCAACTTCATTCATCATCATCGTCATCACTCTCATCATTCATCCTCATCACCTTCATCATCATAGCAACTACGTATACCACTGTATTGTATACTATTTTCTAGTCGAAAATCAAATCATGGTAATCGATTATAATAAATGGCACTCATTATAACAAACTTTTCTCTTTTTCTAGTCAAATGCTTTCTCAATTCTGACATTGGAGATTCTGTTGGTCGGATTTCTATACCAATCTACGAAAGCCTTAGCTATGATAGCCTTGTACTGCGCAAACTCAACAACAACATCGCCGGAAGTCAAATCCACGTGCGCGTTTGCGCGAAAAACCGCTGGACATCCAAAGGAACTACGATTGCAGAAGCGTTTGTTCCTTTGCCGGTTGCAATGAAGAAAACTCAGGTGACGTTGCCGTTTTATCTGGACTACAAGATAGAAGTACCAGTTACACCCGAGGAGAAAAGACAAGTACAGCTGAACCAGTCATGGGAATTGAAAGAAGGTAGGCAATGATGATGATATTGATCATTAATATGGTGGTCGATGATGTGATAGTGAGGATGATGATAATGATTATTAATATGATGGTGATGATGTAATGGTGATGGCAATGAGAATAATGCATGTGAGTGACCGTAATACTGACGCTTTGACTTGTGGCGATGATGCTATTGATTGCAATAATTAATAAATCCTTATCCAGGTCGTGTAATGACTATTCTACTATTAGTAATTGACCTATTTATGTCTCTTGTTTCATCAGGACGAGAATACACAGGCCGTAGTTTAGCTTGGGACATGGGTTTAGCAGCAGAGGCTACAGCGCCACAAACTATGTACAAAGCACCAAGTGTACCTGACTTCTCCACCACAGCAAAGAAACACAGAAAACACCATTCAAAGGCAGCAAGATTCTTAAAAGGAGAGCTCAATCTTTTCAGAAGTAAACCTAACGATCGTTACAACAAAAACGCCAAACAAATGGAGAGCACAATGGTGGATTATCCGGTCGAAAGCAAACAGTCGTCGATGGAGAACCCGTGTTGCGACAAAGTCGAATATATAGGACGTAATAGAAACGAATCTAATTCGCTATCGAATAACACTGGATCACAGTATGAACACTGGAATAGTAGAAGTGTAGATAATATATTCGAGGTAACTCAAGCCAGAGTCAGCACAGAAGAATCGTCGGCTCCACGACCATCGCTCAAATACAGCAGAGCGTTTGGCGAACAGACTGCTGTAGGCAGAACACGGAAAACGCACGAACAAGACGTGTCTCTAGAAGATGTCGACGATGATTTCGAGGAGGATTTCTCTCATTCAAAAATGGAAGTGAGAACAAAACGGTACTGATGTTCATATCAAAGAAGAAAGAAGAAAAAACTTTAGAGGTCAAAGGATATTTTTTTCCCTAAATAATTTTATTCTAGACCCAAATTAATGTTTATACTTTGTGTTAAATCTAAATTAAGTTTGGTGATTTTATTTTAACTAAGTTAGGTTTTTATACTAAGAATAGATAGATTATCTAATGTTATTTTAAATTGCTCTGTTCTCCTCCAAAAGAGGAAGATTTCGTACATATCTCACGAGGTTGAGCAGTGTATTGAGGTTATCAACACCAGTCTAAGGGGCTGTTTATATGAAGGCGAGTTGTCCCTGCTAGCCGGGATAACTCTATTGTTTTGAGTCTCCCGGGGAATACAAAACAAAAGAGTTTTCCCGGCTAGCAGGGACAACTCGCTTTTTTGTGGTCTTCAAAGATTGAAAATATCATTTAAATATTAGTAAGATACTTTCAAATATTTTAGTGGTCGTAGTGTTTTTTACAAAATAAAAAAAATTTTAGCTTTTTTTTAGCTTTAATTTTTAAAAAGTTTGTGAATAAAATCATTTCATGATAGTAATAATAATAATAATAATTTTTCGGTCAAACAATTTGACTAAGAACAAAATGTTACAAACTGTTGAATTCATTTGTAAAAAAAAAAAAGATATTTTATAAATTTAAAAGAATTTTATTTTTGGGATAAAGGAGTAGCAATATTTTTCTCTTTTCATTCTTTCAACCTTCTTCGTCTTTCACTTGTTCAAGTTCTAAGTAAGTCGGCTTTACTAAGTTCCTTATTTAACTTTTTCATATGTATATATAACTAATTCAAAAAGGTTGTCCTAAGGCAATAGATCACATTCAAAACTGTTTAGAAGAGTGCCTAATATCTAAAATATATTTGTAAGAGTTTCGAGACTTTGTATGAAACTCTTAATAAAGTTATTATTATTATTATAAAATATTGTAATTATATTAATTGTCCTGGACAACTTAATTGAAAACGCTTTCGCATGCCCTAACACTCATATTGACATGCCTTTAATTGGTGAAAAGACACGAATAAAATTAATCAGAAAATAATGATGTGTGTTTATTAATTAAATGGAATTCATTATATTACCTATTGTTTATTAATTAGGAATGTCATCCAGTCAGACTTCTCACACACGTACATCAACATTCTTATGGTGATGGTGGTGGTGGTGATTACATGCAAGGATGCTACAACGAGCAAATACTGACGCGTAACTCAGTTGCATGATAGTGGCTCCCATATAGTCTCCTTCGATCGAAGCCTCTTTTAGTGTTGGGCTCCCTGTGTGCCGACACTAAAAACGACTGCGTGGCAGACCATGGCTCGCGGGAATTAACTAATAATAATAATAGTAATAATTGCTAGTTCTTATATAGCGCATTTCCAGAACTGCTCAATGCGCTTACTGAACGTGTTCGAGTTGAAGGTATATCAAGGCGCATTAAGCTGCCACCATACAACCCATGTCTGAACACGGAGTTCTTTTACGTCTCTCAATGTTGTTAAGAATGATGGTGACGTTCCCTATTAGCTAGCAGTCTCTATTGTCGATTTCTGATCAACCAGTCGGCGCACAGCTCGACAGCCAATCTCGGCATTAATCTAAGTTCGTTAGAGGGTACAAACGACGTGGTCAGTCTGGGCGTAGCAGGCACGCTGACGTTAGTCTAAAACGCACGCAGAAAAGTCAAAACTGTTGAGCAGGCACGTGCGTTAACGTAGCCTCCCGAGCTGAACAAAAAGATTAAAGATAATGGAAATTATTCTGGAGGAAGGTGGGTAAATCGAACTGAACCTTCCTCCCTTTGCGATGTGCTTGCGAAGGCAAAGCCCTGGGAACGAGGTTGCGCGCGGACCGTAGGCTAATGATGGGTTGTAATATGATGACATCATAATGACGTCAATAATGATGATGACGTCAATAATGATAATGACGACAATGATGATGACGTCAATTATGATGATGACGTCAATAATGATGATGATTATAATGTTAATAATGATGGAGAAGCCAAGGGTTATGATTATCATGGCAAATGATCGGACGCATATACCAATGCTCCTAAGATTTCATTAAAATTTGCATTTTTTATTCACATTGCTATTTTACAAATCAATAACGATGTCAAAATACATTTTATATAAACATTTGTATTTGGTTTCTTATATATACAAAATTCTATACCTAAATAAAATCGATTAATAATAAAATGCACCAGGTCAATTGTATTCTAATAGATTTCCTTCCCTTTTGCACTTGATCTTAACTTAATTAGCTAAAATTTCTAAGTTCCCATTAAAATTTTACATATTTATGTAAAATAAGAAAATGCTTTAATTATATTGTTTGTTTTAAACGATGTATTAGCTTTCCATCAAATGAACCTTTACCCTGGATTTCCCTTTATGGTTTTAAATTATTTTTCCTGATTGGCTGTATCAGTACATGTTGAGCAAATGCTATGAAACTATGCACGTTTTTGTAACCATTTCAGTCAGTGAGTTGTCGACATCGCTTTCAAGTTTTGGCGTTCCATCAAGGACTTTTAGATTTGGAAGAATTCTGAATACACTGTGGAAGAAAATAAATAAATTAATGAAAGAATAAACGAACAAATTAATGAAAAAATATCATCACTCTTAGCATAGGAAACCACATAAACTTCAGCACAATTTGTAATTAATAGGTATGGGTGATATTTTGCAAATTATCTTTCAAATTGGACAATCCTTTAGATAGCCTGATTTTCAGAGCGGGCCTGGGTCCTTTTTGGGGAGAAAGTGATAGCGTAGGACCCAGGCCCGCTCTGAAAATCAGGCTATCCTTTAGACAGCCCAATTTGATAACTTTCAAAACATCACAAGTATCTTTTCATTGTGAATTGAGAAGATCCTAGCTGGGTTCAAGTGAAACAAAATATTTATCTTTCAAAACTTTAACTCTCCATAATTAAAGTGGCACTAAACATATTGTTTCCATGGCAACAAAACATATGTAACATAAGTACTTACTGTTGTCGATAATTGGGTAACAATTCCACAGGGTTTCCCTTCAATATTAGTGATTTGATAGTTGTTTTTTGGAGGTTTTCTAACCCATTCAAAGATTCAATACTATTTTGCTGTAAAGATAGGTGCTCAACCAATGGCATCCTGGGAAGTTTCTGAAATGAAATCAATAAAATTCAACAAAACAGCAACCACTATGAGACCCATGACGGATTGGGAAACTTTTTTTTTTTAAGTATTGGGTATGCTTGTCGGGATGAAAATCAGCAATTTTGTAATATATCGTTAAGGGTTACAGTTACACCTTTTTTGTGGTATCTTTAAGAAGTTAATTTTTAACCATGCCACAACCTTATAAAAGACCAGTCTCTTTTAGGGTGTGTTCTTGGAGTCCCCCTTAAATGAAATTAAGGGCTACATTGATCACAGGGATAATTACAAACAAAAACAACACTTACTTTTAAATCAGAAATAAAATTTCTTTGCAAAAATAACTTTTTACATCTGTGAAGAAAGATAATATAATTGAGAAAACATTTAATAATCAAACATTACACTAACTATACTTAACCATCAAACCATCATCCTTGCACTCGTTGTCATCATCATATTAATCATCATTATCATTATTGTATCATCAAATGTATCATATATAACACTTAGGTACATCATCATTATCATTATGACCATCTCTATTCTTATCATCATCATTTTCATTATATTTACCATCGTCAGCATTATTATTATCATCACTTTTATCATTTATCACTATAATAATCATCATCATTTTATTTACTAGCTGTCATCATGATCATGATCATCACCATCGTCAGCATTATTATTATCATCACCATTATCATTTATCACTATTTTCATCATCATCTTTTTTATTTACTAGCTGTCATCATCATCATAATAATCATCACTATGTTTATACTATTGTCATAGCGATTATAACAACATCATTACATTATTATTCACAAACCTTGGTAGGTTTACACTGGTCAAGTCTGTTAATGAATCTTCTATCAGTTGTATTTGTTCACATCTGATAAGTCTTCTGAGAACTCTAAGGAACTCTTTCTTTTGAAAGGGATGGCCAAGATCTTGGAATGATAAATTTGCAGACTGAAAGGAGAGAATGAAAGAATGGTCAAATTATATTTAAATATTTCTAGACAGAGCATGATAAATCCATAGTTTAAAAAACTTGGTATTGGAAGTGATGGGGACAGAGGGGTAAACATATCAGGTATTCTTGCCAAAATTTTCAAATAAACCCTTAAAAGATACACAGAAGTTTTTATTTATGGGTCACAACACAGTATTTTGGTTTCTCTGTTCCCCTCTGTAACACTTGACATTTTTTATTGTGACCAAGATACAGATGTTTGTATATTTGTTTACTCTTAGATCATGTGCCTGTAGTACTGGTAGGTATAAATTGAGCTTCCAACAAGGTTGAGGGTTGTCTAACAGGTGGAATTACACCTATAGCCTAGACATCCAGTTCCTTTAAAAATGGCTAGACATGGAAGATAATAATTCCTTAGAGACAACAAAAGCAGATAAAATGGAAAAAAAGCAAGGAAAGTGATGTGATAATGTCCCTTTTCGATAGTATAAAAGATACCAAGATATTTCTAAATTCTAAGAGATATGACTATAACTAGCATAACAGATAACTTCATATTCAGCCCTGATTCCCACAGGTTTCTTTACATAAAAACTTGTATTTGAACATTAAAATAAGGCAAGTCAGTCAAAAGCTGGTTATCAATGTCCATAAACACTGCCTTCATTTACCTCTGCATTTTCCCAGTTTTCCATCTTGTTTTTGTAGTTATTTGTTCTCTTGGGTCTGTTTTTTCTTAGCGGCACGTGTAACATACGTCTGTCATCTTCATCATCTGAATCTCCCATACCTTCTTCTAGTTCTACCTTACGCAATGTTTCTAATTTATAGCCTCTTGGTGCTGAGGAAACATGAAAGGGTGATTACTACCTATAGGCATGAGGGGCCATGGAGGGGGAGGGGCTGGTGGCTTTTTTACTTGTGGTCGCACAGTTTTTTTTTTATTCACTTAAAAATCACTCATGTGATCTAATAATAATATAATAATAATAATAAGTTTATATTTAGCACTTATCGCAGTCTTACGACTGAATTACAAGTGGACACAGTCAGTTTGTCGCACATATTACGCAAATCTAATAAATTTAACTGTTACAAAGTTTTTGAGTCTATATTAACGGCTCAGCCCCCCACTTTCAAATACACTCTGCAACCGCTGGCTTACCATGCATTGTCATTATCCTCAATACTATTATGAAGACCATGACCATCATCATTGTGACCATTAATCACCATTATCATTAACTATTATTATAAACATTATCATCATCACCATCATCATTATATCATCATTATCATTATATTAATCATCATCATCATTACCATCATCATTATATCATCATTATCATTATATTAATCATCATCATTATTACCATCATTCAGCCATCTTCTTCATTATCATTAGTATCATTGCCATCATCATCATTGCCATCATCATCATCATCATCATTGCCATCATCATCATTATCACTATAATCATGACCATCATCATTATAATCATCATCATTATAAACATGACCACCATCATCATCATCATGACTATCATCATTATCATCATCATCATCATTACAAATATGACCACATGCATCATGATCATGATAATCATGACTATCATCATCATCATGACTATTATCATCATCATGCATAATTTACCTTTCCTGATGCGTGGTGATCTCAACATATCCCCTTTGATGTCCATATCATCAAGTTCATGCCATTTACAATATCGATATTTAGATGAAGAGAGCTTGAAAAAAAGAATCAATACCACAAATTTAATATTTTTTCTTCAAAATAACATGTAAAAACGAAAAATAAAATAACAAAATAAAAACAAAAAATCATGCAATTGTCGAAAATAATTGGTAAATTAATCATAGGTAGAATTGTGTCAAAATCAAAAAGATATATTTATATTTAAAAAAAGAAAATTGGCTTCGAAATTTCAAATGAATTGCGTTTGTTTACACTCTTATATACTAATTTGCATATTTGAAATATATTTTTTTCTTTGCCAAATTATTTATTATATATATTATTATACTTGACTTAACCTAAAATCTTCAACTTGAAATCCTAAAACTTAATGTACTAACGTATAGATATTTTTGATAAAAACTAGATCAATTTGGTTATTTAGGAAGATAAAAATCAAAGGAATAGAATATTATATTGGCAACGCAAATATGTGGGATCATGGCCAACTTAATTCTGAGATTTCATTGAAAACTATGATTATTCAAAGCATAAAACCTTTGAAATGATTATCATAAATAAGTAAAGTTGTATTTCAATGCATACTTTTGGAGTTATATCATATAGAAGGCTTGATTTTTTGCTTTCGAATGAAGAAAAATATTGCGCGAAAAGAAATTTGCGCGAAAATTGTTTTCACACTCCGAAGAAGGAAGAAAACTAGAACAGACGTCGCAAAAGGAGACATTTCTTGAAACAAATTCTTAATAATAAACGTAAAAGAATAAAGAAAGCTTTGATATACTCACAGGAAAGAATTCGTCCTCCTCATTCGCAGCATCTTGCGTTCTATCTCGAAGTTGCAAGCTTACCACTGGCAAATGGCCGCCATCTTCGCCAGCTTCGACCGAAGCAGTGTCCTCACTCGACACGGTATTGTAACTACAAACACGCAAAATAGTCAGGAAATAACTAGATAAAGTAAAAAATAAACTTATAGGACACTTACTTTTCCATTGAAGAGTCTTTTATAGTCATAATGCACAATATAACAACAAGCCAGCTGTGAACATGACCAGTACCGAACGAGTGCTAAAGTGGCCTGCTAAACAGCTAAAGTTGCTTCTTTTTCGCCTTCTCTAGTCACAACTATTTTTCAACTTTCCCAGTAAACTCTCACAGTATTTCGACCCCTGGTTTGAGTACAGTAACTTAGTAAATTTGTAAAACAATGTAATAATTCTACAATCTGTAATAAACAAAGAAACACATGATTTCTGTTCTGTTCGGTGTCAATGCTAATCGCCCCCCTACGTCACGTTGCTAGGATACCATATAAATAAATACAGTATACAATGACAACGTTTTACGTAGATAGGTGTATATTTGGTTATTTTCCTCCGTTGAACATGTTGAGGAATTTAGCGAAATCCAACGAAGGCTCAATGTGTTTGAAATGCATTTTTGCTATTAATTATGGCAAGAAATTGTCAATTTGAATGAGTTGTTTTAATTTCTAGTAAGATTAAAAGTGTTTGCATGATAGAAACTTTGGCAAAGTTGCAAATTAAGTTTTAAATTTATTTTTAGACTTTGAAAATAAAAAGAATGGCTGAATGAATAGATAGTTATAAAGACTATCACGGAAGATAGAACTGATAAAACGCGAGCCGAGGACTGACTGAGCTTGAACGCATAAGAGTGTCTGAATTGGGCTTCCTGTGTTTTTTTTTTATGAATTTCTGACAGTAGCAGTTTTATTTCGTAGAATTAGTATCTGATCTATGGTGGCCGATAGCTACCATTACCCATAGCTATCATTAAAAAATTCATAAATAAAATTTCTATGAATTTATTGGTTATTTTACAAATTATTTTACAGATATCTTTTAATATCTATTTATTATTTAGATTTTTTTAAATTTTTAATAAAAAGATAAACGAATGTTCACATGAGGGAGTGATTGATTGAATGAGTGAATGAAAATAAATGAAAGAATGCATAAATAAATGAATGAATAATTGAATAAATAAAATGATAAAATACATGTAAACTGAGTTTGGGGTGCCTGTGTTCTTTCGCTGACAAGAGATATCGTAGGCTCACACACATTATTACACATGTGCAAAATTTCAAGTTCTGGTTGACTTCTTGGTATAAATTTCACCGTTTCCTCGTTAATTTTCAAACCCCTGTACTTTACAAGCATGGCTACTTGTGAAAACGACAATGATAACTCTACAAGACCACTTTTCTATCAAGTCAATTTGGGCGAAACCGAAGAAATGTCAGTCGCTTGTGAAAGTCACCTTACTGGCCTTATGAAGGGTCTTCATGCCCATTTCAAAGATCAAAGGTTTTGTGATGTGAAGTTGGTTTTCGGGAAAAAAGAAATTGAAGCTCATAAGGTTGTTCTTGCTTCTTTTTCGCAGTATTTTGAGGCGATGTTTTCCTCGAATTTCATTGACGGAGAGCAGCAAAGATTGGAAATTAAAGGCGTCGGAGAAAGTGTTGGCGAAGCACTCATTGAATTCGCTTATTCAGGGAAAATAAAGATAACTGCAGAAAATATTACTGAGATTTTAGCTGGAGCAAATTTTCTGCAGGGTTTTGAAGCTGTGGAAAAGTCCTGTTGTGATTATCTTCAGAAATATTCCAGCAAAATTAATGTATTTCAAATTCTCGAAATTGCTGACCATTATCACCAAAGTGATTTAAAACAAGCCATGTCATCCTTCAGTAGGCGGAATTTTGTAGACTGTGTGGATAATGATCATGATGCTTTCCTGAACCTTCATGAGGACTTGCTTAAGGAACTGATCAGTGCAGAAGAGTTGGTCATTGCTAACAATATGAAAGTTTATCTTGGCCGTGAACAAGAGGAGTACTTGCTTGAGAAAGCCATTGAATATCTAGAATACAATGAAAAACATGGTGTTAGGGTTAGCACTGAAGAAATATTAAAGTGTGTAAGACTACCATTGCTCAAGAAGCAGTTTCTACACGATTTAAAGAAAAATAAACTGTTTAGCAACAAAAAGTGTGTCACTGTCATTGAAAATGCTCTGAAAGCTGAGAAAGTGAAGAAGAAATGTGAAGAAACAACACCACCATCAGACAGCTGGACTAGGAAGAGAGCTTGTGGGGAATATCAGTTATGGAAAGGTCGCTGTCTTGCTTCTACTGGACATGTTAATAATATAGTGGAAACATTTGATGATTCGAGTGAAATTTGCAAAGAGGAGGATTACCTAAAGGGTATGGAGCTGTGGATACGCCAGTGGGATGGTCGACCTGTGATAGGAGGGATTAAAGTGCATTACAGTAACGGCAAATCGGTCATGCATGGCAGTGACAAAGCTGACCAGAAGGAAGAGTTCACTTTAGAACCCAACGAACGAATAGTGAAAATTGATTCTCAAAGTGGCTGGATGATTGACAACCTGACCTTGTACACCAACAAAGAGAGGAAACTGGGTCCTTTTGGGGGTTCTGGTGGGGGCTTTCGTCATGAGGCTCCACCCCAATGCCATGGTTACCTCGCGTACATTAATGGTTCCGTAGTTGACTCTCAGAATGACCTTGGTATCACAAAACTACAGTTTGTGTGGAGATTGTTCAGAATGCCAGGTGAAGTCCCTGCTAAAGATTACCAAGATGAAAATTATTATGATATGGATGATGATAATGATGATGATGATGATTACTCAGGTTACTCTGATTACGAAGATTATGATGACTATGATGAGTATGATGAGTATGAGGACTACGATGACTACGATGACTATTTTGATGATGATCCATATCGATTTGATCCAATAGCTGACTATGGTCCAGATTTTGAACCTAGTGCTGTGCTTAATAGTGAGGTAATGGAAGCTCTTGTTGCTGCTGCTGCTGCTGCTCAAGGCTCAGGGGATGCCAATGATGACAATGGTACTGCTTCAAAAAAATCTTGACAAGGAAGTGGACTAGTTCTGTCAATCATGGACTAATTCTGTCAATCAGGGACTAATGCTGTCAATCATGGACTAATTCTGTCAATCATGGACTAATGCTGTCAATCTTGGACTTATGTTGTCATCATGGACTAATGCTGTCAATCATTCTAATGATGTTGATGCCACAATTGACATAAACATATTACAAGACAAAGCTTATACATTGGCTATCTGTAAAATTCACATCAATGTAATATTATTATATAGTCAATGTCATTTACATTGTCCATGCAAATTAGATATTAACACTACAAAAAATGGCTTATGTTTTATTTATATGCTTTCAGCAGTTGGAAACTTCAATTTTTAATTTTATAATGAATAATTATATTGAACATGAAATAAGAATTATGAAATCTATTTTACAATAATATTAATGCTAGTACACGTATTTAAATCAAACTTATGTGTTGTGGCATGACATTTCTTTTAATGGTAATTGTTTTTGGTGGACAATGTTCTTGACATTGACTGTAATAACATTAATGTTAATTTTATTGAAAGCATTCACCATACAATGTAGTTATAAGAGACCATGACAATCAAAACTTAACTCGAATCAAAATATGATTCCAAGACTTAGGGCTCCCAGATCTCAGTCATAAGCCTAAACTAGATAAGAATATTTTATTCAAGACATTGTACTCACTATTTCATAAATGCATTATTTAGATAATGGAGCGCAAACACTTAATCTGTGAAATAAAATCAGAATTGTTACTAATAAATAGTTCTTATTTAGTGGCTCAACCAGAACAGTCTAAGAAAAGGCAAATACAAAGGAGACAATACTTCATTACAGCTTTACTTGTCTAAAATAGTCACTAATAGTCACTAAATAAGAACTATTAGACAGTAATAGATTATATTTCACGGATTAAATGTTTGCGCTCTAGATTGTTTGTTGTAAAGCAAAAGGAATATGACTGGCCCAATCCCAAGTTCTATCAAGTTATAACATATTTAAGATAAGCATTGAGCAGAAGAATACTGTAAAACTCAACTTAAGACTATTGTAATTCCATCATCAATCAATGAAAAGCTGTATTCTTGGTTTGTAACCATTCCCAGGAGAGCGAATTGAACAAAAGGACCACCAGTCATGGTGATGGTTTTCTTTTGTCAAGACACCAGCATGGCTGCTGTTTCTTTTGTTTTATTCACTCTCCTGTACTCAAGTGATGACATCATAAAATAATATGTTCACTATATCATATTTTTGGTTGTCGATTTTAATAGGCAATCCAAAAAGACATTCACACAGCCAATTTGACCGGAATTCATCAAATAGCAAAAGCCAAAATTTGTTTTTTCAGTGATGTGACACTTGAGTATCTCCATTGAGGTATCAACTCTGCTATTTTCTTCCCCAATAAAAAATAGCAGAAGCTCTTTTTGATATATGGTTGAAAAAGAAGCCCTTAATTTACTAGTATGGAAATATTTGAGGTGCTTATTTAATCAAACTTTGTTTGCCCAATATTGTTGTTACTGTTAAATTCAAATGTATATTTTTCAAAAACTCTTCGGAATTGTTGAATAATTATAGATACACACATATCTAACTACATACATATATTAATATATATTATTGGTTGGTTTATGGGTAATTTTCACATCAATTTTGTAAAAGTAAAGGTTTTGATTCTTTGCAAAGATTCAATATTGAGAATAAAGTTTATAAGAATATGTATGTTGTCATTTTGGTGTCCTAGTATTACTTTTGCTTGGGGGAAGCTAGAGGAGCGAAATAATGTCTGTTTTCTGAAGCTACGGCAATAATCTTATGGTGTAAGTTGCCTAAGGATGAACTGATAAAAAAAATGTAAGCATGAATAGAATGAAAGAAATTTAGGATATTATTTCAGTAAAAATAAAAAAAAATTTGCTAAATTTAGCCATTGTTTTTTACATTGTTTTTGCTGGAATGAAATTTAGCCCATTTGATTTATGGGCTTCCTGTGTCGGAGGGGTCGTTTTGTCACGATCGCACATTTCAAAAAAAATCCCTATAATCTTTATTTGTTTTTATCCGAAGTAGTTTTATAAACTAACTTTTAAAATCGTGGCAAAATTGATACTGTTTTTATACGAGTTTGACCGGAAGTTAAGAAGCATTCCGATCACTGAGCATGTTTCTCATGTGTATGTCTGCTGACCAGATACTGCCGTAGTCTCAGTGACGTGGCGATCTGATCACAGAAAACCGGTGTATGATCTAAACGTAGTTGTCGAAAATCCTTCAAAAACCTATGCTCAACTGTTTAAACGAACAGTTTCACAGCTGAAAAAATAGTCATTATATCGGTAAGTAAATTGAAAGTAGAAATGGCTGGATCGTGTTACTTTTAAGGTTTGTTTTAACTCTTGAATTTTGCTTTGAGATAGTCAGTTTAATTTATGTTCTCAAAATAAGCTCGCATATTATGCACTTGAAAGTGTTGCTTAGTCATTGTGTGGTTCTGTAGTACTTTGTTGTAATGCTTCTGTTGTAGAGGCTTTATTTTAGATATAACACAGCGAATGTCATTGTTATTTTATCACCGTTACACCCGGTTATCTTCATACATGACTTTTTAAATTTGAATGAATGAATACTTTAAAAAATACACCCATTTATAAAAGGGCTTCAGAGGTAGAAGTTCACTCAGAATGCTGGCTATACATCTGATCATTGGTAATGAGATTGTTTACAATCATTATCCTTGTCAAAAACATGTTTAGAGGTTATTGCTGAAGTAATTATTTATGGTATCTGAATATGAATGACCATGAATGAACAAAGTGCTTACAATCAGCATTCTCATCAAAATCATAAAGGTCATTGTTGAGATATCATTGGTATACATCTAAACATGAATAATCGAGGTGCTTACTATCATTATTATCATGAAAAGCATGGGAGTTCTTGTTATAGTAGTGCATATTTATTTGCTCTGATGTATAACCAAAATGTCTTTCAGACTTTGATTCGCCTACAGGTGGACATTGACAACCAGCATGCCTATTACTCATTTCCAACTTGGGAATGTTATCATCTTTGACAGCCTTTTAGAAATAGCTGTATGCCTATAATTCCTTTCTATTTTGAAGGGGCTTATCCTTGGACAACCTTCTTGAAAAAAGCTGTATGCTGATATTGTTTTATTGTTTTTAGTATTAAAATGGAACCAATGGACGATGATATCTCGTCATCCCAACCAAACATCGTCACAAAGTTCTTCACTTCAATGTCACAGGTTAGTTATAGAACTGTAAACTTGTTGTACACCGAATTCAAAGCTTGAAATAGGAAAACAAATAGTCCTTTTCACAGTTCCGCTCACTGACCATGAATAATCATTTCAAGTTGAGGTTCAAGTTGATGCGCATAGCAAAACTATAATTTATCATGTGGAAACAACGTGAACCTAGACTTGAAACTGTGAAAAGGACTATTGGCTTGCCACTTCATATATAGACACATTGAAAGATGATTTCTGGTAAACTTTGACTGCAGTTTTGTTATCCATTTGGCAGTTCATAATGATTTTTGCCTGACAAATCTTAAGTTTTTCCTGGCATTTGTTCATTGGCAGGTAGCTATTTCGAGCCCTGCAAATTGCAGACACTAACAATGATAATCTTTCAGAAGACTCCTTACAGCCAGGCGATGACAACTCACCATCATCACTTACAATGTACACCTGGGTTTAAACCAATTCAAATGTCAGACACTAACATCAACAGACTTTCTCAAGACTCCATACATTCAGACTGTCACAACATATCACCATTGCTAACACCTGGGCTCACACCATCCACTTGTAACCTTGTATTAAAATGAAATCTAATATTATTATTATTATTATTTTCTGTCTTTTTACAGAGATATCAAAAGTTTCTTGATGACACTACTCCACATCTAACTCCACGATGGATTGCAACTTTGATTTTAATGTTGGTTTATCTTCTAAGGGTATTTCTACTCCAGGTAAGAATGAAACTTTTGTTTTACAGTGAGGACACAGAAACCATGAACACTGGAGGTTTTTTTTTTACTTTTTTTAATCCACATCCCATGAGTGAATAAAGAGTAGAAATATAATTTAGTTTGAACACTTCGTTTATTTCAACTCACTGCTTCAATTTTAGAGGTTTGAGCCCCTGGGAGGGGGGGGGGGGGGGGGGGGGGATGCATGCTCCCATGATCCTTTGATCTTTTTGCATTTTCTCCCTTGTTCCCCATAAGTAAAATAACTGTCTCCCTAAAATGTTTTACCTTATGTTCCCATGATATTTTGCTCCTTTGTTCCCTGAAAGTAATTTGGTACTGTCCCTTGTTCCCTAAAAGTAAATGCCCATGCTACCTTGATCCCTAAAACCCCTGGGAAGGGCTCGATCAGGTTTTAAAGCAGTAAAAGGTTCAGAAAATAATAGCATGAAAAAAGTCAAGTGTTCATGGTTTTAGTATCCTCGCTGTACATGGCCATTATCAACATCATTCTTATCAACATCATTTTTTTTATCTTCTTATACTTGTTTATTAAGGTATCTGCCCACCCAAAATAGGTGTCTTTTTAAAAATCAATGACGGCTATTCTGCTCCATTTGATAATGTAGTAATGCATGGGAATGAAGTATCTGAGATTCCATTTCGTCAAGTTTTCAAAGACAAAGTATTTTGAAAGGTGTTAATTGGATTAATTTTTGTGAACAGGTGAAATGAAGGAGATTCCATTTTTCTTGCAGAGAAAATAACATTTTTGTAAAATAATTGTTTGAACATGTTTACAATGTCTAAATACACAATGGTGTAGTTTCACGACCATTGTTTAAAGAAAATGTCTTTGACCCAAAAAGTGTAAAAAAAACACATCATGGTTTGGGTGGGCAAATACACTGTACCTTAACATAATCATCACTATTTAACTGACATAGTCCACTATATCTTTCTATCTCAGGGATGGTATATTATAACATATGCGCTTGGTATATATCACTTAAATTTGCTGATTGCTTTCTTATCACCGAGAATAGACCCTGCCCTTGAGCTTGGTAAGTATCTATAAGAATACTGACAATACTTGCAAGTTTTTCATTACTTAACCTAAGCCTTGATGTCACATTTTTACCTGTAGGGTCAAAACACGGTATTTGGAATGTTACAGAGGGGAAGACAAAACTTTTTCTTTACCTATAGTTACTTAAATATAGAATGTTTTACCATAATTGCATGATAACATCACAGATTATTACCCACCTACCAGTACTACACACACATGAGAGTAAACAAATATACAGACATTTGTATCATGGTCACAATAAAAAATTTCAAGTGTTACAGTGGGGAACAGTGAAACCAAAATACCATGTTTTGACCCTGTAGCAAGCCTTGGAATACATGGCTGTACACATAAAAAAAACTATAAAAAAACCTATTTTACAACCATCACTCCCCATGAGGCTCTTCCGTGAGGTTCACTCACACTCACTAGCACTACATTCCATATTTACAACACACAACTCTGCTCACATGTTGATTTTGGTGGAGGGAGGAAAACCAGATAACACGGAGAAAAACCCTTGTGGCATGGGAGAGAACAACACTTTAAACAAACTCTATTCACTTGTCGCACAAGCAAGGAATGAACCCAGGTTACAGTGGTGAAAGGCCAGCGCTCTCACCGCTAGGCCACTCATGCCACCCATAACATGTACAAACAAAAATATAATCCAAAAAAAACACCATAGGTTTTGTTGAGCCACTCTGCCTTATTTACCTACACATCCATGTACAATCAATAGTGATACTATAAGAAGACAATCAACTCACATCTTTATTCAGCCGCCCATAGACCTTTGTCATAAATGGTGGAAAATGTCTGTTACAAATAAACAAATATTTTAACATTTGATCAAAGAACTAATAATTTTTATTAAATATTTACTCCATATTTTATTTGTAGATGATGATGAGGATGATGATGGGCCCAGTCTGCCAACTAAGGCGGATGAAGAGTTCAGACCTTTCATTCGACGGCTACCTGAATTTAAATTCTGGTAAGTATGCATGTAGTGACATTATTTACTGTTTATGCCATCATTGGTAGCATTTATAATATTACAGTGTGAATCACAAAACCGTGGGCACCCATAAATATTTTAGAAATCGTTTATTATTCGTTGAACAACTCACAATCAACTATATCACCGCAAGAAGTTCAACTGATGTGTAGTATGATAAATTTTTTGTAGTTAGAATTGTTTGTGAGTTGTTCAATAAACAATAAACGATTTCTTAAATATTTCTGGGACCCCATGGTTTTTTTCGATTCGCACAGTGATAGTGATAATTTTATTGTATTAGCATCAGCATCAGCATCATTAACATCAATTTATAAATATCAATATTATCATGATCAATAACATCATCATCGTCATTGTGATCATCATCCATTGTGATCATTTTTTATTGCGTCAAGGACCACAACCATTATCATCAGCATCAGCATGATCACCATAACCATCAACATCCTCATACCCATCCTTGGGAACCCAGGGGTAAACTTCTGTCGCTCCTTTCTCACTCCCAGAAAAAAATACCCCTGGGAACATAGTCTGTTGGAGCTTGTTCCTGAAGTGAAAATTCAGCCCTTTCCTGGTTGGTCGACCTGCTGAGGTCAGCCAATGAAAATCAAGATAACCATTCAAAGGAAGTTGTTAAATAATAGTTTGTGCTGCTTTATTCTGTTTGTGCTAGCTTAAATACTAAAGTCTATCTTCTTTCACTGTAGGTATGGAGCTACCAGAGGGATTGTGATTGCACTGTTTTGTACATTTTTTGAGTTCTTCAACATCCCTGTCTTCTGGCCTATACTCGTCATGTACTTTATTATTCTTTTTACTCTAACAATGAAGAGGCAGATTAAGGTAGAGTGCAATTAGTATACCCCTGAAACAAAAACGCCGCCGCCGCCGCCGCCGCCGCCGCCACCATCATCATTACTATCATCATGATTATTATCAATGTCAATATTTTCATTAACATCATTGTTAGCATCATTATTATCATCTTCATTATCATCATCATCATCAATGTCATAATCATTACCATCATTGTTATCATCATCATCATCACGGTGACCATCATTACCACCACTACCACCATCATCATCATCATCAATGTCATAATCATTACCATCATTGTTATCATCATCATCATCACGGTGACCATCATTACCACCACTACCACCATCATCATCATCATCATCAATGTCATAATGATAATAATCATTACCATCATCACAATCATTACCACCACCACCATCATTCCCATCAATGTCACAATAATCATGTCCATCATTGTTATCATCATCACCATCATCATCACCATCATCATCAACAACATTATCATCATAATCATCATCATCAATGTCATAATAATTATTACCATCATTTGTTATTATTATTACCACCACCACCACCACCACCATCATCATCATCATCATCATCATCATCAATGTCATAATAATCATTACCATCATTTGTTATTATCATTACCACCACCACCATCATCATCATCATCAATGTCACAATAATCATTACCATCATTTGTTATTATCATTACCACCACCATCATCATCATCATCATCATCATCAATGTCATAATAATCATTACCATCATTTGTTATTATCATTACCACCACCACCACCATCATCATCATCATCATCATCATCAATGTCACAATAATCATTACCATCATTATTATCATCATCATCATCTGTTATTATTGTTTCTTGGATGTAGCCTAACACCAATCTCTTGTATTGTTCCACAGCACATGATACGATACAAATACCTCCCATTCTCATGGGGCAAGAAAAAGTACAGAGGCAAAGAAGATTCAGGCAATGTTGTTAAATCTTAGCTCTATTTAACACGCTTATAAATATATCTCCCCCTACGCTGTGAATTATGGGATTCCTTGGGTCTCAGACTATATAGAACATTTTATTTCATTTACATGTACAATGTTTTGTGGGTCAATGAAAGAGTACATTTGTTCAACAAGTGCTGAATAACATTTCGAGGTGGTAACAGAAGTGGAATGGAAACTGCGTACGCTGTATCTGTAGATCATTAGACTTTAATACATACCGGTAAATGCTGTGTTGAAATGCTAAAACTTTCATAGCTATTTCTACTGTGCAAAAAGCATTACTAACAAAATCAATAGAGTAAGTTGCTGAGTTGAAATGCTAAACATTTCTTAGCTATTTCTACTGTGCAAAAAGCATTTCTTTCAAAATCAATAGAGTAAGTTGCTCAGTTGAAATGCTAAACATTTCTTAGCTATTTCTACTGTGCAAAAAGCATTTCTTTGAAAATCAATAGAGTAAGTTGCTGAGTTGAAATGCTATAAAACATTTCTTAGCTATTTCTACTGTGCAAAAAGCATTACTATCAAAATCAATGGAGTGGTAAAAGGCTTGTTTGAAATCCTGTCTTGTTTTTTTTTGTGCTCAAAAATAAACATGTGTTACAAAAAATACAAACCCTAAGGCTGAATTTCAAACAGGCTTTAAACCTTTTCAGTTAGTTTAACAATAAAATGCCTAAATAGTGATTTGTATAGCAAAATATATCTATCATTGAATTAGAAAACAAAACAGTAATATACTTTTATGTGAAAACACTAAAAAAAGAGTCAAAACTCCTTTGAGAGAAATAATAGCAGATTTCATATGACTATGAAAAGCTCCTGGAACAAAAGGCCCTTTGCAGCTTAAGGTCATGTGACCCACCTACCTTAAATCCATCAGCTATGCCAAAATGATGTCCAGAAATGGAAAGAGCATGTCCACATTAGCAAAAAGTCAAATTTTAGCTCTTCATTCTTAATACATAAAAAATAGCAAGGAATATAGAATTGGATTTTTTTTTTACCATTTCTTATGTGTTTAGAATTAAGAGCTGAAACTTCAACTTCTTGCTAAATTATGTCAACATGCTCTTACCATTTCTGGACATCATTTTGGTATAGCTGATGGATTTAAGGTAGGTGGGGTCACGTGACCTCTAGCTGCAAAGGGCCTATTGCAGTCAAAGCATGGCAATGCATGTCAAATTTCTAGAAACACAGCATTCCTGGCAAGGCACAAAATCTACTGTAGACTGTCTGCTCTCAGAAACTGAGCATTATAGAAAACATTGTCACATTGCGACCTCCAACTTAAGTAACAGTTTTGTACTTCTGGTTTGTCCATCTTCCTGGAGGTGGAGCTTATGTTAACTTGCCCAGTGATTGGGTGATTTAATGCCAGCTCTGCACACCAGTTTTAAAGATATTGAAATTAGGCATTACTTATAGCAATATAACAGTTATAAAACAGATTTATCACATATTGTAAAATCTTTTATGTTAAACTAGTGTTAAATTAGGTTAAAATGTTTATGCTGTGTGCAATCTGTTCAATGTTTAGGATTTTTAAATACATATATATATAAATATATATAAATACTCAAAAAATGTGGCTCTTGCTATTATCACTTGTAAAATGTTTTCACGCAATGGAATTGTGTCACACAACACAATATTGTCACACATGATAATCTGTCACACAACAGTATATTGTCACATAAGTACATTTTGTCACAACAGAATATTGTCACACATGATAATCTGTCACACAACAGAATAATTGTCACACAAGTTTATATTGTCACGCAACAAAACATTGTCACACAAGTAAATTATGTTGCACAACAAAACATTGTCATGAGAAAAAATTTGTCACAACAGGACATTGGCCTTTACCTAAACGAGCAGAGGACTGGGTACTAGTTTTCTAAATTAATCTAATTACAAAATTAAGCATATCATAGGAAAGAGCACATTGAAATATACAAGGTTTCAAAGTTTGGGCACATTAGGTTAAATAGCGACAAAATGAGAGCATTTTAAATGTCCAAAGAATTACAAAGAAATGTATGGTTTGGATGGACGGTGTCTATCCAATCCATACATTTCTTTATAAATTTCAAGGTTTTCAAAGACTGCCTCTAACCCAGTATTCAAGCAAATTCAACCAAACTTTGGAACCTTGTATATCTTGATGTGCTCTTTCCAATATGATTAATTTTGTAATTAGATTAATTTAGAAAACTAGTACCTAGTCCTTTGCTCGTTTAGGTAAAGGCCAATTGTCACACGAAGTAAATTTTGTCACACAACAAAATCTTTTCACAAAAGTAAATTCTATCACACAACAGAACATTGTAAGAAGAAAATTATGTCACGCAACAGAACATTGTCACAAAAAAAGTTTGTCACACAACAGAACATTGCTACACAAATAAATTTTGTCACTCCATGGAACATTGTCACGAAAGGGAAAGCTTGTTAAGCTGAGAAGGGAAGTCAAAAGTGTAAAGTGTAGCCTCGTTTACAGTCTCTGTTTTTGGGTTAAGAGGGGAGGGGCGGGGTAGAATAGACAATGTATCTTTACTCTGGCAGTGACAATATTTCTCTTCAAAATACAGATCACTCAATCAGCCCAAATGCCCCCATTGTCGAACAAACTAGCACCGGGATGCCGCCGCTCACAGAATAAAGGTGGAATTCTAATTAATTGATTTACAAAAAGAATTGACTGACATCATGGTACCAGTAGAAGTTAAGGGGGTAGGGGTGGGGTGGTGTTTTGGAGGAATGATTAATACAGAAACCACAACTAATTTTGTTGGACTAGATACATACATGAAAATAAAATAATCTTTTATCAATTGATTTAAAAACTTGAAAAGAGAAATGAGACTGACATCATGATATTATAGAAGTTAAGGGGGTAGGGTGGGGTGACGTTTGTTAGTTTAGGAATAATTAATACAGAAACCACAAAACTGTTAGAACAGATACATACATACATACACGTAGTTATTCATCAAGTTATATTTATCTTTAATTAACAAATTCCATTCACAAACATTATAATGCTCCAAAATAAATGTTAAAAGGAAGGCCGGTTCGCAAGTACCATGCATGTCGATAACTGCTATAACAGATACATACATGCGCATTTTAATTATTCATAAAGATAGAAAAACCTTTTACTAACAAATTCCATTCACAAACATTAAACATTTTAAAAGGAAGGACTGCAAGCGCCTTGCATGTTCATATTTTTTTAACAGTTAAAAAAACTGAGAAGTAATACCTGAAGCAAAGACCTGTCTCTTTTTAAAAATATGTAATGTATTGAAATGTAGCTTTGAATATAATAGCAATAACAGTTATAACAATACAAATACATAAAGCAATTGTAATCCCACGCGCGTGCTGTGTGCAGTTGTAAAGCCCCGGTCAAACGTAGATGCAAGTCCCTGTAAGTCCGTGTAAGTTTTGTCGTTTGACCACCAACTTGCATTGACTTGCAGGTACTTGCATCAAATTTGATCTGATTCTAATTCAAGTGCAAGTAGATGCAAGTCGATGAAAGTGTTTTGATCGTTTGACCACCAAAAGTAAGTTGACGCAAGTGTTTTCGTAAGTCATGTGACCGTACGTGCCAATCATATTCGTGCAAATTACAATTTACGCGCTGTTTGGGACTGGGATTAACTAGATCAACTCGAACTTGCGTCAACTTGCATTCACCGTGTGACCAGCAGCTTGCAAGCGAACGCAAGTCAGAACTTGCAGGGACTTGCATCTACGTTTGACCGGGGCTTAAAGCACGCGGGGTTGTCAGTACACAAGAGAAGCGGAGTGCTTCTCAGCACTTCTCTCGTGTTCTGACAATCTCCAAGTGCTTTATAACTGCACACAGAACAGAAAGCAGGCTTTCCATTTTTTTTATAAAATACAAATTGACTAAAATGTACCGGAGTTTTTGTTGTTTTTGTTTTGTTTTTGTTGCCAGCTTTGTTTTATTTTGTGTATATGTGCATTTTCATTTGTTGTTTTTCTTTGCATTTCTGTCTCTACTAAGCATCCCCAATTATGTCTAGTATAAGCTCTAATGTTCGTAAGTCGTGTATTGACTTATTCGTTGTTGTTTTCTTTGCTTTTGGATACTCAACTCTGTAGTTGTCTCCAGGCAAGTCAAAAATATTGAGAAATTGAAACCCTGACTCGTCTCGTCCATGTCGTTGACACAGGGTTACCATTAACATGGTACACAACAGCCCTTGTAATGCTGTCCAAAACTAGTCTTGCAATGATTCGTGGGACATTTCACTGACGTGCAGTTCGTATCGCCATTCTGAAAATGGACAATTTGAAATTGTTTTTATCAGTCACTTTTTTACGCTGCAAAGCAGGCCTAGTCTGACTCGTAGGCGCTTTTAGTGTTGGGCTTCCTGTGTCTCCTGTCACGGCTAACGAGGGAGACTAAAGCAGTCCCTACGTTTACGCCCAAACTAAGAGGAAACTAGAAGATTGAATATCCCTTCTCGCATTTCTTTTCGGCCAAAAGACCTTTCTCACGAAGCAGCTAATTATATGGAAATGCCTTTGCAATTTTTACGGTGTTACAAATTTCATTCTATTACCTATCGTTTGTATCAAACACAGACACAGCCTATACTAGTTTACTCGCTAGTTGTAAAGATTTGTAAAGATATAGCCTGAGGACCAGGCCTTCCGAGGGAAACTGGGGAGAGGCACGGGCTAGTAAAGACATAACTTACTTCGCAGTGGCACGTGACACACTTTAAAAGACCAAATGGTGGTATGATAGGAGACCATCTTGCACCGTTAGGATAGGTGTTGCGACCAAAACGACACACTACAATAAAAAAACCACGATACTTTCTCAGTTTAGAATTCATACTAATCACTGTCGTCAATGCTGTATGAGGGAGAATGAGGGTCAAGGCACAAATAACCGCAAAACATTTTCATAGTGTAGTAGTCAAATTGTATGGGTGGGGTAGAGAGCGATATACCCCCTCCCCCCGCAAATAGTACATATCAGCATAAACAAAGCTTACCTTTTTTTATTGGTACTTTCTTATTCTTATCTAAAGAAAGATGTTTAAGAAGTTGTTACGTTAATAAATTAATTATAACAAGTCGTTGCATCGCGATCTGCTACTCTATTTTTTTGTATTTTCTGGTTTGTCCATCATCCTTAGGGGGCGGAGCTTACGTCAACTCTTCCAGGTTGATTTGATGTACACCCGCCTCCAAACTTATTGATGGATCAGTAAACCCCAAAAATTCACAATTCACTAGTTTCATGTTATCTAGCACGCTGTTTAATTTGACAAAAGGCGCGTTTGCACAGGGATAATCTCGATTCGGAGTAAATTCAAATGTGTTTTCTATTGTTTAGCGGTAGTATTTTCTCGTGCTTTGCTTGGAATTTGTGAATATTTTTACAGGATATCGAGGATTAGCCTGTGCAAATGCGCCTTATCAAATATTACAGCGGTACTAGATAACGTGGAACTGGAGTATTATAATCTGTTGGTCGCCGTGCGGCAACCAAATCTAATGTAATAGTTTGAATTCATTACTCAGGCTACCCCGCAGGCTTACTTTTTTCTATATCTATGGGTCTATTGTTGTGTCGGGATTACACATGACGTAATGTCACAGGTAAACCACCTATCAATTACTACTTTATGCCGTAGCCTGAGTAAGTGCACTAATAGTAGCGCACTAAGTGCGTCTAGTTTGCATTAGATTTGGCACATGTGAGACGCGACGTTTGAACTAGGTCTATAATATTCTCTGGGCGACGAGTATAATGAAGTAACATTTTAAAGATATAAGATATCTATAAAGAAGGGAATAAGATGAATAGTTGGTAAGTTAATGTAAGAAATAATATCTTACCAGGACACTGGAAGCAGCAGTTTGATGGATGTTTCTTGATGGGAAATGGACATGATAGCTTTGGACACTTGAGTTGGCTGCAGCTTATTTCGTTATTATTGGCCTGGAATTGAAATGATGTTATTAGTTCTGAAATGCAGCTAGTCATCGATTTGTTTTTGTGCTTGATTGTTTTTTTTTACGTCTGTATCTTCTTCTGTTCGTTCGTGTTTTTTTTTTGTGTTTATTCATTGATTCACTCATTCATCCATCCCTTCATACTTCATAAAAAGTTTGATTCTGAAAATAAATTCAACACTTCAAGGAGTAGTCTCCCTCGCAGCCGTTCTTAGTGTCGGGCATCCTGTCCCTCCATTCTTTTTTTCTCCCTCCACCCCTTTCATGAATAATGACCAATAATGACCGGTCCCTTATTGACTCTTGCATCCATATCATTCTGCAAGTATCCATGTATCCATTCATTCGTCCATCCATCCATTCATCCATCATTTAATTAATTTATTAATTAATTCACGCGCATCTATCATTCTCTTCGTCCATATCAGTCTATTTCATTCTCTAGTAATACTCACCAAACACGTACATACGACGCATTTCATATACCCAAAAGGTTCGATATATGGATGCCATACTGTGGAGCTTAGATAGAATTTCTTTCCCTGGTCTACATAGCATCCCTTCAGCTTGGGTGGAGATCGACTAGAATAGATCATGATGGCCTGCTTTTCTAGAACTGAAACAGTCAATAAGCTAATCAGTCAATAAGCTAATCAGTCAATAAGCTAATCAGTCAATAAGCTAATCAGTCAATAAGCTAATCAGTCAATAAGCTAATCAGTCAATAAGCTAATCAGTCAATAAGCTAATCAGTCAATAAGCTAATCAGTCAATAAGCTAATCAGTCAATAAGCTAATCAGTCAATAAGCTTATCAGTCAATAAGCTAATCAGTCAATAAGCTAATCAGTCAATAAGCTAATCAGTCAATAAGCTAATCAGTCAATAAGCTAATCAGTCAACAAGCTAATCAGTCAATAAGCTAATCAGTCAATAAGCTAATCAGTCAATAAGCTAATCAGTCAATAAGCTAATCAGTCAATAAGCTAATCAGTCAATAAGCTAATCAGTCAATAAGCTAATCAGTCAATAAGCTAATCAGTCAATAAGCTAATCAGTCAATAAGCTAATCAGTCAATAAGCTAATCAGTCAATAACCTCTTATAATTACTCAATCAGTAAATCAGACAGCCAGTCAATCATTCAGTGTCAAGTCTTATGGAATATCCTTTACTCATATATATGCAGCAGTCAAAATTTCTATTTATCTGGGCAAGATTAGTGAGAATGGATGTATACAATACCTGGACAAACGGGGCAGCACACATCAGGCAACGTGACCAACGCTTCGGTACAGTTCTTTGGTGTACAGACTACAGGAAAACACGTGACTTTTTTGTCCTATAGAAAAGTACAAAAATGCAGAATTAATCTAAAGGTGCAGCCTGAGGCGAGTTAAGTTCCGCAAAGGCGCTTGGGATCGTTTCTTGGGAGAGCGATGCCATTTTGCTAGCTTTTTGTCCATGCTCCATCCCATAACACAACATATTATTTTGCTCTTAAACATCATGATAGATATTAATACTAGACGCACTTAGTGCGTTTACTCAGGCTACGTCATAGGGTAGTTGTGGTTTACCTGTGGCATTACGTCATGTGTAATCTCGACACAGCGATAAACCCATAGATAGAAAAGGTAAACCTAGACTCAGGCTCCCCTGCGGGGTAGCCTGAGTAATAAGTTGGACAGACCCGCGGTTATTAAATTATGTATTATTAAGATCGTCGCGGAATATTAAGCAATTAAAGAAAATGTAACTATAGAAGCCCGAAAAAACAATTTGGGACTTCAACGGATTTGAACCCGTTTTTGTTCTCCATTGTAGTAATTTACCAATGCGCACTGACCTTGCAAGAACATGTAGTACACTTTTTATCATAGTCTGGGAACCAGGCCTCCCCGTCGAAGTACGTCTTCCCTTCAGATGTACACGTGCCTTCAGGCTCGATATGAGTGGTCTGCGGTAATTTACATTGACCAGGCTCGAGTTTTATCTGACCTCGTAGTTCACCGCGTGGATTGTCATGGCTACTGATTTGTAGGTAAACACGACCACGAATAAGGTTGATTAGAAACTCTGAATCGAGATTGCGATGGGTACCAGAAACCTTGGAGAGAAAATTAATCTAGCATTACTATGAATTTATAATGATAACTTTATATATTTATATAGCGCTATTTCCAACTGGTAATTGCTCAATACATGTAGCGCTTAACATTTGATAATGATAATATCATAATTTATATCAGCTTTCGAAGCACAGCTCCAGTCACCATACACTGTTGCCTTAGGATCGAGACATTTTCAAGGTGCCATGCTGATGTAATGTCAAATTAGAACAGACTAGTTCACTTAGGGGCTGTTTATATGAAGGCCAGTTGTCCCTGCTAGCCGGGATAAATCTATTGTATTGAGTCCCCCGGGAAATACAAAACAAAAGAGTTATCCCGGTTAGCAGGGACAACTCGCTTTCATATAAACAGCCCCTTAGATGCAATGTTTTCGAAGGCCACAATATATCAAGGTAGCAATATATAGCAAGCAACTCTTGCCCACTTTTCGAGATGGTGCTTCCATAATGATTGTAAACCGGAACATTAGAAGCCTGTATATGTTGTTCTTCTAACTTATAATGATCGTTTTTTGTCTCAGCATTCACACATTCACACATTCACACGAATGTTTAGCGGTCTTTAGTGGCAATGTTTTGGTAGTCTCTCAAAACAGCCCCAGAATGCAGTTGGTATTCGATTCGTTCCCTGCGCAACTGCGAAATGGATAATAATAATGCGAAAAACTATATTTATAATAGTGATGATGAAGTCTATCTCCTTCGGATCCCTTCGAATCTCCCTCTTAGGGGCCGTTTACATGAGATAGGGTTACCGTAGGTGTAGGGCTAATACTCTTATTGTTTTCTTTCTCTGTGGACTCTCAAACAAAAGAGTTAGCCCTGCTAGGAGGGTTACCCTATCTCCATGTAAACGGCCCCTTAGTCTCCTCGGTCAAAGTTTCAATCGAACATACGTAACTACTAACCACAAATTGTTACGTATAAGATAAGAATTGTTTGTAATCTAAACCGATCTACCTACCATATTTCCTTGGAATGATTTCAAAGCGTTTGTTCTTTTTTGATAATTCAATGGCTGCTCGCCCGCGAACGCAAACCCCTCCAGGTCAGCGGTTATTATTTTTTTCTTTTCTCTGCCTCTTTGGACACCTTTTAGAAGAATATGGTAATGAAGAGAACAATGACGGTCCAGTGAGAACCAGGACAACCCGGACGCTCCTGTCCGTGTACTGGGAACGATTTCATTGCCAGATAAAATGAAAGGGAAATCTAGTAAAGAGGAAAAAAATGTTTAAAATTATTAGATAAAAATAATTGAACCTTTTCGTAACATCGGATATTTGTTTGTTTAACTAGTTGTTTGTTTGTTTGTTTGTCTGTTGTTTCTTTGTTTAATTATTTGTTTTTTGTTTGTTTGTTTGTTTAATTATTTGTTTGTTTGTTTTTTGTTTGTTTGTTTAATTATTTAATATGTATGCAAATTTCCTATTAAAGTTCTTGATAATGATGGCAGGATGCCATCGAAACGTCGAATTATCCGCGTTGGTTTTTCTTTTAAATATTTGATTATTTGTTTGTTGTTTTTTTGTTTTGATTATCTGTTTGTCTGTTGTTTGTAGTCTATTGTTTGTTCGGTAGTCTTAAGGAAGCAGCAGAGTCTGACTTTTGTGTATTCAGATTTCAAAATACAATTTTATAGAGGTGACTCCAACATAATTGCAAGCCGATTTGATAATTTTTTAACTCGCTCATATCTCGTCAAAACCTCGCCAATAAATCCGCTTGCAATTATGTTGGAGACACCTTAAACTAACTGGGATCTACCTTCAAACGGTGCCTGGTGTCCTGCATATGGTAGCTGCTTTGTAAACCCTTTCAGTTCCCCTCGACGGTATAATCCAGTGCGCACGTTCACACTCATGCTACCGCTGTACAATGCACAAATCTCGCCAACGGATGGTCTTTCCCAAATACCGCTGACCTATATAGTGTAAATAGATGACGATGATGATAATTGGTGATGACAATTGATAACTATGACGATAATTGATGACGATGATGATAATTAGTGATGATGATGATGACAATTGATGACAATGGTGGGAATTGATATCGATAATGATAATTAAGTGATGATATTGATGACGATGATGATAATTGGTGATGACAATTGATAACGATGATGATAATTGATGACGATGATGATAATTAGTGATGATGATGATGACAATTGATGACAATGGTGGGAATTGATATCGATAATGATAATTAAGTGATGATATTGATGACGATGATGATGGGAATTGATATCGATAATGATAATTAGTGATGATGACAATGGGATGAACATTTGTTGATGGTGTCTGATAATAAAAGTGATAACAATGATTGATGATGATGGTGATGTCATAATCAACTTGTTAACCTATAATACCTGAGCACGTGTTGGATCGTTGGACATCACGTGACGAGAGAGTTTCTTGACGACTCGTTTACGATTCATTTCTAGTGTTATCTCAAGGACTGGCTGCATCAGACCAGCTACTGAAATCTATTGAAATCATAGCAACCATCAATGACAATTATAACTATTACTACATTACTATGCATGTATGATAATGGCGGCGATCAGCTCAGTGAAACCTATCGAAATTATAGCAACAATAATAATTATTAAACGACCATGAATAATAACTATTAATTAACAGGCTCGTAACATGGTATGTTTTGAACCTATTTCGGAATTTTTGATCCCTGAGCCCATGCAATTTTTTCCAAACTTTTGATCCTTGATCCAAAATAGAGAATAACACTACGACAAGTGACACGTGATATAGACTGACTGTCAGTTTATTGTCTTTGAACTGGATGAAGTGTGGAGAGACTTGACCACCGTTTTAACCTCCTTATCCAAAAAGACGCAAATAAGTCTAAACGTTTGCATATAGAAATAACAGTACAGTACAAGTCAATACATTCCCATCCAACTTGGCGAAGATACCTTGTAACGCAATTGCCCATTGTCCTGAAAGACCAATGACGTGTAACCGCTGGCCCCTGTGATCGTCGGCCTGGACAGTTCTCGTCCTGATAATATTGCATACATGGCTGTGGGTTTAAAAGAATTAATATTATTATCGCCATCATAATCATTGCAATTGTGGTTATAACCAATATCATAGGTATCGTCTTCCTCCGTATCATCATTATAATCATCATCATTAATAACATAATAGGCCTTTTGCAACAACAGGTCACGTGACCTTACCCCTTTTAAACCGAACAGCTGTGTTAAAATGAACATCAGAAATGAAAAGAGCACCTCCATATTAGTTGGAAGTCAAAGCTTTAGCTCATTATGTTGAGCATAGGAGAAATAGCATTAAATAAAAAAATTCAATGTTTTATAAGGATTTGTATGGAAAATGTCCACTGGATGGCAAAGCTTACAATCCAGAGCACATTTTCCATACAAATCATAACAAATTATTGAATTTTTAATTTAATGCCATTTCCCTCGTGTTACATGTTATGAGCTGATATTTCGCCTTCTTACTAATGTTGACTGAGGTGCTCTTTTCATTTCTGATGTTCATTTTGACACAGCTGTTCGATTTAAGAGTGGTAGGGTCACGTGACCTGTTGTTGCAAAAGGCCTATTAGCATACTCATTATTAAACGTATTATCATCACATTCATCACTAACATCATCATAATAGAACATTTTCACGATGAAGTCATTTTATGAAAAGCTCACGGCACGAACGCGGTCAAGGCAAGGTCAAGGCGGTTATAATTGGGCATGTTTATTGGTTTGAATTCATGTAAAAATTAAAAAAAAAAAAAAAAAAAAACAGAACAAAAGTTGCTTGAAAGTCAAAAAGTTGCTCAAAATTGGAAAAGTTGCTGGCAATTGGAAAAGTTGCCCCCCAAAAAAGTTGCCGAGCAAATTGTGGACAGTCCTACATACGGCACTAAACGTTTCATAGTCATACGCAATCTGCTCTATAATGCTTTACGCGAGCTTTACTTTATTACTTGAACAGATTCTATCCGTTGTGATAATGAATCAATAGTATAGTGAATGGCACAAATTATTTCTTAAAAGAAAGCAAAGAATTCTGGTCTTCTAGTTTATGGCGATAAGATGCAGAACATTATCTTTTCCTATTGAGTGACTTACTGTTACAAGTTCTTTTGATCCCAATCTTCCCGGTCATTTCAACCGTTTTTCCTCCAGCAGTAACAGACAACGTTAAATTCACGATACCTCTTGCCAACCATTTAAGATGCTGCTCGCTAGGCAACGACCACGTGACCTTCTCTTTCCCGCCATTACTTTGTAGTGACGTCACGTTGATTGAGTGAAGAAGTTGTGTTTTGCCACTTCGTGGTGACTTTATGAAACCTGCTGTAGCCGTTATTGCTTTGTTATCTTAAAGAACAATCGTCAATATATCAGTGTTAAAATATCTACTAACAGTAATCAGTAATTTTATAAACGAATTATGTTGTCTCGGACTAAATTTGATGATTTTTAATCAGAGACAACCTAATTCGTTGATAAAATCATGAATCCTGACTACAACAATCATATTTTTAAAGTAATCAGTAATGTTTTACTATAGAAAATTAAATATTCCGTTCATGTACAACACTGGTATGGCAAAACTACAACGTTAATTATTTGCAAAATGCGTTTTGCGGCGTTTTTACTCAGGCTACCACGCAGGGGAGCCTGAGTCTAGGTTTACCTTTTCTATCTATGGGTCTATCGTTGTGTCGAGATTACACATGACGTAATGCCACAGGTAAACCACCAATCAATTACTACTCTATGACGTAGCCTGAGTAAACGCACTAAGTGCGTCTAGTTTGAGACTTAAATTCAGCCTCTCCACGCCGACGACAATGTGGGTTGCAGTCTGGAAAGTTTGTACATTATAAGGGACAACCACTATTCCGGGGGTGGGTGCTGACTATTTCAAATTCATGATTATGTTAAGGTTGTTGATAGTCGTTTTTTTAAATCTGTCTACAAAATGATCAAAATGGACGAATTGTGATGGTTAAGCTCATGGAAGAGTAACCTGAGTATCAGGCTTCCCGCCCCTTCCTGACCACGAAGGCCTGATACTCAGGTTAATGGGAAAGTGCAATAATTATTAAGGAGGGGAATTTTTGATTTTGGGGATGGGTTTGATTGACAAAACTTTGTTAAATATATTAAAAAAGGAGAATTAACCTCTGGTTTTGTAAAAGTACAAATGTTTAAAGTTGTATACAGTTATTTCGTAAAATACTAAATACTGAATACTGAATAGTGCATTGCAAGACCGAAATGCATTATGGGGCATTTACTATTGTTTAACGGCGTAAAATAAATAATAATAAGTTCTTTTTTTTCTTAGTGCATTCCATTGAAAACAATATACAAGCTAGTTATGGGGAGTAAATATTGCTGTATATATATATTTTTTATTTCAAATTAATCAAATATTATTTCAAATTAAATTTTAAAAGATGGTGTACGTTTTCCCAGATAAACGACCTGATCCAATTAATGAGACCCACAATGCCCTTTGGTCTTGGAATGCACTATTCAGTATTCAACGTTTTTGAAATAGCTGTATTCGATTGGAACACAAACCTGCATGTGTAAATTCTGTGTATTTCATATTAACGTGTAGATATTTGCCGTTTCTTGATAAGTTAATTGATGCTAGTACTGCCATGTGGGCGTCATTATCTATCTTGGATTGGAGGAGAGACTCGAAGGCATCTACGATGAATGGATAACAGCCGTACAGTCAATCCATCGATATACACCCATTTCAATAATCGTTGTCGCAATCGAAACTACAGTCCACACTCTAAAGCCTGCAAAGGATGTCGGTATTTTCTTCTCTTCTCGATTTATTCATAGCATAGTTTTGCATGTGAATGTTTGTGTTGTATGACCAGCAAATAGCTGTTGCAGAAGTAGATGATGAAACAAATATTTATTGAAAAAACGAGTAATAAACCAATAATTTATGTTAATGTTACCGACATTCTTTGCAGGTTTCAGAGTGTAGACTGTAGCTTCGCCTGCGACAACGATTATTGAAATAGTTGTAATTTTATACTTAGCTTACTAACAAAACCATGCAATCAACCAATGAACTAACCAAGCAGTCAATTAAAAACTTTTTAACCAAATAACAAACCAACCAGCAATAACTACTGAACCGACCCTCCAACCAACCAACCAACTCACCAACCAATTAACCAACCAGCAATTACCAGCCCATGGCCACGAGCCAACCAACTAACCAACCTGATCCGACTCACCAACCAACCAACCAATTGACTCACTATCCAACCAAACTAATGCAACCAACCAACCATACGACTCACCAGCAAGCAAACAGCCGACCCAAAAACCAAACTAAAAAACAACCAGATACCTATAGCTGCCAATCAACAAGCCGACTCACCAACCAACCAACCAAACCAACCAACCATCCGACTCACCAACCAACCAACCAAACACCCGACCCGAAAACCAACCAAACCAACCAACCTCTTGTGCGGCAACCAAATACACAAAGAATGTAGAACAATTACTTAAGCCTGGTTCACACTAGCGACATAAGCATAAGCAACATACACACACTCAGTTGGGCTTTGATTAGCAGCACTTGTCTTTTCTCATACCTATTCGAGAAATACTTCACTGAATCTGCGTATGTTGCAATATGCGTATGTCGCTAGTGTGAATACAAGTTTTATTGCAATCAATAGGTCTTTTGCAACAACAGGTCACGTGACCCTACCCCTTTTAAACCGAACAGCTGTGTTACAATGAACATCAGAAATGAAAAGAGCACCTCCATATTAGTAAGAATCCAAAGTTTTAGCTCATTATGTTGAGCATAGGAGAAATAGCATTAAATATAAAATGCAATATTTAGTAAGGATTTGTATGGAAAATGTCCACTGGATGGCAAAGCTTGCAAACCAGAGCAGGTTTTCCATACAAATCATAATAAATTATATTGAATTTTTAATTTAATGCCATTTCCCTCGTGTTACATGTTATGAGCTGATATTTCGCTTTCTTGCTAATGTTGAGGTGCCGGCTCTTTTCATTTCTGATGTTCATTTTGACACAGCTGTTCGATTTAAAAGGGGTAGGGTCACGTGACCTATTGTTGCAAAAGACCTATTAATCAACCGTTGTTCACCCTGTAATCATCGTTGTAAAGGGAAGAGAACGAGCTAGAATTCTTCATGTACCTTCGGAATAGCCATCGTATAATGTCACCTGACCAACGAGTTGCACAACCGTTTTCTTCTTAAACTTTAAGACAACGCTAACGCGCTTCTTCTCAAGTAGTTGTATCTCTTGGCTGTTCAAGTCATTCCATTGTAAACAAACCTATAAAAACAAGTTTCATCACGACCTAGTATGTTTTTCAAGGAAGCAGGCGTGACTTTCCAAGAAATATTTCACTAACCGTCCGGCTGTAGTTTGTTGAAAAATGTGAAACGACTCTCTAACTACACGAAGTTTATCTGTCAAATCAGTAAAACATCTTGCTGTAAGAGAGTTAATTGTTTCAGGTTGCTCAATTAATTAATGATACACAATTTCTGAATTATTACTGGATGCCCACTTTCTGATTGGCACTGTAAAATTCGAATAATAGATAAATTTGGTAATCATTCTGGCACTGGTTTTGTAATGATGCTATCCTGCACGAAACTCGTCTATATCAAGAATTACTCCACTCTTGTTTACAAAGACAGTTCAGTCAACAAGATACTCTGTTACTGTTTTTAAAATGATGCCATACTGCATGAAACTCGTCTATATCAAGAATTACTCCACTCTTGTTTACAAAGACAGTTCAGTCAACAAGATACTCTGTTACTGTTTTTAAAATGATGCCATACTGCATGAAACTCGTCTATATCTAGAATTACTCCACTCTTGTTTACAAAGACAGTTCAGTCAACAAGATATTATGGTACTGGTTTTAAAATGATGCCATACTGCAAGAGTGCTCAACGACCCAAATTTTGCAAATGGCTTATTATTCATTTATATCACTAATTATATGTCCCTTCGTTAATTAGAGTTAATAATCAACTACCGTGGGAAAAATATATCCGCTCTACACTCCTAGCCAGAGAAGAATTCGAAAATAAATTTCCCAGCCAGGGATATAGCTAACAAGAAAGTTTCCCAGCTAGGGACGCCCATTTCCCAGCTAGACCTTTGGCTACGGGAAAAAATTTTCCCAGCCAGGAGGCTTTGTTTTTCCTTGCATCAAGCAAGTTAAAAGTACATTATTTTGTTTTTCGAAAGTTGTCTGTTTTTATTCGAACAGCCATATTGACAAGCGTTGACAGTTCCCGCTGTGATTTCTTTTCAGTTAAGCAAAATTTCAAAACATCGGGCTGGCTGGCGTCTTTGAAGTTTTGGCCGATTTCTAAATTTTTGCTAAACTAACGCGACCCGGGCCTGAATCTCACTCTTTTTGTTAAATGTTGGCTACTGGAATTTCGCAGCACATTATAAATAGCTTTGTAAAAATCAACCGGAGATGAATACATGCGATAGATTGTATGGAGAGTGAAATCATTGCGATAGATATATTCGTGCTAATTGACTGGAACATTCACAGGCAACTTTTTGCATTCCTATATACCAGATAGTTAAAACCGCGCGAAAAGTCTAAAAGAAAAGCGAAAGGTTGACTGAAGCGAAGATGCCACAGGGAGCCCGGCTTAAGGAATTATGCTTCATAATCTCATTGATGCTGTATGACATCGTTGTTTCCAGTATGCATGCAGTAGTCTCTCTCGGTCACATGAGCAAGACAGGAAGTCCAGGGACAGAAAAGGAGAGCGGAAAGACGCCTGCGGAGGATTGCGGCTAACTGACATTGGAGCCGGCATTGTTCCGTACGCCAGGCTCACCTAGCGCATGCAGCTGGACCAATAATAGCTAGGGGAGGGGAGAGTTGCACATAATAGCTAGCCAGTCATAAATGACTGGTCAGCCAGCAAATTTATGCATATCCAATTGCCAGCTAGAAACGGTTTATGTCACAGCTTTTTAGCAAGCCAGTAAACAAATGCTATAAATTTCTAGCCAGTATACAAATCAATTGATGTTTCCAGCCAGGGCAGATTCCCCCTGTGGAGCGGATATTTGTGGAGCGGATACGGTTGAGCACTCTTGATACTGCATGAAACTCGTCTATATCTAGAATTGCTCCACTCTTGTTTACAAAGACAGTTTCACTGATATACTATGGTACTGATTTTAAAACGATGCTATCCTGTAAGAAACGTGAAACTAGAATTGCTCCACTCTTGTGTACAAAGACAGTTTCACCGATATACTCTGTTACTGGTATTAAAATGCATGAATGCATAAAACGCGTCTATATCTAGAATTGATCCACTCTTGTTTACAAAGACAGTTTCACCGAGATAAAATCGGTACTGTGTCAACACTATTTAGTTAAACAGGAAACCTCAAAAACAAATGTTTATAAATAGGATAGATATTTAATTAGACCACTGGATCAGATGTCCGAGCACGCAAATTCTCACGAGCTTAGATTATTGTTAGTTGTTTTTGGCGCCACTTGTCTTGAATCAATGCCCTTAGATGCACTTTCCACAAGCTGTCATACTTCCTTGTCAAAAATATCTCTGAGGGACTGGTCATAAAGTATAGGGGGGTGGACCGGAAAATGAATTGAATGACTTTTACTGGCCCACCCTTTAGTCTATGCATAGTTACAAGTAGCCCACCCCTATACAATCCGAGGGCAGGTAATCTTCGAGTTACGCGCCTCGAGTTACGCGCTTCGAGTTACGCGCTCTTCGAGTTACGCGCTCTATCACGCCCCCACTGAGCTTGACCACGCCCAGCGCATAACTCGATGAAACTAACACAACTTAGTTTCTTCGAGTTACGCACTGGGCGCATAACTCGATAAAACTAACACAACTTAGTGTCATCGAGTTACGCGCTGGGCGCATAACTCGATGCAACTAAAACAGCTTCAAAAATAGAAAAATGCGTAAATAAAATGAAAAAAGAAGAAAAAAACTGTTTATGTTTAAATACATTTTATTTTTTAAATAATTATTACTGTGTCATGAAATTAAGTTGTCGGTCAACCCAAACCCGCATCGGTCACGATATAGCGTTCGTCGTGTTTTGTCAAATGTCTATATTTTTAAAGGCCTAAACGAAATTTAAACTATGTTTAAATAACTCGTTCAGTTAATAACTCGATTCTTTATTTTACAAGATATAGGATGGCCAACTTTTTTATCTAATATATTATAGCAAAATTATACTAATATTTCTGAAATGAATGAAAACTAAGTCAAAAATGAGAAACACGGTTTCAAATACATTTACTAGTACCGTTGACCAGAAACTTTCCGAAAATATGTACTTTATTGGGGTTTGGAGTAAAAGTTTAGGCATGTTTATGTTAAGTGGTCATTTTAATAAAAATATGTAAATACAGATTATCTGCTTTTATATCAATATATTGTAGTGAAATGTTTTTTTTCGATCTTGATGGTGATGATGTTCATGATCATATTATCAATGATGATGGTGGTTATATAAGATGATGATGCTGATAACGATCGATGATCAATGATGATGATGATGAATTATGATGATGTTGTTGATGATAGCGATGATGGTGATGATGTTCACAGGAGTGTGTTCATGATCATTATCAAAGATGATGGTGATTGTGATGATGATGTTGATCAATTATGATAGCTATAGTGATTATGATGATGTTGATGATGATGGCCAATGATTAGGATGATATCAATAACCATCGATCGTTATCATCACCATCACCACGTAATGCCACCACCACCACCACCACCACCACCACCACCATATCCTGTATCAGAATCTCACCTTATTTTCGTTAATGTATTTCTTGTGGATGTTCAGTTCTTTCAGCACCTTGTCATTACGACCGTAAATTATTAGCGTTTTGGGTCTTAATTTCCTGTGAAAAACAAACAAACTACAGTTCAATATACCGACCGTTTACTGATTCTTCGAGTTAAAATGACCGCCGACCGATTAGCTCAGTGGATAGAGCTTCGGATTACTGTGCGGAACGTCTGGATTCAAACCCCGGCCGGACCATTACTCAGCTAGGGTCTTAAATTATTGAGAAGAAGTTCTAATTGGTTAGAACTTTACGTCCTCTCAGATAACGACGTAAAATGGAGGTCCCGTTTCCCAAAACTTAACAACATTGAGGGACGTAAAAGACCTCCGTGTTTAGACATGGGTTGTATGGTGGCAGCTTAATGCGCCTTGAAATACTTTCAACTCGAACACATTGCATTTGAGTAAGCGCATTGAGTGGTTCTGGAAATTCGCTATATAAGAACTAACAATTGACAATTATTAATCATGAGTGTGATAAACTATTATTTCTGAAATTAAGTAAAGAACATTTTACCCTTCATAGCGTATTGAAATACGAAGTGATTGTTGAACTAATGTCATGTGCAAACGCGCCAAGCCATTTTGGCGGGCAAATGGTTTAGTCGAGAGAGACTGAGGAGGAGTGAGTAGTGCCACAAATTCTGTAAATGCAAAAATTAATGAAGAAATGAATAAGTTAGATAGATGAATAAATAAATACCGGAACTAAACAACTAATACAGTGGAACCCCGCCTTACGGCCACCTCGTTATTGCGGCCAGTTTTTTAGGTCCCGACAAAATGCATGTGTATACATTATCTACAAAATTTACCCGCTTAACACGGCCACCCTGTTAATACGGCCACTTTGGGCTGACCCTTCGGTGGCCGGATTAACGGGGTTCCACTGTAAATGAGTGTACCTGGAGGACAAACAGGGCAGCATTGACTGGCTTTGAATTCAGGGTTTGTACACGATGTTTTTGGACAGCGGTGTCTAGTGCTACGACAAGCAATTTTCCCATAATTCCCGGCCATTCTTGGGTGCTGAAAGATCAAATGTAATAGACCCATTCAGCTTCAATGTTTATTTTCACATTTCAAACCACGTATTCATTCCCTTTGGAGTTATTTGTTATGTATAAATATCTTAATAGTTGACATAAAAGAACAACTCTCAGGGGAATGCCATGTGGTCTGAAATGTGCAATTTGCATACAGAACTAAAATGGTCTATTAGGAGGGTCCACAATAGGCTTGGCGGGATGCGGGATAAGCCTGTTTTTGAAGGCGGGATGCGGGATCCGAGCTTAAACCTTGACGGGTTGCGGGATTCTGAATTCCAAGCGGGATCGGGATTTCGGGATATAACATTAATTTGCTGCGGGATACGGGACTGCAGCATTCTTTGTTCTCAATAAAAAACTTTTTAACGTTTTAATATTTAATTAATAATTAACTTAGAAAAAATTGCGGGATCGGGATTGTGACATTAAAACGTGCGGGTTGGCGGGATTGCCGGCAAAAATGAGCGGGATGGCGGGATTGAGAACCCCTATTGTGGACCCTCTATTAGGTCATTGAAACCTCAATACATCGTACTACGCTAACATGACTCGATCGAGGCATGTATTGGGGGCTGATCATTAGATATCTCAGGGCGGTGGGCTGTGGGGGTTGGTTGGTTTTTGGACAATTACCAAAAAATATCCAGCACGTGCATAGTTTTTTAACTGAAAAAATACCGTGCACCATAGAATTGCCCAAGGTCACGTGACTAGGTCTTCCGACAAAGCCATTTCGGGCATTTTTTCGATTGGGTCAAGCTATTTTTGCATATAATTGTGCTATAAATAAATATGTTTGGGTCACATTTTAAAGCTAAACAAGTCACCACATAAAACAAACTTTTCGAGACTTGTCTGTGACTCAGTCAGACTGGAGTTAATATGACAACAAGGCCAACGAAATCTTTAAAAAGTCAGGATCCTAAAAGAAATTGATTGATCAGCGGCTCACAGTACAGTTGATCTCGGGTAAGAAAACAAAATTATTATTAGAGCAGGTTCGTATGACTATGAAACATTTCGTGTCGTGTGTATGCCTTGCCGTGCCTTGACCGCGTTTGTGTCGTGAGCTTTTCATACGCTAGTCATACGAAACCAACTTTTATTCTAGACAAATCGAAACTATAGCGAGTAAACTAGTATAGGCTGCGTCGGTGTTTGATATAAACGAAAGGTAATATAATGAAATTTTAGCTCTTCGTCGGGGCTTTTTGTTCTAGACGTTAAGTTCATAGCCTTATCCTATATCTATCTATTTATTTATTCAACTTATTCTTATATTTATCCTTGTATATTTAGCCTTACGCTACTATATTTATCTATCTATTTATTGAACTAGTTCTTATATCAATGTATCCTTGTATATATTTAGCCTTATAACGCTACTATATTTATCTAACTATTTGTTTAACTAATTATTATAGAGTGAATTTCATTTGACCGTAAAAGAAAAACGACTATTTAGTTCGTACTTGTTGGTAAAGAACAAAAGAAAACAATATATTCAGAGTGTATTATAGCAACTATTCAGTAGTTTGCCAATTCTTTCACGGTCATATATGAAAATCACTCTATCAATGTATCCTTATATATATTTTTCCTTACGCTGTATCTATCTAATATTTAACTAATTCTTAAATGTATCCTTATATATAGGCCTTATACGCTACTATATTTATCTATTTCTAATTCTTTTATCAATGTATCCTTATATATAGCCTTGCGCTGTATTTATCTATTTGTCTATTTATAATAATTATATTATTTAATATATGTATCCATATATATATATATAGGCTAGGTAGCCTTATGCTGTATATCTATCTATCTATCCATTTAACTAATTGTATTATTTACTTTTATTTTTGGGGGGCAATTTTTCGTTACTTGCATGTTCACATGACACTTTGTGTACATGGTTAGTAAGCCCACTTGATGAGCTTTGCTCTTGGGGCAAACTAGATAGCATATGTGTCTAAATAATAATAATAAAAAAAAAAACAGTGACGCATTTGATAATATTGTAATTATATTAATCGCCCATCGAACTCCAAAAGTTCTTCTCGGATAAAGACGTAAAGCCGGAGGTCCGGTCTGCCTACACTCAAATCCTATATATATATACAAGGTGGTTAAAGATCCTGTTGTGCTGTTGGCAAATTAAAGAGTAGGGGATTGTCTCCTGGTACACCAGTCATGCCTCGAAGGCATTCACTAACGACACTCATGATTTTAAACTGCTGGTTTACAGCAGTCCGATAAGTCCTCCACATATTCAGAACTGCAAAGCGCTATGAGCTTTGCATAATAGCGCTATAAAACTGAGGCATATTATTAATATTCAAAGGTTATTCTGCATGTCTCTTCAGATGGAAGTCGTACAACTTCACTCAAATATTTTTTAATGCAATTTTCCTGTACCTTGTTGCAAGAACACAGCACACATCGTAGAACACCAAGTGGGGCGATGTCGGGGTTCCAAGTCTGTCCAATAGTGTATCGATGCACCCCGAAACTACAGCCTGGAAAGTGATAAAAGTAAAGCATCAATGCAGCAAACAATTACAGTGCGAATCATAGAACCGTGGGCACCCAGAAATATTTTAGAAATCGTTTTTTGTTCGTTGAACAATTCAGAAACAACTATATCACCACAACAAGTTTGACTGATGTGTAGCATGATAAACCTTTTGTAGTTAGAGTTGTTTGTGAGTTGTTCAACGAACAATAAACGATTTCTTAAATATTTTTAGGTGCCCATGCACGGTTTTTTGATTCGCACTGTAAACGAATGACAAACATATAGTTACTAAAAATGACGAAATGATAACGATCTTTGAGATAAATTAAGCAATTCAAAATCAAGCATTTGCATATTAGGCAAACTAAAAACGCGGTTGTTGTCAGCTTAGATAAGTTTTCTTCGTGACATCATTCAGGTCTGGACAAATCAATACAATACAATTTTTACATATTAATAATTTTACAATTAATACATTTTAGTTTGCCTAATTCAAATGCTTCATATATATGATCTTGATTCTAATTCACACAGAATTACTAATGTGGCGGTTATAAAAGTAAAAGTAAAAGTAAAAGTAGTTGTTAAGGGAGCTGAAAAACATTGCAAAGCTTTCAAGAAGACAAACTAGTTGTACATCTACTTTAAAAGATATTTATCACTCTTGCGTAATTCATGCTGGAAACTGCTTCAAATTCTTGAGCTCAGAAAGATTTTTTTTAAGGGAGCAAAAACATTGTAAAGCTTTCAAGACACAAGAAGACAAACCACTGGTACATCTATTTTTAGAGATATTTATCACTCTTGCTCAACACATGCTATAAATGATTTATTGAAATTCTTGAGCTCAGAAAGTTCTTTTTACAAAGCTTGTAAAAGGTCCAAAAATGCAACAGTCATCAAAGCCTGAAAGCAATTGAAAGTAAACGTGGAAATTCTAGCAACTGGAGTAGAAATGTTGAGGAAGATGAATGTTCTTCCTTCGTTTATGTCAAAAAAGAAAGCTAGATATCTGAAACTAAGGTTTTAATCAAAATGGCCGTATTTATGCGTTTCGGCCTAGCTTTTGTATATTCCGACTTCCAAAAGCACAGTATGTAGATATACAAAATTGGGAATATTTATAATTTTGAAATAAAAAAACTTGCAAATTTTGATGTAGAATAGCTTAGAACGAACAAAGTAAGTTTAACTCTTAAAACTTATGAAACCGAGTGCTACAAGGAACCTTCTTTTTGCTTTGTATTTGTCATTATTTCCTTTAGGCAAGATTTTGCCAATGAAGGCAATTCTATGCCTTGCATATTTAACTTAATATCTAAGACAAATATTAGTTTGACTGAACTCATTTGTAAAGGTTGACAGTTCGAAAGCTAAACTGTAACTCAACTTTTTCTTGTCTGATTGCGTAAACTTACCATCTTTCATTGATGACGACGTTTGCATCTCGAAACCAATTGGTCTTAAAAGTAACTTCCCACTTGCGTGGAAAGTTGGACTGAATATCATTAACAGCAAAAGACGAAGCATTTTGTCTTATCTGTGGTGTAAACTTTGCGTATACTTAATTTTGCAATGTAGACTCGTTAGCGTCTTTGCTCGTTGCAGTTTGATAGACGTTGCTTGTTAGTCGTTCTCCGAAGAACTAAAATTGATATCCTGTAGCTGATGGTTATTATAAATAAACAACAATACTAACAATATAGTTATTGTATGAATTGGATAATTGTTAGACCTCCCATGACGTTCGTTGTTCTTATAGAAGAGGAAGAACTTGAGTTAAACTTCACTCCAAGCCACAAAACGATTGAAAATATTGTAGCAGCTTTCGTGTTTACCAACATGAAGAAGACTTTGTCACATTCCTTAGATCTTTTAAGTAAACATTTGACTACGTTGCTTCTAGTCGTCCAACAGTTATTACAAGGCATAATAAAGGCTATTGTTAGCGCTAATTACTTGTAAGTTATAGTACTACGCCGCGATAGAGTAACACAGGGATTTTAAACAAAGAAACTGCGGTAAAATGCGAGCATGGGACAATAGCTTCGTGGGGGTTTATACATATTCCCCATTGAATTCGTCAAGAAAAGTTGAACCTAAAGAATTAATCTGTGTAGTTTAGTAAACAGATCAAAACCTTGTTAATAAGATAATCAGACTATGTAAACAGTCCCTTCGCGTTGTTTAATTAGCTTGTTTGTAAATATTACAAGACTTTTGGTAATTTTTGGATGTCACGGGATTCGGGGATGTTATTTTAGTTATTCCGTCCGAGTTAAATAAAAAAGTATATGATTTTATTAAAAAAACACTGTAGTAAATACAAACATACTATATATCAATAAACTCCAAGTTGATTGACTGATATGTTTATAGATATTTATTACTACTTGTGACGACATAAAGGAGCGGCTACAAAGGCGGCTACGGACTTGCTATGTTTGGTATTTTTTCCGCAAATCACTAAAGCAAAGATAGTTAAAAAGGGCTCTTTAATTTCAAAGATATATCAAGCAAGTTAGATCGGACCTCATATTTCGCCCTTTCTCCTTCTTTTTAATTTTTAATTCTTTCAATTTAAAAATCTATTTATTTATTTTATTTATTTATTATTTTATTTCATAGTAAGAGCAGCCCCTCTCTTCGAGCGAGGCTTATATGCTCTGGTTTGAGACCTGACTGCTTTTAGTCGTTTAGTCTTTATGTTAATTATCTATAAATTAGATTTATCTATATAATTTTGTATTAACTTTATCTATTAACGGGTTATCTATAAATTGGATTTATCTACATCATTTTGTAAACTTTGTTAGACATCAATAAAAAAATGCAATAATTGAAAGGAAGTGCATTGCGGTATGAAAATCAAAAAAATTAAAAAAAAATTTTGTAAATATGTTTGTGTGGACAATTGTTTTTATAATGAAGTGCTTTATATTATTTATGATCTACACCTATTTCAAAAATCGCATTCGCAATCAAAGCTACAGTCCACACTCTGAAGCATGCAAAGGATGTTGGTATTTCTACTCTTGTTATCGATTTATTCATAGTATATTTAGGTCAGTACGTGTTTGTGTTATATGATCATAACAAGTTGTTGTTGTTGTGGTAGATATAAATAGAAATATTTCTTTAAAAAACGTGCAATAAATCACAAATTATGTCCATGTAACCGACATCCTTTGCAGGCTTCAGAGTGTAGACTGTAGCTTCGCCTGCGACAACGATTATTGAAATAGGTGTATATATTTTGGCTGACCTAGGATTATTTGCGGGCCTCGGTTCTGATAGTTAATGCGTTCTGAAACATTTTGAAATAGAAATGTGAGCTACATTGGATTAAAACTTTAAGTTTTAACTTCTCCAAGTAGCAATTTTCATATATTCGTATGCCAAAGAAATAAAAAATTATTGTGATTATTATTTTTTGTTGAAAACTCAATAGACTTCTTTACCTCCGTATGCAAATTGCCCATCTCAGACCACGTGTCATTCCCTTGAGAATTATTCTTTTATGATGAACGTGTTATATCCTTTACATGTGAAAGAAATAATTCCCAAGGGTAGCATCATGTGATCTGAAATAGGACAACAAACAAGGAAGGCAAAGAGGTCTGTTTCTAGCCTCCCCTGCAGGCTACTTTTTCTCCTTTTTCTCCTTTGGGATTCCTGTGGGATTTCCGAGAGAAGGAAGATTGGGGCCGCTTGTTTTTTCCCCTCCTCGCCACAGGAATCCCGATAAAAAGAGATATAAGAGATGCATGCGAAGGAGGCTAGTCTATTTCAAGAGGTTCAACTGATTCGTGTTGTTTACTTCGTTAGCATGGCATAATTTGAAATGATATATATAAAAGACATGTTTTAATAATTAATTGACTACTTGAACCACTGCGGCTTGTAATGACAAAGTTGACTTCAATTGGACTTCTTTTTATTAAAAAAACTGGTTTAAATAAACTTTTCCCGACTTCGCTTGGGTGATCACAAGGCAAAAGGCTTCAAGTTGAGTCGACTGGACTTTATTCTTTTATTTAACAAGGCCAATCTCCACTTCAACCATTGTTAAAGCGAATTCGGGTCTATTAATTTCTTGATTAAATGTTTGATTTCGAACTGATAGACATGTTTTTGTTGATATTTTGAGGAGTATCAGTCATTTCAGGGTTTTAATATATATAATTAAAAGTTTTGATACTATATTGATGACAAACCCTATACAAATGCTTTTTTTTAGCTGTTAGAAGCAAAATATTTTTTGTATCCTATTTTTCGCGACGGGTAACTAAAAATCCCCTGCATGGTTGCAAGGTTTTTAATTATAAGATTTGATGTATTTATTAAATATTTGAGAATCTACAAGCGCTCTGATTGGCCGTGTTTATATCAGAGGACAGAAAAACAGCATGCTTCACGCGCCTCAACCAATCAGAATTGAATGCGTGACTTCATGATATTTCATAAGATTATTAGTTTTTGTTAGTACTTTAGCTACGCGCATTAAAGCCTAGGCAAACTCTGTGCCTCAACCAATCAGAATTGAATGCGTGACTTCATGATATTTCATAAGATTATTAGTTTTTTTTAGTACTTTAGCTACGCGCCTTAAAGCCTAGGCAAACTCTGTGCCCTCATAAAATAAAGCACGCGCCTCAACCAATCAGAATTAAATGCGTAATATTTTGATATTACATAAGATAATTAATTTTGTTTTTGTACTTTAAGTTACGTGCCTTGAAGACGAGGCGAACGGCGAAAACAAGCCTGTTTTTATTCTGAGTGGTAAGTTTTTACTCACGGCGTACTGAAAAAGGTTGATAGTCTAACATCTGAGTCGGGGGTTGAAGAGGAATATTTTGTACAGTGAGTATTCCGTATTCCGGTGTTGTCAAAGACAAAATATTCCCATTCCCATTTTTTTACAAGTATTCTTTATTCTTCGATAATTGAACCGAGTATTCCCAATTCCTTATTTTGTTAAAAATATTCCGTTTTCCATAACTTTTTTCCTCAAATATTTCGTATTGCACAATATTTTCCCCCGGTATTCCGGATTCCGCTTCAACCCCCGAAGCTGAGGGAAAAATAACGTTGCAAAAGACAAAAGACAAAAGACAGACGTTTAAAGTTTAATTTGCCATTAATTTCGAGTTGGAAGATCGCTTCTTGCATGAGCCGTTTAGATCCAGATTCAGATGTTTCACCGTCAAACTTTTTAAAAACAAGTTGCTACATAACAAATAATACCAAATCTTCCGAATGAAGTGAAAAGAAAAACAAAAATTAACTGTGAAATTTTAAAGTCAACATTGAATGTGAAGGAGTTGCAAAGGCAAAAATGTTTCTTTAATATAGTTAAGAATGTTTTTAATGAATGTTTATGATAGATAAAAGTAAATACAAAGACATTTGTATATTTTGAACCTGGCGTATGGCGTTATTCAGTTGCGGACAAACATGTGTAAAATAAAAATTCAACTCGACATTTAAAAAAATTATAATTAATAATAATAATAATGATAATAATACCAATGAAACATGGCACTCCATACAATGGCAAGACACCAAAATTGTCAGCAAAGAACAAAGATGGAACCAGAGAAAGTGGTTAGAAGAGTGTGAAATTGCCAAAAGAAAGAACGTTATATTTAGTAGAGACAGTGGTAGAATTCTAGCTGCGAACTACATCATTATTATTATCATTATCATTATTATCATTATCATTATTATTATCATTATCATTATTATTATTATCATTATTATTATCATCATCATCATTATTATTATTATTATTATTATTATTGTTATTATTATTATTATTATTATTATTATTATTATTATTATTATTATTATTATTATTATTATTATTATTATTATTATTATTGACCCTTTATTGAAGCTACTTGTTTTTCTATTTACAACTTTGCGTGAATAAATTATTCCTGGGCTAAGCTGTATTTTTTTTTTTATTATTATTATTATTATTATTATTATTATTATTATTATTATTATTATTATTATTATTATTATTATTATTATTATTATTATTATTATTATTATTATTATTATTATTATTATTATTGGCCATATGCATTGACTTGCATTTTGCGATTCACGCGCGCACATTGTAATTGATTTGATATATCTCTAGTTCGGACTTCCAAAGACTTTGTAAATTTCATTATGTAGAATAATAATTTTGATGACTCTGATGACAATTATGTAGAAGGGAATAAACCCAAGAACCCAGTCTTTTACACACTTAAAGACAAGAAAGTTATTTATAAATAAATGTATTGGCTTTAAGTGTAAAATACTGAATTCTTGGGTTTATTCCCTTCTACATAATGAAACATTGTAATTTGTTTTCTCACGTAGTATGCGCGCGCTCTTAATTTCTTTTTTTTTACGACTTGTAAGCTTAGGAGAAGTTATTAAAAATAAAAAGGTTGAGGAACAATAACTACTATATTATAAACAATTATAATGTTTAATATTTATACTGCGCATTTTAACATTTGAAATATGATCAAATGCGCATTACATTAGGTAAAATACATACACTATATATACTGACTACTTAAAATTATATATATACAAATTATGGTAGTACTGATATTATAATATTTACATGTTATTCAAATGTGCATAGCCTTAATTTATGAATAAGATATATCAAAAAATAAATACAACTAAGTAATGGTAAAACAAGTAAAATAAAGATAATAAACTAAGTTAAGTTGCTAAATGATTCTCTAAAATAATGAGTCTTCAAAAGACTTTTAAACTTATTCAAATTGTTTAATTGTTTTATTCAATTTTTTCCTGATATAATCGGGTAGATTGTTCGAGGTCTTTGGATCAGCTGCTGTAAATGATCTGTCTCCAAGCGTGCGCTTAAACCTACCTGTCGGGTCTTGCAAAACAATACCAGCAGCTCTAGATCGCAATTTATAGCGCGGACTCAGTTTTATGCTTATAAGGTCGCTTAGATACGTTGGAGCTAAGTTGTTAATTATCTTATAATTTACCATATTATTTACCATAGTAAGAGCAGTCCCTCTCTTCGAGGCTTATATTAGTCGGGTCAGTTATGTCCAAAAATTGATGAAATCGTGACAGATGGAGTAAAAGCATGAAACTTTGTAAACAGACAGATTATCAAGTTGTTCATCATTTCAGAAGGGGTGCCAAGTGAAATTCGTAAATTGGGGGGTGTTTTGGACACTTAAGGGGGGAGGGAGGGTATTTTTTTCCCTTTTTATGTAAAATGATAGTTTCATTGAAATAAAAAGTATTAAGCCGTACAAAAACCATTGTTAAAGTCTTTTTTGTAGTTTAAGAGCAAAATAACATGCCCATTGCAAAGTAAAAGGTGAAAATGTTTTTTTAGAGGGGGTGGGGTGAGGAGCGAATGGAATAATTTTATGAAAAAATAGCAAAAAGTTCACTTTCTTTATAAAAAAAAATGAGCTAAAACATTCACAATGAAATTGACTGTTATGTTTAGTTAAAATGACCACTTTTTGTTCTGGATAAAGTATTATAAAGAGCAAAATAAAATTGTGGTCAGCGGTGTTGCCAAAAAGCGGTCAGCGGTCAACTTTGGTAATGAATATTTTCGTCACTAGAAAGCTTGCAAATACTTACAAATATAACCAGTTTTTCTTGAAAACAAACACGTAAATAATACAAAAGATGATTACTTGAACGACTCTTGTGCATTTTAATTCCAAAAGGTAAGAAAAAATGTCAATTTAGTCTTTATTTTGTACATTTGTAGCTAGCTATCTGACACTCGATTTTTCTGTTCAGTTTACACTCTACAGCACACTCTCAGAAGAGACAGAAACTAATATATATTTGCAAAAACATACTCTTGAAATGTTAGAACAAGTACTAAATGATCATACTTTGGTAACAAGACTGTGCTGTACCAAAAGGTAGGAAGAAAAACGTTCACTTTATTTCAAAATATATTCATGTTCAACATGTAAACGAAAGTGGACTAATTCTCATGATACTTTTAGATTATCACATTATGGATTGGACACTCTGTTTGATTTGCCAAAAAGATACCATTGAACCACTGAAATGTCCCCTAAACAGTCTTAATAAAGAAGTTGGTTATAACTCTTATGAAAGTTTCATTGATATTCTCAAAGCACTACGAGAAATAAATGCATCCAGTTTTGAAAGTAAACTTGACGAAGCAACAACCATAGAAGATCTTGTACAAAAGAAAGCCTCTTGGCACAAGTCATGTCGTCTACATTTTACCCAGTCAAAACTCGAGAGAGAAAGATTAAAACTTAAGAGAATATCAAGTGACAATGCACTCGATCTTGAAGAAAGGAAATCAAAAAGACAGTCAGCAGTCTTGAGAAATGCTTGCATGTTTTGTGAAGCTGAAGGGCCAAACAAACTTCATCAGGTTCTGACCCTTGAAGTAGATGATAATGTACGAAAAATGGCCACTCAACTACAAGATAAACGATTGATTGCAAAATTGAGTGAGGGTGACTTAGTAGCTACCGAGGCAAAATACCATGCAAACTGCATGCTTGCATTTAGACGTAGATACAACAGCTTTATAAAGATAAACTCTGATGAATTTAATGTTACAAATGAAAAGGAGGAAGAAGCCAGAACATTTGCAGAATTAGTTGAGTACATGGAAACTGCAGTAGAATCTGGAACTTATCTTTTTAAACTCTCGGAATTACATCGACTCTATGAGTCACGTTTAAATCAACTTAATGTTAATAAGTCAATTAATAAAACAAGGCTGAAAAAGCAAATTTTACTTCACTACCAAGAAGAGATTCAAGAACAATCGGATGGCAAAAATACTATTCTTATTTTTAAAGATGGTATTCAACTACTAATGAAGGATGCAATGTCTAATAAAGACAAATTATCAGAAGCACTTGATCTAGCTAGTACAGCAAAACGCATACGCAAAGAAGTTTTCCAGTTCAAGTCAAATGCTTTCAGTTTCACTGGAGAATTCTCACAACAGTGTCAGTCGAATTCAGTCCCTTCGAAGTTGAAATGTTTGGTATCGATGCTCCTGAATGGCACAAACATTGAAAACCAAGAGTCCGATGATTCACAAGCCTGCCTTACCATATCACAATTAATCATGTTTCACATGAAAAGTAAATTTCGACCAACAATCGAAACACGACACAGTCTTGACAAAGAAACTCCTTTACCACTTTGTGTTGGCCTTAAAGTACATGCTCAAACAAGAAGTCGCAAACTGATTGATCAAATGTTCCAGTTAGGCTTAAGTGTCTCTTACAATAGAGTTGATCAGATTCTGACTAGTTTAGCAACATCCGTCTGTAATCAGTACAAGAACAATGACATTGTGTGTCCGCTTAACTTAAGGCATGGTATATTCACTGTGGGAGCAATTGACAACATAGACCACAACCCATCCTCTTCAACTTCACAAGGTTCTTTTCATGGTACGGCAATGAGTGTATTTCAGTTTCCATCATCAGCAACAAATGGCACAAATCAGCAAGCTATCAACATCCAAGCAGGTATGGAGAAGGACATAACCCTACCAAGTCACTACACCATTGTCCCTAGTTCTTCCATGAATGTGAGCGATGTTTCTGTCCCTCAAATTGCTTCTGGTAATGATTTTAAAGGGAGTCTTGAAACTGCAATTTCACAGGAAAATTGCTGGATGGAGTGTTGCCATCAAGCTGTTATGAACGACCTAACAAAAGATCACCTCATCACTTGGTCCGGATACCATGCTTCACTCATGGATAACCCTGTGTCTGCTACAACATTGAGTGGCATTCTGCCTTTGTTCGAAGAAAAAGCTGCAACCGTTTCAATGGTAAAGCATGGCATGGACATTCAGAAAAAAGTGACAGAATACTTAAACCCAAGCCAGACACCAGTCATTGCTTGCGACCAACCCATTTTTGCACTAGCTAAATTTGTGCAATGGAAGTGGCCCCTTATTTATGGAGAAACCAATTATGTTGTTATGCTAGGAGGCCTCCACATAGAAATGGCTTTATGGAATGTCTGTGGGGATCTATTAGACGCCAGTGGGTGGACCGGTGCCCTTGTAGAAGCAAACGTGGCTACCTCTGGAACGGCTGAATCTTTTTTGAAAGTCTCTCATCTCGCAAAGACACGGCAAGCCCATCAAACCACAGCGGTGGCCTTATACAAGCTCTTGAAGGATGCATACAGCAGTACAAGAGGATCCGTTGATGAGAATGATTTCCATCTATGGCAGGTCGAGATGAAGAAATTATATCCCACTTTTTTGTTCTGGCATATGATTATGCAGCTTCAGATTGCTATCCTCGTATTTGTCAAAGCACAACGCGAGAATAACTTCCCGTTGTATGTTGAAGTCCTGGAATCTCTAGCACCGTGGTTCTTCGCTTTAGATCACACAAACTATGCCAGGTGGATCCCAATACATCTAAGGGATATGAAGTCACTACCAGAGCAAATACGAAGTGAGTTTCATAAGTACTGGGTCATTTCAAAGTCAAGAAACAAATTCTCTTGTATTCCAATAGATCAAGCCCATGAACAAAATAACGCAGTTCTAAAAGGCTCTGGAGGAATTATCGGTCTTACAGAAAACAAAGAAGCATTAAAGCGATGGATGACAGCTGGTCCAGAACTATCTCGTATTTTACAAGAATTTGAAGATCAGCTTTTGGGAGATGATGAAAGCTATGATGAGAGGTATGAACACCATGACCAAGGACTGGCTAGTCAAAAACGGTTTCAATCACATGTTAGAAATCTGGTCACTGTTATCTCAGACACGGGAAATCCATTTCTTGATTACTTCCCTGAATTAGTGGCCCTTGATTCTAGAAGCTGTGCTGATGAGTCTGTTGTGGCAAGTTTGCAATCAATAGAAACCCTTGGTTTGACACAATATAGAAAGTATGTAAAAACAGTCATAGAAGAAAGATCAGCTTCAATCCATGACCCAATCTCGAGAAATTCCTTGGCCTTGTTCAAGAGGCAAAAGCCAAAGAACATTCCAAAAGCATCAATGAAACTGTTGGCCTTGTCAAGTGACAGATATCTATTTAGTCGACTATACATAGCAAGTCAGCAAAGAGAAGGAGACCTTGGAGATTTTTTTATGCACGAGAATCAGCCATACCCACCAGCAATATCAGAATTTGGAGACTTACGCACGGGCAAGAAGTCTGACCTCTTAACTTGTATCATCAAAGGAAGTTCAAGTCGAGAAGAGCCCTCTTCATACGACGCTAAAGTGTTTGATGGAGCAGCAATAGTGCACTCGCTTTCAGTTTCATCTGCCGCAACCTTTGATGAGTATGCCAACCAAGTGTTCTGCCCTTTTCTAGAAAGAAGCTTGCAAAACGCTTCTAGAGTTGACGTAGTATGGGACCAGTACCGAGAAACAAGCTTGAAGGAAGCCACAAGAGCAAAGAGGGGTACGGGAATCAGAAAGAAAGTTGCAGGGAATGTGAAAATACCCAGGAATTGGCCAGCCTTCTTGCAAGACTCCCTCAACAAGAAAGAGCTCTTCTTATTTCTATCAGAAAGTGTGAAAAGCTTCCCTTGGCCAGACAATAAACAAGTTGTCATAACATTAGGTAAGTAAACTTAAGTATACCTCAAGTATGTTTGATATTTTTTTAAAAGATTTCCTATTTTCTTACTTATAGGAGAACAAGTTATATCAATTCCTGAAGTACATCTAAACCCTTGCAATCACGAGGAAGCCGATACTAGAATTGTAGTACATGTTCAAGATGCCGTACAGCGTGGAGCCACAAATATCCTTGTTAGAACTGTAGATACTGATGTTGTCATTATTTTGATTTCCTGCTTTTCTATTCTTATTAACATCCAACCCTCACTTCAAATTGTGGTTGCTTTTGGAATGGGAAGAACCTTCCAAACTCTGTCAGTTAACACCATTTACAACAATCTTGGTGAACATAAATCTCGTGCGCTTCCTTTTTTCCATGCTTTCTCTGGATGCGACACCACATCTGCTTTCTACGGAGTTGGCAAAAAGACTGCTTGGGAGGCTTGGAATTCATACCATGACGTCACTGATGCTTTTGTTCATATCTACAACCATCCCTTTGTCCCCATTGTTCTTTCATCTCCAGAATTCCAGTTGCTAGAAAGATTCACAGTGGTTATGTACGACAAGTCAAGTTCTACGGAGTCTGTCAATGTTGCACGCAGAGAACTGTTCACCAAGAAACAGAGAACGCTAGAGAAGATTCCCCCTACACAGGTGCGAAACTATGCATTTCACCATTTAAAATGTAGTTAAGCTTAAACTATTTCTTGATTTTTTAGGATGCACTTCTTCTTCATTCAAATCGAGCTTTGTTTCAAGCTTCCGTGTGGATAAGTTTTGAGGCTCAGCAAACTGTTCCATCTCCAGTTAGTTTTGGGTGGCAATTGGTAGGCAACTCCTGGAAACCTGTTTGGACGAGTATCCCGGAAGCATCCAAAGCTTGCAGCGAGCTTCTGAAATGTTGCTGTAAGACGGGGTGTTCAACATCTCGCTGCAAATGTCTGAAAGCAGGTTTAACATGTACCGAGTTATGTACATGTACAAATGGTTGTTTGAATGCCACCCGGTAGACATAAACAACGCTTATAGACAAAATAGTTGATGCCACAGTTACCTTGCATTTGTAATAATAAGTGCTGTATTTGATAGTTCGTTATTCTGATTCTATATCTTGATTGTTGTTTTGAACATTAAGTATAGTAATTCAACACATAGTTTGAGGGTTTGCTAAAAACTATATCCTAATGGTAGAAAAACCTGCACTATATATTGTACTTGAATGCATGTTTGAGCAAGCATTCCGATAATAAACAAAAGTGCAAAAACTGCATTCGAGTTAAGTGATTTTTATAAAAATTCAAACATCTGTTTTCATTACATTAAAGTTAACACAAAAACCCTCTCTCCCTATTTTTACGTTTTTGTAGTGACCTTCCCCCTCTCCTATCGCCCCAACCCTAGCCACGCAGCCCCTCCTTGAGTAGATTTGTTTTGTGGCATCACATTTGGAATTCTTGTGCATATAACACACAATCATCCTGCCAAGATTCATGCTTAAAATCGATTTATTACTATCAAATACAAAAATCACAAAAAACGACCCCCACCCCTCCCCACCTAATTTTTAAAATGTTTGCTGTGATCCCCCTGAACGGATTTCGTGTGGCACCCCTTCTGAAATTGTTATGCATGTACCATACAATCATCCTGCCAAGTTTCATGCTTCAAATTGATTTATTACTATCAAATACAAAAATCACAAAAAAACATTCCCCACCCCTCCCCACCTAATTTTTAAAATGTTTGCTGTGACCCCCCCTGAACGGATTTTTTTGTGGCACCCCTTCTGAAATTGTTGTGCATGTACCAAACAATCACCCTGCCAAGTTTCATGCTTTTACTCAATCTGTCACGATCATATCCATAATTGACCTAACTATATGCTCTGGTATGAGACTTGACTGCTGTACCGGGAGACAATCCCCTGCTCTTTTCGAAGAGCACAACAGGATCTTTTACGTCCACCTTATATAGGAAGTTAGAGTGAAGGCAGACGGGATCTCCGGGTCCTTATCCGACGAGAAGACGAGGCACATAGAGAGTAAAGTGTCTTGCCCAAGGACACAACGTAATCGCCTGGGCCGGGAATCGAACCCAGACCAGTAGGCCCAGAATCCGAACCCCTGCATGACCACTAGACCATCACGCCTCTCATGAAGGTGTCATCTTGAAGGTGATGACAACGATTTTATATAGAATTCTAAACTTACTGGCAGCCAGTGTAGCGAGTATAGTACTGGCGATATATGACAATATCTAGGTGTAAAACTTATAAGTTGCGCTGCCGAATTTTGAAGAGGCTGTAATTACTCGAAGGGCGTAGCGGGCTAAGATGTCTAAAATAAAAGACAACTCTGGCTCTGTCGACTCCTTGGAAAATAACAATTTTCCTATTTGTGTCTCAAGATAGTTTTCTATATGTATAATATGCCTGTATTAGAGCGTTATCAGTTTGCTCATGACCAGTACTAATTGAATTTGCTTCAGCTATTGTCTATGTATTGTGTATAATCTATGATATGTGTATCTAGCCCATCGAATACACGCTAGAAGAGCGTTTAGTTTCGAACAGATGCACAGCAGGTACCCCGTACAAGAGTTCATTACAGTAATCAATTGATACGCGCCATGATCACAGCAAAAAATTATTACAAAAAATACAACCAAACTTCAAAATTTGAGTTGAAAGTTTGTTTTCAAATAAATAATAGTCGATAAGAAAAGAAAAATGAGTTTTAAATGAAAACAAAATGAGTCGAGAGTTGTACGCAAAAAATACAAAAAAAAAACAATCGAGATTTGTACGAGTCGATATTTTTTTTTGTAATTGTTATTTAAGCTTTCATAAATAATAAATGTATTTTCATACTTAAAACCAAATTACATATTGGCGGGCGTAAGTAAGATTGTCAAACATTTTTTTAATGATAATTTAGTAATTTTTTTTTAAGCCTCCATAAATAATAAATGTCTTTATATATTTAAATTACACATTGGCGTAAGTAATCTTTCAAGATTGTCAAACTGCAGTTCTTACACCATGTGTTTGCCAATGGCCGAAAGTCAAGCTTTTCGTGCACGTGCAATCTTGTGCTGTATGGCGTTTATTGTGTTCCATCCTCGACAAATAGGCAAGTATTCAAATTGTAAAATGTATTTTTATACTTATTGCTAGTATCCATATCGCTTTTTGAGTGTATAACTATTTGAAATTGTCCTCCTTTTGCATAACTAAAACACTGAAGTTGAGTGGAGTTATACTTTTTGCTATTATCCATATCGCTTTACGTTACATACATACATACATACATACTTTATTTACGTTTCCACTTGGGCTTTTTGAAACAAAATTATGACATACAATATAATGATTACTAAACAATGTATAAATGCTTGCGTTAAAGTTCCATGAGTTTATAAGTGTCTATTCGTACGTTTTTTTGTAGTATGACATTGAGTGTATTCTTTGTTTGAAGGTGCTTAATTAAACTAGGTGATTGTTTGACTTTAGTGTCAAGACTGTTCCATGTAGTGATCGATGTTGCTCGATAGGAGAATGATCTCTAACCGCTTGCAGTCTTGCAGAGTGGGGAGCTAACAAGTCTTAACTTCTTAAAAGAAATTTTATTAAAAAAAACATGGCAGTAGCTTGAGCAATGGTGAATATCGTAATTGTGTTTATAAATAGATATAGTAGAGTGATGATTGGGGAGTTGGGGTTGTAAATACTGAGTGTAGTTGTAGAGGAGATAACCTCACAGAAGTGTTTCAATAAGGAGTGATAGTTGTAAATGGTGTAGTGTAGTGGTAGTGCATGTGTGCGGAGTTTACTTTACGTGGTGCTGAATAGTGAGGAGTGGTAGTTGTAAATACTGAGTCGATACTGAGTGTAGTTGTAGTATATGTGAAGATAACCTCACAGAAGTGTTTCAATGAGTAGTGATGGTTGTAAATACTGAGTGTAGTGGTAGTGTATGTGGAGTTTACTTTACGTGGTGCAGAATAGTGAGGAGTGATGATTGTGAATACTGAGTAGTGTTTTGTAAAATGAACCTCACAGAACTGACAGTACTTCAATGAGAAGTTATGGCGTGCGGCGAAAAAGCCCTGGTGAGACGGAGTGTTAATTGTAAATACTATAAGTGCAGTTGCTGAGTGTAATAGTGTGTGTAGAGAGAACGTCAAAGAAGACAGTGCTTCGATCAGAAGTGATGGTGTGCACGAAAAAGCCCTGATGAAGAGTGTTGATTGTAAATACTGAGTGAAGTGGTAGTGTGTGTGGAGTAAGCTTTACGTGATGCAGAAGAGCCCAGGCATGATGATGTAGCATGCGGGTAGCAGCTCTTGGGAGATGCGTGCAGGAGTTATAACTGTACGTCCTTAGTGCCGAAGAACCCACTAACGAGGAGTGATGGTTGTACAGAGTTTGTGTGGAGTGTGTCGGTGTTCAAATCTGTCAATTTCAATCTTTCACAAAATTGAAGACAAATAAGACACGGAGTTTTTCAAAAACAAACGAAACAGTTCAACACCCGCTGTTTAAATTAAAAATGTTTGGCTCCAACTGGTTTATTTTAGATTGTTTTTAAAAGCTTAAGAAGTTGTTAGTTAAGGTTTCGTGTTAGAAACTGGTTAATTTTAGATTGTTTCTAAAAGCTTAAAAAGTTGTTAGTTAAGGTTTCGTGTTAGAAACTGGTTAATTTTAGATTGTTTTTAAAAACTTATTAAGAAGTTGTTAGATAAGGTTTCGTGTTAGAAACTGATTAATTTTAGATTGTTTCTAAAAGCTTAAGAAGTTGTTAGTTAAGGTTTCGTGTTAGAAACTGGTTAATTTTAGATTGTTTTTTAAAAGCTTAAGAGGTTGTTAGTTAAGGTTTGGTGTTAGAAATGAACTTTTTAATGGATGACACAAACCCACAAACGCCTAAAACGACATAATTTAATTGTTCTTGGTTCAATGTTTTGTATAGTTACATGAGAATTGAGATGGTTTTTTTTTTCTATTCCTTTCACCCGTTTGCAGGTGCACCGACTAAATTTATTTTTGACTTGATTAAAACAATACAAATTATCTACAGTACTTTTACATGTCAACAAATTCATTAAACTCTTAATTACTTTTAAAAACAGCAGATTCTTCTTTAAATATTTTACTAAAAAAGTTAAGCGATAAAGGACGTTTCGATGCTCCGACATCATCAACACTTTAACTTGAGTCAGGTTTAAGTCACAATAGGGACTGTTCGTTTATTTCATCGCAGGGGGGGGGGGGGGGGGGGGGGGTTCGTTTAATGTCAATATTTCTAAAAATTACCCCCCTCTCAAAAGCTTTTGTATGATTTTTACCCCCCTTCTAAAACATAACATTTGAATTTTTACCCCCACCCCCTCCACGAAAATACTAGGGAATAGTTTCCTGTAATAAAAAAATGCCAGGTTACATTTTTTACAAGATGGCCGATTCAAAGGATTTGAAAACCAAAATAGAAAATAAAAAATCACCTTAAATTGGCAAGAAAAGAGGTCAGAGGTTCGTCCTAAATCTCTAAATGAATCACATGTTCGTAGTTCATTACAGAGACTAGATCCAAAGGACATTTTGCTTCGACTTGACTGCATAATTAATTTGGCTTATATTAAGTGTAGATATTTGTTAATTTTTAAAATTTTACCCCCTCTTTTTAGTACTCTGATATCAAATTTTACCCCCCTAAAAAACGTTTTTTGAAAAATTTACCCCCCACCAAAAACCACCAGCCCCCCCCCCCCCTATGATGTAATTAACGAACAGTCCCTTATCGAAAGATTAAATAGAACTCAACTAATTTCGATTAATTAAAAAACTGAAAAATCTTACCGCTTCGAGGGTGGTAAGGCATGTAATAAAAAGCAGTGTATATCAGAATTTATTTCTTTTCTGTGTGATCTTAACTTTGACTTAATTTATTGAGTCTGAAAAGTGAACAAACTGCAATCCAAAGCTCCATTTGACGAAATTACCTTAATTGAGTATTTTTTTGAAACATGGCAATAATTTTAGAACTGCCAGATTTAATTACCAATAATCAATATAAATTTTAGCGAACTTCTTTCGAAACAAACAAATTAATTACGACTTTATGCAAATATTGTCTTGTTCATTTTAAAAATGCCGCAGGTTTTGTAACCCTTTGAACTTTAAACGGCCGTAGATCTGATATGCAAACACCCACAGCTTTCACACTTTGCACACTTGTTACATAAAGATTGAAATTTGTGAGGGTGTGTATTTTGTCTACATCGGCGTTACCATAGGGACGAAACAATCACATCGCGGTTTTTGATCAGCAGCGATTTTACGCGTTTTTCGATCTAAACTTTTAAAAAGACAGTGCTAATATATAGCTGTTTGCCTAGAAGTATACGAAACTTTTAAGCTACAAATTCACTCTTTCTTATTTGCCATTCAAATATTTTGCAAAGAAAACACCCTAACAATCCCTTCGACTGCACAAATCTTTCTCCAACTTTAGACTACTTGTCTGCAAATTAAAATTTCTATTCGGAAGGTGCTTTGGATCACCGTCAGTGTAATTAGACACAACTAAATTGGGCTGGTTTTTATCAAAAATCTTAAAAATAGCATTTGGTGCTCCATAAGAAAAACGCTTCAATAATTTTTTCTAATTTCCGTGAGTTAAATTTAAGGATATTTTAAACACACGGTTCAAGCGCTGACTTGATTGAAGCTTTTTAAGGTACTCAAATACAATTCCAATTAAATTACTTACAATCAGTACAGCCATAAGGCAAGGCATGCACGAATCAAAAAACATTAAAAACAACACAGGTTTTCCTCTACTTTTTGACTAATTTACCTACAATCAGTACAGCCTGTAATAAGGCAAGGCATGCACGAATCAAAAAGCATTAAAAACAACACAGGTTTTCCTCTACTTTTTGACTAATTTACCTACAATCAGTACACCTGTAATAAGCCAAGGCATGCACGAATCAAAAAACATTAAAAACAACACAGGTTTTCCTCTACTTTTTGACCAATTAACCTAAAATCGGTACAGCCTGTTATAAGGCAAGGCATGCACGAATCAAAAAACATTAAAAACAACACAGGTTTTCCTCTACTTTTTGATTAATTTACCTACAATCAGTACAGCCTGTAATAAGGCAAGGCAAGCACGAATCAAAAAACATTAAAAACAACACAGGTTTTCCTCTACTTTTTGACCAATTAACCTACAATCAGTACAGCCTGTAATAAGGCAAGGCATGCACGAATCAAAAAACATTAAAAACAACACAGGTTTTCCTCTATTTGCATGGGAACGAAGCTTACGAGCCCTTAATCCAAAATGGCGGGTTTACAGCTGGAAGACGAAGCCGAAGTTTGAAGATATAATATTCCCTGAGCAAAGAGATTGCAAAGTTTCCTTTAAAGCAGTTACAGGTTTGGCTAAAATGCCGGAGAAAGAATTTTGCAAATTCAACGACTGAAAATATAAAGTACTAATTGGCGTACTCACAATGTCATTCACATTTAATATTTCTCTAAGTTTTTCGAAGGGAATGAAACTTTCATCTGGCATTTTGCCTTTTTTATTTTTTAGTGGAATAATTCTTATCCTTCTTATTAAACGGCACAATAGTATTTAGTTAGACGTACAATATACACAATTCACAACCTCATAAGAACGCGCGCTCTCATTGGTTTGCTATCTCGGAATATTAGACCATATCTACCGCTAAAGCTCGTGCGTCTTGTCAAGCTTTGTAATATTACGCAATAAATTTTTATTTCAAAACGGAAGTGATATGAAAAAAAAAATCACAACTCATAAGGAAATATTTTTTTCATATTTTATCAAGCACAAATGCCGGCAAGGAATTCATTCTACAATACAACATTAATTTTTTTGAAAAAAAAAGACAAAGAAATACCTTGATCGGTCATATATTTCGTCCTTTCAGTGCTTTCAAAACTTGCACAATGTCGTGCAAAAATTCCTACGAAAATCTATTTTTTTGTACGTTAGAAAAATCAACTTTTTTAAATAGTTTGATATAACGTAGATTTTTTTAGGTTCTTTCATGCAATTAAGCGTATAAAAAGTATAGAGTCCCGTGCAAAATGTGTGTGAGTGTTTGCCCTGTTGAAGCTCAAAATGTGTATGGTTCCTTAATCAATTGTATATTTTTTTCAGCGGTTTTTGTGCGCGCGCTCATCGTGGATGAATTGAACGAATCAAATCGAACGTTCAAAAGTATCCAATCACCTTAATAATTCATGACTTGATGACCAATTAGATGTTTCCTTTAGGATCACATGCATACCCTTTCTCGGTGTAAACCCTGATGAAACACTCGCATTCATTTTTGATCTATTACTTAAGTATTCTGTAATAATGAGCTTGGATGAATTTAATAAGTACATAATATTACTATTCACAGATTGACAAAATGCTGGTCTTCCTACTGCTCATCGCATCTTCCAACAAACTTACCAAATCAAATGAAGCATCTTCTTCATCGCCATGTTCTTCAGCATATACCCAGAATTCCTTTATTCTAAAAAATCATGTGACTCAAGAACTGCTATCAAAGACCATGGGGCATTGCGAGCAGACGTGTAAGTCACAGAGTGGATGCCACAGTGTTAATTTTTATCCAGAGCTTGAGAAGTGTCAGCTAAGCGATTCAAATCATTTGACTGATCCGGTCGATATTTCACATGATGCTAGTGGAGTGTATAGGCAAGTGATCAACATCAACCGTCCAATGAATGTTTGCAGCGATGATTATTGCAGTACAGATCATATTTGTCTGACAAAGGACCATGGGAAGGATTATTATTGCAAAGGTTAGAGCCATGTTTATGTTATTTCTCTGACTGACTGACTGACTGACTGACTGACTGACTGACTGACTGACTGACTGACTGACATATAAAGTTGTAACTGTTACCCTTGTTTTCCCTGTAGCTTGTGCTTTGGCACTCGGTATGCAATCAAATGCTATACCAAATTCTGCAATAACAGCATCATCATACCTAACCAGCAATCACATCAGCTGGCTTGCACGTCTACACGGTGCAGCTGCATGGTGCTCAGGGTCTAAGCTAGTAGCTGGATCTTTTCTGCAGATCGACGTCGGTCGAATGGTATATGTTACCAAGGTTGCTACACAAGGAAGACCGATAGTTGAGAGAACTCAATGGGTGATGAACTATACTCTGAGCTACAAACGAGCTGTTGATTTGTCTTGGGTGGATTATAGTGAAAACGGCGCCAAGAAGGTACCATTGTTAATGTCGTCATTATCGTCGTCGTGATTGTAGTCGTTACAGTTATAGTTATCGTTATCGTATTTGTAATCATTGAGTAATCGTTATGGTCAAACCTATCGTTATCATTGTCGTTATCGTTGTTGTTATCGTTATCGCTATCATTACTGTTATTATTATCGTTATCGTTATTATTATTATTATCGTTATCATTATCGTTATCGTCATCGTTATCGTTATTATTATCGTTATTATTATCGTTATTATTATCATTATCGTTATCGTTATTATTATCGTTATCATTATTGTACAGATTGTTATCTAATTATTATTATAACTTACGCTGTACTAATATCTGTTTTGTCGTATTATTGTATAAATTTACAGATATTTGATGGGAATACAGACAAGAATACCGTCGTCACCAACAGACTCAAAAAGAAGATATGGACTCAGTTCATCAGGTTCGTGGTGTTGGAATGGAAGGATTACATATGCATGAGAGCAGAAATCTATGGATGCTGAGATATTACGTCATTCCTACATCATATAAAATACAGCCAATCAGAATGCTTGAAAGCGGTTGTGTATTTGGCGGTATGCAACTGCCTCTTCCCGTGAGACATTGCGGGTTCTCTTTGTTTTATATGATGTTGGATAAAATAGTTATACAATGTTTTCTTGTGACATACCGTGAATATCCCACTGGTCACTTGTATTTTCTTAGCATACATACTTGCCTAAAGGCTCTTGTTTATACTAGAAAATCCAACTGATCCGTGGGATATGTCATTGTATAGCTAGTATGACTCTCGTTCCAGCCCCTCTCCCTAGAGCCAGCTACGCAGGCCAACAAATTGTACATAAAATACCTAACAAGTAACATGAACCTCCTTAATTTTGTACTTTATATATGGCCCTTACTACTGACTCTCATGTTTGTAAACCGGCAACGGCCCGAAAAAATACTCCAAGTGATCTCGCTTCGAAGCGCGCAAAAGATTGTTTTTCAAAACGAATATTTTTTTTGGGGGGTCTCTCCGACAAACTTCAAAAATTACTTTGTGTCTCTCCGACAAACTTCAAAAATTACAGAATAGAGCAGCACGTATAACTGGTGCTGACAACAGTATAAACTCATCTCAGATATTAACAACCCTGAATTGGCCCTGCTTGGAGGAAAGACGTTCTACACAATTTAAAAAGCTCCTCTACAAAACTAATAACAAGAATGTCCCGGATTATCTCCAAGACATTTTTGTTCGGACAAACCATGTACATCAACACCACCTCAAAGGCGTACATGATAATATCTTTGTCCCTAGGCCTCAAACTGAAGCGCTTAAAAAAAGCTTCACTTACAGGGGAGCGACAATTTGGAATAGTCTTTCTACCAAAGCATATTTAAACAACTATAAAGTCATTTATTGAAAATATTTAATCAATATAAAATTATATTAACATTTATTGTATATCATATTTTAACTATTTTCCACACCCATATATAATGTAGTATGTATAAATTTATATCCTTTTTAACACGGCTCAATGGGAGAGCACTGCATGCATGTAATTATTTTAGTGATTTGATACCGTAGGCATAGGTTTTTTTAATTGATTCTATCCGTTGGAGTAGGGATTTATCCGCTGGATAGCGCTATTCAAGCTTCGTACAAAAGTTCCCTGGTTGTAAAGCGCATGGAAAAAGAATTATAAAAAATCTGTGTTCACAATACTTACATGACCAGTTTCGTATTATCTGGCACTGCTGTACTGTTTGTATAAAAAGCGCATTTGTACAGGGAAAAAGTTGTTTCGGCAGCGAAAATCAATTGTGATTTTGCATCCTATACTAGTATATAGCTAGCTAGCCTGATTTTCAGAGCGGGCCTGGGTCCGACGCTATCACTTTCTCCCAAAACTCCAGTGATAGCGTCGGACCCAGGCCCGCTCTGAAAATCAGGCTAATATAGCTAGCTAGTTTCCATTTATATTGTGATTTCTATTGCTAAGCGATAGCATTTTCCGTGCTTTGCATGGAATTTGTGAATATTTTTACAGCAAATCGAGCCTGTACAAACATTCTTTTTGTCAAAAAGTACAGTGGTAATACATATAACTAAATAACGTGAAACTAAAGTATTAAAGTGCACCTGACGCCCTTCATGATATTTTGCAAATCTGTTGTACATGAGGTGTATAATAAGTGTACTTAATATTTTTTGATGTCGACCTCTCCTTTTTGAGATATATGAACATTTGAAATCTGAAAATGCAAATGAGGTGACGTCATCCCAGGAATTTGTCAAAGTTTTGTTTCAAAGCTGACAGCAAGCTTGTTTTTGTAAAGTAGTAAAAAATGTTAATGGTAGTGTTAATATTAGAAATACAGATATTGAGCTTTAAAAAATTGCTATAATTATTTCCAGAGAACTTTTGTATATTTAATGAGGCCTGGGATGACGTCACTTCATTTGCATTTTCAGATTTCAAATGTTTATATCTCAGAAAGGAGAGGTCGACATCAAGAAAAATTAAGTACACTTATACACCTCATATACAACAGATTCGCAAAATATAATGAAAGGCGTCAGATGCACTTTAATACTGCTAGTATCAACTTCAACTTTAAAGTTTTCAGTATTTGCACACACGATAGTAAATAATTACAATTATACATCTTTTCACACTAATAAGTAATTCAAATACATGTCAATTAATCATAAGAAAAAACGTATTCTCTTCTTGTAAGAAATTAATTCCGAAATTCAATCTAATAGCGATATAGCTCTGTTTGCTGTTTATATAAAAGCATGCCTTTTAATTGCACTGTTTTATGTTGGTTGTCAAAAAATAAAAAAATAAATTACTTTTTTGAAGTCTCATTCTATATAGCCACAATCTTGGACAAATGTAGTTGAGACATTCGCAAGCTTTGTACGAATAATGTAAATAACTGTCCGTCTTGCTAACTGATATTAATTTGATCGCCCTCCCCTCCCCCTCCATTCAATGTTGGATGTTGGGATTGTCTGGACCACTGGCATTATCTATCAATACATACAACATTGATTGGATGGGGGATGGGGAAGGAACAGCTGAGAAATGCTGACTAGTTCTATTAAAACCGAAAGTGTCTCAACACTTTTGTCCAAGATTGCAGGCACAAGTGTCCTGCTAATTGGGGAGACTCACACTCACTTCCTTTACGTTAGATATTTTAACACATACCTCAGCTCACATCTCGGCTCAAATGTTCATTTTTGCGGAGGGAGGAAAACCGGGTAAACCGGAAAAAAAACTTGTGGCATAGGAGAGAACAACACATCAAACACTGGTGTTTGCGCTCTATTCCACTGTAGCAATTTTATTTTAATTCGTGGATGTAGTGTTTGCGCTTTATTCCACAGCAGCGAGCGACTTGATTTTATTTCATAAGATCAGGATTTTAGACATTTGGCGGCACACCCCTATTCAAATCCAGGTCTAATACTCCCTTCATCCGGGTACTGAAATCAAACGTACTACTTTTATATATATATATATATATATATATATATATATATATATATATATATATATATATATATATATATATATATATATATATATATATATATATATATATATATATATATATATATATATATATATATATATATATATAAATAATTATGATTTTGTAGTACGTGTTTTCATAAAGTGCTCTACTTTAAAGGAGCTTTCAATAGAAAAATATGAGTTTACGTCTTTAGATTCTTTTGTTTTATTGCTACAAATCTGTTTCGTATATGGACATTTTGAAAAAATGACCACACTCATCAGGCAAGTTACAATGAATCAAGTGTATATATATGTATATATATGTATATCTGAGCTAACATAAACCGGCAACAGATCAACAATAACTCAAGTCAAATAGAAGTTTTAAAATGAAACCATTGGCCAGAATCAAAGCTAAATAAATACAAGACTTTATTGAGTATTCAAAGTGCTCAAACACAAATTTACCTTTTTACATTAGCTGGTTTAGATGACATGTCGTTTAATAAAAGAGTCTTTAAAGACTTCTTTTCCATAGTGACAGTAATCATAGAATAAAAACAAAGCTAGATAAATACAAGACTTTATTGCATGTTATTGAATATTCACAGTGCTCAAACATAATATGTTTACATTTACATTAGCTGGGTAGTTAGATGACATGTCGTTTAATAAAAGAGTCTTTAAGAGAAGATTTCTGTAAATACCATGCAAACGCGGCAACACTCAAAAAATCGATTTTGCTCATATTTTAACCATAGGTAGCCCTCAACATGAAACAAATCATGATGCCTTTAGTTAAGAAAAATATTGCATATTTTACGAGAAAATCGCGAAAAACGAAATTTCGTCAAATCGCTGCTCCGAGACGCTAATTTTTATGTCAACTTTGACGGCCCCGTATGGCAAAATCAATTACTTTAATGACTCCAAACTTTCATAATATTGTTTATTGTCATCTTAACTTTAAACGCATGCTTTTATAGAAATATCCAGCTACTTAAAGATATTATTCTATTTATGTTTTCATGTCATACTTTTCGCCTTTGAAAAAGTAGGGTAAAACCAAAAAAATATTTTATTATGTGCAGCACAAAATTTTTCAATAATAATTTGCCAATGGATTCTGCTTGGGTAAATGTAATTGAAAGAAGTTATTGAGCTTGCTTATTATGCATAAGTGTCTGTCGACTAACACATTCAATTTGTCAAGTCGCTGACGTAGTTTGCATAAAGCAATCTTCGTTTTCAATATTCCAAGTTCAAATCGAATAATGGAAACTAAACAATAGTGAGTTCTACATGTTCACGATTCAGGTGTTTTGACTGTAATAATGTGAATATGATTGTGAGTACACCAATTAGTACTTCATTTCAGTTGAATTTGCAAATGATTTATCTACTGCTTTAATTTTTAATTATTTTATTTATAGCTAAAATAAATTGAATAGAACACAATAAGCAAAAAAAAAAAAAAAAAGAACACACACACACACACAGATGAGAGGAACGGATTAGAGAATAGGGAGAAAAAAGAGAGAAAAGAGAAAGAGAGGTAGAAATAGATAATAATTTATTTATTTAATAATTTATTCTTTAGTTTTAAGTGTCAATTCAATATAATACTTAAAATTCTTCGTCTATAAACCTGGCGTCCGTTTTACTCTACCTCCTTGAAATGTTGTTTTTGTCATGCAAAGTTGGCGTTTTTATGGTTTTCTTTTTCTATTAGTCTGTGAACACCACCAAGATAGCAACATTTCAAGGTTAGTAATCGGGGTAGCTTTTAGTTTTTCCCGTTGCATTTCTGTGACATAAAGGGAATGGTGGAATGAAACACGTGACCATGTCCTGCAATGGGCCTATTATTGAACTATAAGGTCTTATTGGCCTGATTAATATTGTAATATTATTTGGGCCAATTTTATGCGAACAGCTTATCACTGAAATACAAACTATTAAACGGTTCAAATTTGTACCATTTGCACTCTAATGAATAGCCTCAATAGCTTATATTTGTGAAGAACAAAGAAAATCAGGGAGAAGGGAGAAATGGTCGAAAAAATTAGGGAGGAGGGAGAAAAACGGTATAAGATTTGGGAGGAAGGATATTTTAATCCCTGTTTCTGTCCCCTCCACACATGCATGAAATATGAATTACTTAATTCTAGTACTCCGGTGTGATTGATATGATTATGAATTATAAAATAACTATTTGAAATCACGTATTTTGATTGGTTGAGGCGCGTGCTTTATGAGAGCACACAGCACGCGCGTTTGCATGTTGATCAATTCTTATTTTATAAAAGAAATAAAAAACTTGCTTTCTGTGCTGTATGCAGTTATAAAGCACTTTGGGATTGCCAGAACACTCAAAAAGGGTTAAGAATCACTCCACTTCGCGTCGTGTTTCTCTTAACACTTCTCTCGTGTTCTGACAGCCCCGCGTGCTTTCTAACTGCACACAGCACGCGCGCTTTTTCTATTCCTTCATCAATTTTCGATCCTCAACAAATTTTAATTTTAATATATGAAATAGATATCTAAACTACGATTTTTTTATTTGTGATGATTGATAGAATACCATGAAAGTTTTCATTAGACTAAAAGAATCATCTACTTTTAGTAGTGTTGAACACTCTATTTTATACATTTTACTTAGTCATGTACAGCTATAAGAGCGGCTACAGATAGCTTTTACAAATGCTATTTTTTGGCTACTTCCCCAACTATGATTTCATATGATTTTTGATATGTTGTAGAGGAAGGTTTTCGGATGGGAAAAACGTTAAAAAACCTTATGTTGCAATTAGTGGTGGGTTGACCCATTTTTTGTGATGAAATGACTGGACTATATTCGAAGTTCAAATCGAATAATGCAAACAAATTTCGAAAACTAAACAATAGTGAGTTCTACGTGTTCACCATTCAGGTGCTTTGACTGTAATAATGTGAATAAAATTGTGAGTACGCCAATTAGTACTTCATTTTAGTCGTTGAATTTGCAATTTATTTATCTACTGCTTTTTTAATTATTTCATTTATAGTTAAAATAAATAGAACACAAAAAGCAAAAAAAAAAAAACACACACACACACACACAGAGGAGAGGAACAAATTAGAGAGGAGGGAGAAACAGCAAAAATAAATAGGGAGAAAAAAGAGAGAAAAGAGAAAGAGAGGTAGAAAGAGATAATAATTTATTTATTTAATAATTTATTCTTTAGTTTTAAGTGTCAATTCAATATAATACTTAACATTCTTCGTCTATAAACCTGTCGTCCGTTTTACTCTACCTCCTTGAAATGTTGTTTTTGTCATGCAAAGTTGGCGTTTTTATGGTTTTCTTTTTCTATTAGTCTGTGAACACCACCAAGAAAGCAACGTTTCAAGGTTAGTAATCGGGGTAGCTTTTAGTTTTTGCCGTTGCATTTCTGTGACATAAAGAGAATGGTGGAATGAAACACGTGACCATGTCCTGCAATGGGCCTATTATTGAACTATAAGGTCTTATTGGCCTGATTAATATTTTAATATTATTTGGGCCAATTTTATGCGAACAGCTTATCTCTGAAATACAAACTATTAAATGGTTCAAATTTGTACCATTTGCACTCTAATAAATAGCCTCAATAGCTTATATTTATGAAGAACAAAGAAAATCAGGGAGGAGGGAGAAATGGTCGAAAAAATTAGGGAGGAGGGAGAAAAACGGTATAAGATTTGTGAGGAAGGATATTTTAATCCCTGTTTCTGTCCCCTCCACACATGCATGAAATATGAATTACTTAATTCTAGTACTCCGGTGTGATTGATATGATTATGAATTATAAAATAACTATTTGAAATCACGTATTTTGATTGGTTGAGGCGCGTGCTTTATGAGAGCACACAGCACGCGCGTTTGCATGTTGATCAATTCTTATTTTATAAAAGAAATAAAAAACTTGCTTTCTGTGCTGTATGCAGTTATAAAGCACTTTGGGATTGCCAGAACACTCAAAAAGGGTTAAGAATCACTCCACTTCGCGTCGTGTTTCTCTTAACACTTCTCTCGTGTTCTGACAGCCCCGCGTGCTTTCTAACTGCACACAGCACGCGCGCTTTTTCTATTCCTTCATCAATTTTCGATCCTCAACAAATTTTAATTTTAATATATGAAATAGATATCTAAACTACGATTTTTTTATTTGTGATGATTGATAGAATACCATGAAAGTTTTCATTAGACTAAAAGAATCATCTACTTTTAGTAGTGTTGAACACTCTATTTTATACATTTTACTTAGTCATGTACAGCTATAAGAGCGGCTACAGATAGCTTTTACAAATGCTATTTTTTGGCTACTTCCCCAACTATGATTTCATATGATTTTTGATATGTTGTAGAGGAAGGTTTTCGGATGGGAAAAACGTTAAAAAACCTTATGTTGCAATTAGTGGTGGGTTGACCCATTTTTTGTGATGAAATGACTGGACTATATTCGAAGTTCAAATCGAATAATGCAAACAAATTTCGAAAACTAAACAATAGTGAGTTCTACGTGTTCACCATTCAGGTGCTTTGACTGTAATAATGTGAATAAAATTGTGAGTACGCCAATTAGTACTTCATTTTAGTCGTTGAATTTGCAATTTATTTATCTACTGCTTTTTTAATTATTTCATTTATAGTTAAAATAAATAGAACACAAAAAGCAAAAAAAAAAAAACACACACACACACACACAGAGGAGAGGAACAAATTAGAGAGGAGGGAGAAACAGCAAAAATAAATAGGGAGAAAAAAGAGAGAAAAGAGAAAGAGAGGTAGAAAGAGATAATAATTTATTTATTTAATAATTTATTCTTTAGTTTTAAGTGTCAATTCAATATAATACTTAACATTCTTCGTCTATAAACCTGTCGTCCGTTTTACTCTACCTCCTTGAAATGTTGTTTTTGTCATGCAAAGTTGGCGTTTTTATGGTTTTCTTTTTCTATTAGTCTGTGAACACCACCAAGAAAGCAACGTTTCAAGGTTAGTAATCGGGGTAGCTTTTAGTTTTTGCCGTTGCATTTCTGTGACATAAAGAGAATGGTGGAATGAAACACGTGACCATGTCCTGCAATGGGCCTATTATTGAACTATAAGGTCTTATTGGCCTGATTAATATTTTAATATTATTTGGGCCAATTTTATGCGAACAGCTTATCTCTGAAATACAAACTATTAAATGGTTCAAATTTGTACCATTTGCACTCTAATAAATAGCCTCAATAGCTTATATTTATGAAGAACAAAGAAAATCAGGGAGGAGGGAGAAATGGTCGAAAAAATTAGGGAGGAGGGAGAAAAACGGTATAAGATTTGTGAGGAAGGATATTTTAATCCCTGTTTCTGTCCCCTCCACACATGCATGAAATATGAATTACTTAATTCTAGTACTCCGGTGTGATTGATATGATTATGAATTATAAAATAACTATTTGAAATCACGTATTTTGATTGGTTGAGGCGCGTGCTTTATGAGAGCACACAGCACGCGCGTTTGCATGTTGATCAATTTTTATTTTATAAAAGAAATAAAAAACTTGCTTTCTGTGCTGTATGCAGTTATAAAGCACTTTGGGATTGCCAGAACACTCAAAAAGGGTTAAGAATCACTCCACTTCGCGTCGTGTTTCTCTTAACACTTCTCTCGTGTTCTGACAGCCCCGCGTGCTTTCTAACTGCACACAGCACGCGCGCGCGTTTTCTATTCCTTCAACAATTTTCGATCCTCAACAAATTTTAATTTTAATATATGAAATAGATATCTAAACTATGATTTTTTTATTTGTGATGATTGATAGAATACCATGAAAGTTTTCATTAGACTAAAAGAATCATCTACTTTTAGTAGTGTTGAACACTCTATTTTATACATTTTACTTAGTCATGTACAGCTATAAGAGCGGCTACAGATAGCTTTTACAAATGCTATTTTTTGGCTACTTCCCCAACTATGATTTCATATGATTTTTGATATGATGTAGAGGAAGGTTTTCGGATGGGAAAAACGTTAAAAAACCTTATGTTGCAATTAATATTAGTGGTGGGCTGACCCATTTTTGTCATGAAATGACTTCGTTTTCAATATTCCAAGTTCAAATCGAATAATGCAAACAAATTTCGAAAACTAAACAATAGTGAGTTCTACGTGTTCACCATTCAGGTGCTTTGACTGTAATAATGTGAATAAAATTGTGAGTACGCCAATTAGTACTTCATTTTAGTCGTTGAATTTGCAATTTATTTATCTACTGCTTTTTTAATTATTTCATTTATAGTTAAAATAAATAGAACACAAAAAGCAAAAAAAAAAAAAACACACATACACACACAGAGGAGAGGAACGGATTAGAGAGGAGGGAGAAACAGCAAAAATAAATAGGGAGAAAAAAGAGAGAAAAGAGAAAGAGAGGTAGAAAGAGATAATAATTTATTTATTTAGTAATTTATTCTTTAGTTTTAAGTGTCAATTCAATACAAAACTTAAAATGCTTCGTCTATAAACCTGTCGTCCGTCTTACTATACCTCCTTGAAATGTTGTTTTTGACACACAAAGTTGGCGTTTTTATGGTTTTCTTTTTCACCAAGATAGCAACGTTTCAAGGTTAGTAATTTGGGTAGCTTTTAGTTTTTCCCGTTTCAAGTATATTTTTCGATGCTTTTCTGTGACATAAAGAGAATGGTGGAATGAAACACGTGACCATGTCGGTATAAGATTTGGGAGCTTGGGTTTTACTGATTTTATTTGAGAGCATTTTGCTGTTAAAAAGAAGGAAAATATGATTATTTATGCAAATTACGTCCGCGACTTGACAAATTGAATGTGTTACTCCGACAGTACACTTATGCATAATAAGCAAGATTTTGTGAAAGTTCGCAGCTCAATAACTTCTTTCAATTACATTTACCCAAGCTGAATTTTTCACAGCTATATATTTAATACCATAAAACTCAGAACTCAGATTATTATTGAAAAATTTTGTGCTGTTTTTACCCTACTTATAAGGCGAAAAGTATGACATAGAAAAATAAATATAACAATATCTTTAAGTAGCTGGATATTTCTATAAAAGCTTGAGTTTAAAGTTAAGATGATAATAAACAATATTATGAAAGTTTGGAGTCATTAGAGTAATTAATTTTGCCATACGGGACTGTCAAAGTTGACATAAAAATTAGCGTCTCGGAGCAGCGATTTGACGAAATTTCGTTTTTTGCGGTTTTCTCGTAAAATATGCAATATTTTTCTTAACTAAAGGCATGGTTTGTTTCATGTTGAGGGCTAACTATGGTTAAAATATGAGCAAAATCGATTTTTTGAGTGTTGCCGCGTTTGCATGGTATTTACAGAAATCTTCAATCATCCACAATCTTCTCTTAATTATTCTGCTTATATAACGTACTAACTGGGAACAGCTCTAGGTACAAATTAACTTATTGTTTCACAGGTAGCCCAAGCTAACTATCTGTGGTCTCATATAAGCCTTCTATGGGAGAATTTATTGCGATTTTAAAAATATAAAAAATGGTATAAATAATAAAAATAAACGTTCTTACTTGTTTTGTTATGTTTTACTTTGACTCCCTGTGAAGTTTCAAACCATTCGGAGCAGTTTTAAGTGAGACAATTTTTCAATACTCGCTTAATACACTGTCTCAAATGGCTTGAAACTTCACAGGGAATTTTGTATATTTTCAAAATCGACATATATTCTGCCATAGAAGGCTTATATGAAACCACAGATAGATAGCTTGGGCTATACCACAGGGAGCCCGGCTTTTGTTTTCTTTTTCTCTCTCTTTATTTACGCTAAAAGAAACGACAAAAAGCCGGGCTCCCTGTGCTATACCTGTCATTGTATAATTGTATTGTATTATGTTTCTTTATATATTTACTGCTAGTTCAAGTTAGTTATCGTTTTATTATCTGTTATTATTACCATAGTAACTTGGTATACGGTATCTTCATATATCCTACCATGGCAACAGTACTTAGAAGGAGAGACATTAATAAGAGGTATTATTGATTGATTCGTTTTTAATGCTTTAGTCTTCGTTTTTGTTCGTAAGTTTGTTTGCTAGTTTGTTTGCTAGTTTGTTTGCTCGTTGTGATTTGTTTGATCGTTCATTCCTTTTTTTGCTCTCTTGTTTGTTCGTTCATTCTTTCGTTTGATTGTTTGTACGTTCGTTCGTACGTTGGTTAGTAAGTTAGTTAGTTAGTTTGTTTGTTAATAGTCCTTAGTTAACAGTTCTGCTCAGTGACCACGAATAATAGTTTCAAGTCGAGGTTCGAGTTGATGCGCATAGAAAAACTTTAATTTATCATGCGAAGCAACGCGAACCTCGACTTGGAACTATCATTCGTGGTCACTGAATGGAACTGTGAAAAGGACTATTAGTTAGCCAATCAGTACCCTTCTTCTTTTTGTTCTTCTTCTATTCTTTTTGTTCTTGCACTTGTTCTTAATTGTTAATTGATCTTCTCCTTTTCTTTTTTCTTTGTTATATCGCATCTCAACTACTAAATAAAATAATAAATGATAATTATGCAATAATTTAATTTCTTTTTACATTAGGGATATCACCGACACCTCCAAAGAAGCCTCAAAAACAACCCAACCCTCCCCTCCCACGAAACAAACTGATTCTCTCGACACATTCCTCTCTCAACCAGTCAATTCTCTCAACCTTGCAATATTTCGTATTGCATTTGGTCTCTTAATGGCATTTCTGCAATACCGCAATATCTTTCTACAAAATGTCATAGAACCTAATTTCGATTATGCAGAATTGAACTTTCATTTCTGCTTCGCCACAGGAATCCCGAAGCTTCCTATCGAATATATACTGACCTTATTTGGAATTTCTTCCATTGCTGCCTTTTGTATGGGAATAGGTTTACTTTACCGTGCTTCCTGTGGTGTGTTCTTAGTGATTTACACGTATTTGAATCTATTAGAAAAAAGTCGTTATAACAACCATTATTACTTGTACATCTTATTAACCTTATTCTTTCTTATAACCGATGCTCATAAACGGATTTCCATCGATTCCAGTCTCTCTCGACTATTTTCTACAAAGGAATCCCAACACGACACTCGTGTTCCATTTTGGCAGTTTGCAATTTTTCGATTTCAACTTTTTGTGGTATATTTTTACGCGGGAATTGCAAAGCTGAATTATGATTGGCTGTTCAGGTTTGAGCCTATGACCATATGGAGTAATTACAGCCAGTTTTCAACGTTTCGAAAAGTTGTGAGTGTCATTCTTCCTGGCGATGTAGTTCAGAGTTGTCTCGGCTGCTTTTTTAGCGTTGGGGGTCTTTTCTTTGATTTGTTTATAGGATTTTTTCTACTGTTTCCTTCTTCACGACCGCTTGGTTTTCTAATGACAACATTTTTCCACTTATCAAATCATTGTCTGTTCAATATTGGAACATTTCCTTGGGTCATGATGGCTGCAAACGTTCTTTTTATAGAGGAAAACACTCTTTCTAATTTCATTACCAACATTCGCGAGAAAATATCGGCTCTTTTTTCTTCAATTTTATCTCAAAATAAACCCGAAAGTCGACCAATTTTGTCTAAAAATAAACCCGAAAATCGATCGATTTTCTCTCGACATTTATCCTTACCCAAAACTGACAATGAAAAGCTGTCAACTGTCTCATCAAGACGCGGCATGTCCAAGCTGTTGAAAGGTTTCTTGGTGATGTATGTTGTCATTCAACTGCTGGTCCCGTTTCGCCATTGGCTGTATCCAGGCAACGTGAACTGGACTCTTGAGGGACATCAGTTTAGCTGGAGAATGATGCTGAATGAAGGAGATGTCATCATGAGGATAAATATTGTAGGGCAGTCACGGAATTATACTTTTGAGTAAGTAACACTCTCCCTCATATTCACTTACACATGTTTTCATAAACGTTGTCCAAAACAAAGAAAAAAAAATATTATTCAGTACAACGCGCATTGCTTATTTCCAAATGCGCCTAACAGAAACATAGCAAGAAAAACAAAAAGATTGAAGGGGCGAACGGCGATTGGCGATTGCACAAATGGAACTGTTAATACGAATTTCTTCTTATTCCTTTTTAAATTACCCAAATACTGCCTCCAACGTTCAGCGAAATATTTGAGGTCATCTAAGGTCATCGCTGAACGGTGGAGGCATTGTTTGGGTAATTTAGAAGGAACTAAAGAAATTCGTATTACCCATAGTTCCATTTGGTCGTGCAATCACCAATCACCAATCGCCAATCGCCCCTGAACCTTTTTTGAACTAGGTGTATATGCACATACTATTGTCCTTAACTGGCTAGCTTTGTGTTGTTATCGGAACACAATAGAGTTTTCATACTGTGTGAGAGGCTAGCTAGTAATGAGAACAAAAGTTATTCAAATTGGTCGCCATTTTTCGATTCGTTGCATATCATTAACTTTTTTTTCCTTTTAAATTTTCGTAGATCTTATATGCAAAATTATACATTCCTATATAATTAAATTTGAGTAATTATAACCCAAAGTCAGTTCCTACTCCAATTGTTTTCTAAGAATCATCGGTACCGTCTTCTTTTGATTTCCATTTTTAAGCATTGCTTTAAAATATTTTATTTTTGTTGTTGCTATTGTTGTGCAGTCCGTACCAGTTAAGTCTTACATCGAAACAAATCAAGCGTATGTTGACGGCAGACCCTGAGATGGTAGTACAGCTGGTTAATCATATCAAGACAAACTATATCGAGGAACGAGAGGTTGCTATCAAGGTTGACATGTGGAAAGGACTGAATGGCAGGTAACTAGCGCTCTCGTCTAAATTACACTATGATATAACAAATATCCACCCGTGATCCCGGACAAAACACCAACTACCAAATATTGTGTGTCACGTGTGCGCCGGAGACGAATACCGACGAGAGCATATTTTCTCACTAATTTTCAAAACGTGAGAAAATTCATTTTGTAGAACTATAATATTGCAATGTAGTATTTGTTTAGCATATATTGTGTAATATTTCTTGTGACGGTAGTGTGAATTTTGTTTTTGAAATGTGGCATGCCTTGTGCTGTGCTGCACTATGCAGTGTGTATTTTTGCATGAATGATATGCTGTAAGACAGCTTACAATTGACCGAATGGCAGATGACTTCAAAGATAAAAACCTTATCTCAAAATATAAGTACCTCCACCAGAAAGAGCAAACAGAAATATATATATGTTTGGAAAGTTTTATCACAGGGAGCCCAAGCTCATTACTTGTGATCTTTTACAGTAAATGTATGGAGTCGCAAGATATCCTTTCGCTGTGCCTCAAATATACAATAATTTTTTTTACGTAGATAGTTGTATATAATTGTTTTCTAGTCTGTGACCGACTATCTACGTAAAAAAAAAAAAAATAATAATTGTATATTTGAGGCACAGCGAAAGGATATCTCGCGACTACATACATTTACTGTAAAAGATCACAAGTGATGAGCTTGGGCTCCCTGTGGTTTTATTGCTATAAATGAAGCTATGTGTTCATTGAACTGTTTCCTTGCTAGCCTCGTTGTGGTGTTTTTAACATTTTGACCTTTGTTGATGTCATTCTAAATTCTAATTTTGATGTAGTGGTCAATTTAAATTTATACTTAAAAAAAATGTAATGAAGTATCGGCTATATTGGCATCCGGTCTATACGTTGATGGAAACTAAAACACAAACATTATTTTTTCCCAGGCCTTATCAACGATACATCGACAACACAGTCGACTTGAGCGCTGTCAATCCAAAACCATTCAGCTTTGATTGGATAATCCCACAGATGCCTGATGACGTCATTGATTTTCGTAGGATAAGAGAAATCAAAAGGCAATGGCACCAAAAGAGAAATGATGTCAATTTTTTCATGGAGACCGCTGGACAAGAATATCGAGTTTTCATGCATCCAAACTATTGTCACAATGTCAGATTATTTTCTATGAATTCGCAAATCAGTTTTATTGTAGGCTCTATAGAAACGCCCCTTGCCCCTGGTGAAAGCGCAAAAGTACCAAGTAACACAACACACACTGTTGTTACCAACAGTCACACAACGTCGATATGGTATTACGTTTTTGATTGTCACGTTTTATTATTTCATACATCGTTGCGTTACATTAGTCCACAGGGATGGAAGTATACCCATATTTGGTAAAACGTTATTTGCGTGACACTGATATAACAAAACTTTAGAAAATAAAACAAGCTATCTGACACTACCGAATTTCAGCTTTTACGCACTGAAAGATAACAATAAAACTGCATAGTTAGAAAAAAAACACGTTATTTGCGTGACACTGATATTACAATACTTCAGCAAATTAGATAGATCATGTTATCTGTCGCTATTGAACAAAAAATTATTGCAAAATTATACAAGAAACGAGATGAAGAATTAACGCTAACGAAAGAAGCGCAGGGAATGAGGCATAAATACCACTCACCATCATAACTCTCCTCATTTCTTCTCGACCAAACCTCTTTTTTCGATCTGACTGAACGCCGACAGGATCAAACTCGCTTTTTAAAGACTTTTGCGTAAAAATAGGGACTGGTTTGCTGCCTAACAAATATATTTCGATACTTACTTTAGGGTTGTTTGATACTTACAGCATTCCCATCTATACCGCTTCCTGCTTCAGAGGTAGTGCTTTCACGCGAAGGAGAAATAGATTTATTATCTTTGTTTTCTTCGCAGTATAGCCTGAAAAAACTTCTTTGCTAGCAGGGTACTTACCGCTGAGCTGAAAGACGATATTCTGTGTATTTAAAGAGTTAGTCATTTCATGTAATAATATAAGCGCATGATGCAACTTAACATTAGAGTAGACTTCGTATGACTATGAAAAGCTCACGGCACGAACGCTGAGTAGGTCTATTAAAACCGAAAGTGTCTCAACACTTTTGTCCAAGATTGCAGGCACAAGTGTCCTGCTAATTGGGGAGACTCACACTCACTTCCTTTACGTTAGATATTTTAACACATACCTCAGTTCACATCTCGGCTCAAATGTTCATTTTTGCGGAGGGAGGAGAACCGGGTAAACCGGAAACAAACCTTGTGGCATAGGAGAGAACAACACATCAAACAAACTCAACCCATATATAACTCATGCTCGATTGGGACTCGAACCTGGATAGCGATGAGAAGTACGCAGTAAACCACTACGACATGCACCAATGCCTTGCCAATTGAATAGGAATTGTTTGATGGACAAACCTTTGATCAGTTCGGAGTTTAAAAATCTAGATTATATATGCGAACATATGTCAATCGCTTCAAGTGCTTCACTTATACGTAAAAACGTTTTTGAGCTATTTATCAAAACTATTCCACAGTATAGCAATTTTATTTTATTTCATAGATATAATGTCTGTGCTCTATTCCATAGTAACAGTTTGGTTTTATTTCATGGATATAGTGTTTGCTCTATATTCCACAGTAGCAGTTCCAATCGATTCTATTTCATGGATATAGTGTTTGCGCTCTATTCCACAGTAGCAATATATTTTGATTCGTGAATGTAGTGTTTGCGCTCTATTCCACAGTAGCAATTTTATTTTAATTCGTGGAGATTTAGTGTTTGCGCTCTATTCCACAGTAGCAATTCTATTTTAATTCGTGGATGTAGTGTTTGCGCTCTATTCCACAGTAGCAATTCTATTTTAATTCGTGGATACAGTGTTTGCGCTCTATTCTACAGTAGCAATATAATTTATCTTAATTCGTGGACATATATAGTGTTTGTGTTCTATTCCACATTGGCAATTTTATTTAACTTCATGGATAAAGTGTTTGCGCTCTATTCCACAGTAGCAATTTTATTTTGATTCGTGGATGTAGTGTTTGCGCTCTATTCCACAGTAGCTATTTTATTTTAATTCGTGGAGATTTAGTGTTTGCGCTCTATTCTACAGTAGCAATTTTATTTTAATTCGTGGATGTAGTGTTTGCGCTCTATTCCACAGTAGCTATTTTATTTTAATTCGTGGAGAGTTAGTGTTTGCGCTCTATTCTACAGTAGCAATTTTATTTTAATTGGTGGATATAGTGTTTGCGCTCTATTCTACAGTAGCAATTTTATTTTAATTCGTGGATGTAGTGTTTGAACTTTATCCCACAGCAGCGACTTGATTTTATTTCATAAGATCAGGATTTTAGACATTTGGCGGCACACCCCTATTCAAATCCAGGTCTAATACTCCCTTCATCCGGGTACTGAAATCAAAGTACTTATATATTTCATGTATGTACATGTATGTATAGCTGAGCTAACATAAACCGGCAACAGATCGACAATAACTCAAATAGTCGAAGTTTTAAAATGAAACCATTGGCCAGAATCAAAGCTAAATAAATACAAGACTTTATTGAATATTCAAAATACTCAAACACAAATTTACATTTACATAAGCTGGTTTAGATGACATGTCGTTTAATAAAAGAGTCTTTAAAGACTTCTTTTCCATATTACTGACAGTAACCATTGGCCTGAACCAAAGCTACCTAAATATATACAAGACTTTATTGAATATTCACAGTGCTCAAACATAAGTTTACACTCACATTAGCTGGTTTAGATGACATGTCGTCTAATAAAAGAGTCTTTAAAGACTTCTTTTCCATATTACTGACAGTAACCATTGGCCAGAACCAAAGCTACCTAAATATATACAAGACTTTATTGAATATTCACAGTGCTCAAACATAAGTTTACACTCACATTAGCTGGTTTAGATGACATGTCGTTTAATAAAAGAGTCTTTAAAGACTTCTTTTCCATATTACTGACAGTAACCATTGGCCTGAACCAAAGCTACCTAAATATATACAAGACTTTATTGAATATTCACAGTGCTCAAACATAAGTTTACACTCACATTAGCTGGTTTAGATGACATGTCGTTTATAATAAAAGAGTCTTTAAAGACTTCTTTTCCATATTACTGACAGTAACCATTGGCCTGAATCAAAGCTACCTAAATATATACAAGACTTTATTGAATATTCACAGTGCTCAAACATAAGTTTACACTCACATTAGCTGGTTTAGATGACATGTCGTTTAATAAAAGAGTCTTTAAAGACTTCTTTTCCATATTACTGACAGTAACCATTGGCCTGAACCAAAGCTACCTAAATATATACAAGACTTTATTGAATATTCACAGTGCTCAAACATAAGTTTACACTCACATTAGCTGGTTTAGATGACATGTCGTTTAATAAAAGAGTCTTTAAAGACTTCTTTTCCATATTACTGACAGTAACCATTGGCCTGAACCAAAGCTACCTAAATATATACAAGACTTTATTGAATATTCACAGTGCTCAAACATAAGTTTACACTCACATTAGCTGGTTTAGATGACATGTCGTTTAATAAAAGAGTCTTTAAAGACTTCTTTTCCATATTACTGACAGTAACCATTGGCCTGAACCAAAGCTACCTAAATATATACAAGACTTTATTGAATATTCACAGTGCTCAAACATAAGTTTACACTCACATTAGCTGGTTTAGATGACATGTCGTTTAATAAAAGAGTCTTTAAAGACTTCTTTTCCATATTACTGACAGTAACCATTGGCCTGAACCAAAGCTACCTAAATATATGTAAGACTTTATTGAATATTCACAGTGCTCAAACATAAGTTTACACTCACATTAGCTGGTTTAGATGACATGTCGTTTAATAAAAGAGTCTTTAAAGACTTCTTTTCCATATTACTGACAGTAACCATTGGCCTGAACCAAAGCTACCTAAATATATGTAAGACTTTATTGAATATTCACAGTGCTCAAACATAAGTTTACACTTACATTACTGAGCTGGTTTAGATGACATGTCGTTTAATAAAAGAGTCTTTAAAGACTTCTTTTCCATAGTATGACCGTAACCATTGGCCAGAATCAAAGCTAAATAAATACAATACAAGACTTTATTGAATATTCACAGTGCTCAAACATAAGTTTACACTTACATTAGCTGGTTTAGATGACATGTCGTTTAACAAAAGAGTCTTTAAAGACTTCTTTTCCATAGTAACAGTAACCATTGGCCAAAATCAAAGCTAAATAAATACAAGACTTTATTGAATATTCCAAGTATAGTTTGCTTTACATTAGCGGGTTTAGATGACATGTCGTTTAATAAAAGAGTCTTTAAGGACTTCTTGCCCATAGTAACTGTCTTAGTGCCAGCTTTATAGAGGCTTTCTGATAGAGTCAATCTGCATTACGTTGCTTGGCGGAAGACATCAACACGCTCAACTCACTAAAGGTACTGTTTAAGTAAAAAAATATCTTTATTCTAAAACAGATTTTTGATTGTTACACGGTAAAAGTGAAAAAATGACCGAGTAAAGCGATACATCAGCCGTTACTCAACAAGAAAAACTGTAGGTACAAATTAACTTATTGTGTCACAGGTAGCCCAAGCTAACTATCTGTGGTCTCATATACGCCTTCTATGGGAGAATTTATGGCGGTTTTAAGGTTACAGTCAACCTTCGCGGGGTGTCTCCGTAAAAGATGATGATTCGATTATTTTTGTGAAGTTTGGAACTTTTTGCTGTAGATCTAAAACTATGCTGTTATTCAACAAAGCCTGACACAGTTTTAGAGACACATGTGTACTAATTGACATTAAGCAGAAAAGTTGACAATACAATTAAAGGTTATGTAGATCAATTCGCTCAAACACATACGGTCGTTTTGAGTTTAAAAAATCAAACCTCTTTATACATAACTATTTCTTAAAAACAAATTACACAGGCATATTCTGTGGTTATAATGCTTTAAAATGATAAATAATTCTTTGACATAAATTCAAATCCAGAGCTCAAATGATTTTTTTACGGAGACACCCCGCCAAGGCCCCGCGAAGGTTGACTGTAACCTTAAAAATATACAAAATGGTATATGATAATAAAAATAAACGTTCTTACTTGTTTTGTTATATTTTACTTTGACTCCCTGTGAAGTTTCAAACCATTCGGAGCAGTTTTAAGTGAGACAATTTTTCAATACTCGCTCAATACACTCGGTCTCAAATGGCTTGCAACTATCCAGGGAATTTTGTATATTTTCAAAATCGACATATATTCTGCCATAGAAGGCTTATATGAAACCACAGATAGATAGCTTGGGCTATACCACAGGGAGCCCGGCTTTTGTGTCTTTTTCTCTCTCTTTATTTACGCTAAAAGAAACGACAAAAAGCCGGGCTCCCTGTGCTATACCTGTCATTGTATAATTGTATTGTATTATGTTTCTTTATATATTTACTGCTAGTTCAAGTTAGTTATCGTTGTATTATCTGTTATTATCACCATAGTAACTTGGTATACAGTATCTTCACTTTAAAAGGATTTATATCCTACCATGACAACAGTACTTAGAAGGAGAGACATTGATAAGAGGTATTATTGATTGATTCGTTTTTAATGCTTTAGTCTTCGTTTAGTCTTCTGTTGCTTTGTTCGTAAGTTTGTTTGCTAGTTCGTTTGCTCGTTATGATTTGCAGTTTGATCGTTCATTCCTTTTTTTGTTCGCTTCTTTATTCGTTCGCTCGTTCGATCTTTCGTTTGATTGTTTGTACTTTCGTTCGTACGTTGGTTAGTAAGTTGGTTAGTAAGGTAGTTAGTTAGTTTGTTAATAGTCCTTTTCAAAGTCCCGTTCAGTGACCACAAATAATAGTTTCAAGTCGAGGTTCGAGTTAATGCGCATAGAAAAACTATAATTTATCATGTGCAGCAACGCGAATCGCGACTTGGAACTATCATGGAACTGTGAAAAGGACTAAAAGTTAATTAACTAATTCCCTTTTTCTTTTTGTTCTTCTTCTATTTTTTATTTTCTTGTATGCACTTGTTGTTAATTGATCTTCTCCTTTTCTCTTTTCTTTACTACAACTACCAAATAGAATAATTAATAGTCACAATAATTTAATAATTTAATTTCTTTTTACACTAGGGATATCACCGACACCACCAAAGAAGCCTCAAAAAACACCCAACCCTCCCCTCCCATGAAACAAACTGATTCTCTCGACTCATTCTTCTCTCAACCGGTCAATTCTTCCAACCTTGCAATATTTCGTATTGTATTTGGTCTCTTAATGGCATTTCTACAATATCGTGCACTTTTTCTACAAGATATCATAGAGCCTAATTTCGATTATGCAGAATTGAACTTTCATTTCTGCTTCGCCACAGAAATCCCGAAGCTTCCTATCGAATACATACTGACCTTATATGGATTTTCTTCCATTGCTGCCTTTTGTATGGGAATAGGTTTACTTTACCGGGCTTCCTGTGTGGTGTTCTTAGTGATTTACACGTATTTGAATCTATTAGAGAAAAGTCGTTATAACAACCATTTTTACTTGTACATCTTATTAACCTTATTCTTTCTTATAACCGATGCTCATAAACGGATTTCCATCGATTCCAGTCTCTCTCGACTATTTTCTACAAAGGAATCCCAACACGACACTCGTGTTCCATTTTGGCAGTTTGCAATTTTTCGATTTCAACTTTTTGTGGTATATTTTTACTCGGGAATTGCAAAGCTGAATTATGATTGGTTGTTTAGGTTTGAGCCTATGAGCATATGGAGTAATTACAGCCGGTTTTCAACGTTCAGAAAAGTTGTGAGTGTCATTCTTCCTGGCGATGTAGTTCAGAGTTATCTCGGCTGCTTTTTTAGCGTTGGTGGTCTTTTCTTTGATTTGTTTATAGGATTTTTCCTACTGTTTCCTTCTTCACGACCCCTGGGGTTTCTCATGACAACATTTTTCCACTTATCAAATCATTGTCTGTTCAATATTGGAACATTTCCTTGGGTCATGATGGCTGCAAACGTTCTTTTTATAGAGGAAAACACTCTTTCTAATTTTATTGCAAACATTCGCGAGAAAATATCGGCTCTTTTTTCTTCAATTTTATCTCAAAATAAACCCGAAAGTCGACCAATTTTGTCTAAAAATAAACCCGAAAATGGATCAGTTTTATCTCAAAATACAACCGAAAATCGATCAATTTTATCTCAAAATAAACCCGAAAATCGATCGATTTTCTCTCGACATTTATCCTTACCCAAAACTGACAATGAAAAGCTGTCAACTGTCTCATCAAGACGCGGCATGTCCAAGCTGTTGAAAGGTTTCTTGGTGATGTATGTTGTCATTCAACTGCTGGTCCCGTTTCGCCATTGGCTGTATCCAGGCAACGTGAACTGGACTCTTGAGGGGCATCAGTTTAGCTGGAGAATGATGCTGAATGAAGAAGATGTCATCATGAGGATAAATATTGTAGGGCAGTCACGGAATTATACTTTTGAGTAAGTAGCACTCTCCCTCATATTCACTTACACATGTTTTCATATACGTTGTCCAAAAATAAATCAGTAATAAAATAAAATATTCAGTACATGAAAAGCGATGCGAAATGCACCCTACAAAAGCATAACAAGAAAATATATACTAAAGGTAATAGAACAGAGCCTGCATGCTATTGTTCTTGACTGACCAGCCTCGTGTTTACATTGGGACACAATAAAGTTGTTTCACATTTATGAGAGGAAAGCCAGTCAACATCAATAGTAAGTTTAAATTGCAATTGGTCGCCATTTGTTATAACCTATTTAGACTTTTGAAGATTTCATATCAAGCGTTACACATTCCGTTATTAAAATGTTTTTACTCCTCTTCTTATGATTGCCAATGCTTGACTGTTGAATATTCATTTTTGTTTTTGTGCAGTCCGTACCAGTTAAGTCTTACAACGCGTCAAATCAAGCGTATGTTGACAGACCCTGAGATGGTAGTGCAGCTGGTTAATCATATCAAGACAAACTATATCGAGGAACGAGAGGTTGCTATCAAGGTTGACATGTGGAAAGGACTGAATGGCAGGTAACTAGCATTTGAAGCCATATTGTAGAACTATAACATTGCCAATGTTAAAGACAGTAGAAAATTTGTTGGCATATTTTGTGTAAGAATTCTTGAGTGTGACGGTAGTGTGAAGTTTTTGTTTTGGAAATATGGCATGCCTTGTGCTGTGCTGCACTATGCACTATGTATTTTTGCATGAGTGCTTTGCTGTAAGATAGCTTACACTAATTGACCAAATGACAGATGACTTCAAAAATCAAAACCTTATCTTAAAATATAAGTACCTCCACCAGAAATAGCAAACAGAAATATATATACTAGATGTTTGGAAAGTTTTATCACAGGGAGCCCATGCTCATCACTTGTGATCTTTTACAGTAAATGTATGGAGTCACAAGATATCCTTTCGCTGTGCTTCAAATATACAATAATTGTTTTTTTACGTAGATAGTTGTATATAATTGTTTTCTAGTCTGTGACCGACTATCTACGTAAAAATTTTTTTTAATTTTTATACAATTTATTATTGTATATTTGAGGCACAGCGAAAGGATATCTTGCGACTCCATACATTTACTGTAAAAGATCACAAGTGATGAACTTGGGCTCCCTGTGGTTTTATTGCTATAAATGAAGCTATTTGGAATCAAAATTACAGAGATTTGTATGTGTTCAATGAACTGTTTCCTTGGTTGCCTCGTTGTGGTGTTTTTAACATTTTTACCTTTGTTGATGTCATTCTAAACTATAATTTTGATGTAGTGGTCAATTAAAATATAAATTTCAAAAACCAAGGTAATGAAGTATCGGCTAAATTGGCTTCCGGTCTATACGTTGATGGAAACTAAAACAGAAACATTATTTTTCCCCAGGCCTTATCAACGATACATCGACAACACAGTCGACTTGAGCGCTGTCAATCCAAAAACATTCAGCTTTGATTGGATAATCCCACAAATGTCAGATGACGTCATCGATTTTCATAAAATAAGAGAAATCAAAAGGCAATGGCATCAAAAGAGAAATGACGTCAAATTTTTCATGGAGACCGCTGGACAAGGATATCGAGTTTTCATGCATCCAAACTATTGTGACAATGTCAGATTAGTTTCTATGAATTCGCAAATCAGTTTTATTGTAGGCTCTATAGAAACAATCCTTGCCCCTGGTGAAGGCGTGACAGTACCTAGTAACGCAACACACATTATTGTTCCCAACAGTCACACAACGTCGATATGGTATTACGTGTTTGATTGTCACGTTTCATTATTTCATGAATCGTTGCGTTACATTAGTCCAAAGGGATGGAAGTATACTCATATTTGGTAAAACGTTATTTGCGTGACACTGATATAACAAAACATAATTAGAAAATAAATCATGTTACCTGTCACTCCTGAATTTCAGATTTAACGCACTGAGAAACAACAATAAAACTACCTATTTGGTAAATCGATATTTTTGAGCTTTAGAAAAGAGATCATGTTATCTGTCACAAATAAAAAACTGGAGCATCATTATTTTTACGCAAAATTACCCAGGTAACGAATTCGAGACTGAACTACCGACAGAAGCGCAGGGAATGAACAACGCCCACCGTCATAACGCTCTCCTCATTTCTTCTCGGCCAACTCCTTCTTTTGATCTGAATAAATGACATCAATAAACTCCCTTTTTAACTGAGAGTTTTGAGTAAAAGTAGGGGCTGGTTGCTGGTTAACGTTTGCGGCCTTTGATTTTGATACTTACTTTAGGGTTGTTTGATACTTACAGCATTCCCTTCTATACCGCTTCCTGCTTCAGAGGTAGTGCTTTCACGCGAAGGAGAAATAGATTTATTATCTTTGTTTTCTTCGCAGTAGAGCCTGAAAAAACTTCTTTGCTAGCAGGGTACTTACCGCTGAGCTGAAAGACGATATTCTGTGTATTTAAAGAGTTAGTCATTTCATGTAATAATAAGCGCATGATGCAACTTCACATTAGAGTAGATTTCGTATGACTATGAAAAGCTCACGGCACGAACGCGGACAAGGCAAGGCATGTCAATATCTTTTACAAACATTACGGTCGCGGCAAGGCACGCACATTGCACCGCACTTTTCATTTCACAGTCATACGAAATATCCTCTAAAGTATGTCATGACCGAGACTGTATGTTCCATATAAGGAATCTTAACAGATATTTCGTCCTTGTCGCTCCTTTTGGTTGTCGATAAATTAGCAAAGTGAGTATTTAAAGTAAGAAAATAAACCAGCCAGTCAGACATTCACAGAGCTATTCAGTTAGTCAGTCAGTGAGTCTTTTGTGCATTCAGTTCACTCAGTCAAGATGTCAGTAAGTGTATGGGTCGGTCAGTCAATCGTCATGTCTATCAGTCTATCAGTCAATAATTCAATAATTCAATAATTCAATAATTCAATAAGTCAATAAGTCAATAAGTCAATAAGTCAATAAGTCAACAAGTCTACAAGTTTACAATTCAAGAAGTCGAGAAGTCAGTAAGTCAAGATGTCAAGAAGTCAAGAAGTCTATAAGTCAAGAAGTCAAGAAGTCTACAAGTCAGTAAGTCAAGAAGTCAGTAAGTCAAGAAGTCAGTAAGTCAAGAAGTCAGTAAGTCTATAAGTCAGTAAGTCAGCCAGTCAACAAGTCAGTCAGTAAGTCAAATAGGTCGTTAGTTATGTTTGTTTATTGTTCAAATAGATACAAAATAATTATCGCAGACTCATTCAAATTTACAAATAACTATTTCTAGGATTGTCAAGTTTTAGTGATACAGTATTCGCAGTACTGTTTTGATTCTCGCAAAAATAAATATTATATCTGAGGGTCCTGAAGGGGGTTCTGAAACCCACTTCCCAGTTTATATTTAGACCAAATCCTAGTCAAAAATCACATAGTCCCATCAGTTTTGCTCAAGTTTTCAATCCCAATCCCATTTTCTATTGTTCTTTTATTTGTAAATCACAGTCCCAGTACATCCAATCCCATTTTCCCAGTCAAAAATAAGGCCAATCCCAGCTCTCATTTTAACCTCTTCAGGACCCTCTTATCTCATGTCGCTGTTGTTGCAGCCGTCAAAAGGATATAATTGGTTCAACAAAGTGTTTGAAATTATAAACACCAATTTTCTATAAGCCCTAACTACTTTTAAAAAGTATTTCTTTATGTTACACCTAGTAATAAATATGTATCTTATTGAAGAAGTGAAATGATGTGCGCGTTGTGTAGTGGTATGGATGGTCTAGTGGGCAGGTCTCTCACTTCTCACTGCTGTGTAGGTTTGAGTCCTGCATGTCTCGTGTATGGATTATTCAAGAGGTGAAATGATGTGAGCCTTGCATGGTGGCCTGGTGGTCGAGTTGGTAAGTCTCTCGCTTATCACTACTGTGGTCTGGCTCGTGTATGGATTATAAACCGAATCTCATCTTTTAGATCTAGAAATTGAATGTATACTATGTATATACACATTATGTATTCTGAATGAATAAATTTCCTCTTGTAGAAATATGGTGACCTCCTATTGTAATTCTTTACTGTCTAACCTCCCATTTACGTTAAGAAACAATCTTATGGATTTGTCACATGATTGCGACGCAGGTCAGTCAAAAACAAAAGTTAAATTAACTAAATTGGTCGCCATATTTCGATTTTGTGCATATGTGAGTTGAGTTAGCTTGTGTTGTTTCACCCCTTAACTATTCTCCCGTTTTCTTCCCTAAGCAAAAATCAACATGTTTGCGTAGTGTTGTATTATGATATGTAAATATAAAAAAGCCGCGATGTGGTTGTAAATTTCTAAATTATCAAAATTATGTTATTATCCCGTTTGTCCAGTTTGATAAACCTGTTCTTCCAGTTTTTGTTTGTTCAGTGTACGTGTGTAAATTTCTTTGTCTAGTTTTCAAACTTGTTTATCCGGTTTGTAGTAAACACGTTCAGTGGTTTCGTAGTATATGACGTCATCAATATGTCTTCGTCGTCATTCATACCTTGCCGTCTGCTATATACATGCACGTCACATCACGTCATCAGTCACGTGTCTAACAAAGAAGCATTTTTTTAATACATCACCATATATAAGCTTGGACCAATCCAATATGATCAAGTGGCAGCTCCAGCGTTGTCATGATGACATCGGTGTTGTCGATAAACAATTCGCGCCATAAATACCAAACATGCTCAATGCATCACGTAAATAAACGAGCCAATAAGGATGCACCACGCTGCTACCACGTGATATATTTCCCACCAATCAAAAGAGGGGACGGTAGGCCAGGAAGTTTGCATCTAGAAAGCATGCAAGTATGTTCAATTCGGACTTATGAGCATTCTGAAGTCGACAAATGATTAGGCGTACTGTTTTTACAGACCTACACGTAAGTCAACAAAGTAGATTTTCCCACACACTCCGAGAATCAAATTCCATCTACCCGTTCCTCTCATTACACTAAAAACATGGAAACAATGTAGTTAAGAGTGCAGTAGACTCGATTAAGGTCCTGCCATAGTTATGTTCATGTTTCCATTACCAAACGATACGTAGTGCTTGATAATAACAGCACAGATGAAAGCTCCACTATACCTGTTGCAGTGGACCATCACCATCGGGAATATTTTCAGCGGATGCAAAATGGGAAATTGCGCAAGTCATTCCGTTATGTGAAACCAAGTTGAAGAGTATACATCGATTGTGTCTCTTCTAGTTCATGTAGTCAAGCACTGAAACAAGCTCCATCATTTCTTCTTGGCCAAGTATTCATCAATCGAGTAACCAAACATATTAAAATCATGTCGATAAAGATTATGCAATTCCTCAACCTCTTCGCGTGAAAGTGTCTTAAAATACTCTTTAGCTAAATTAGAAGATGATTGTTTATATTTAGACGACATGTTGCTAGGAAACTCCGTGACGTCACGGACCTGTAAAGTTTCTAGAAGTTCATTTGCTTCTGGGATGAGGTTCTCAAACCTCCCTACGTAATCATAAGAAATTAAACATGGATGGCATAATAAATCGTACTGCTTCCAATGCTGGTCCATGTACTCAGGGTCAGACTTGAATAAATAGTTCACAAACTCAGAAAAGCTGACTCCCTCTCCTGTTCGTAACGACTTCGCATCGGGATTTTTTCGGAAATGTCGAATTATTCTTCGACCGTAGAGTTTCTTGAATAAAGTTAGGTTATAAGAATCGATAAATTTGTTCCTGTATGCGGATACTAGTCTCTCAAAGGGATGTCGCACAAATAGGAATTTATAATAAGTATTCAGACGATAGACTATTTCGTCGGATGGGTATTCGTGCAGATATCGAAAAAGCCCTCGACTTCGATTATGTAAGTCCGCGGTGTTTGCCTGGTACGGGTCAGTGGCGTCCCCATTTAGGACCATGAGCACTCGCTTCCAGTTCGAGCATGCTACTTTAGGAGTGTAACAGTACAATAAGTTGTGTTTGTCACTGACGATAATGTTTTTGAATAAGTAAGAAGGGACCTCGAATTTTGTAGAGCCTCGGGGGAAGAGGCTCTTGGGGTCTCGCTCATGGCAGTAGTCGATAATCTTTTGTTTACGCTGCTCTTGGACTGATAATTCACCGTCCTACAAAGAGATTATGAACATCAAAATTACTTCTGAATCTGAATCAATACCAAACTGGTATTGTTCGTGGAAAATAGGAATATTTATAGACGTCTGTATACGACAGGAATGATGATTAAAAATTGAGATTGTGTTTATTGTGTTAATTTTTTGTGGTGAGAGTAGTATACTGGGAGAGGACTTATGGTAATTATAAAGACAATTAACTTAAGATAATGAAGATGACTGGTAGAGTACAAACATTAAAAGCGTTCAACACAAATAGTACTAAATAGTGATATTTTATGCTAATTCTATTGTTTTCTATTGTTTAATTAACACTATTTAGTACTAATTAGTACTACTTGTTTCACGGGTATAATATTTGTACTCTATTCTTATGATCATATTCCTTAAGCCTGGCTTCCATATGATCGCTACGATTGCTGCGATCACCGAAAATTATGTTTGGCCATCAGAATATAGCTCAGAGTTCTTTGTGATTAAACAAAATCGACACTGATTTTTATGGTTTAGGTTTATTTCGTCAAATTTACAGTAGTTCTCAGTCATACATGCACCGCACGCATAAAAAGCACTGCTATAAAACGTGAAGTTGGTGGACGTCAATCAAACTTACGATTTCATTTTCGTTTTGGAATATCTGCTTTTCATCGTAATCTGGAAGCTGAATTCCCACAACAACCTCGTCGTCGGATTCAGACATGTTTCGCAACCCGACTGAAGTAAAAACACCTTGCGTCTTGTAAACACAGTTTGATTGACGTCCACCAACTTCACGTTTTATAGCGGTACTTTTTATGCGTGTGGTGCACGTGTGACTGAGAACTGCTGTAAGCTTCAACCATTAATCAACAGTGATATTTTTATTATTTCACAAAACCAAAGCGCCATCACAGCGATCCTGGCGATCGTAGCGATTATTTGTAAACCAGTCTTTAATTATAATTTTGTATTTTTATTGTACGATAATCTGCTATTATTTTCCTGTTTCACAAACCATATTCTACATCGACAAACTCAAATAAGATATCAAATCGAGAATGTGTTGGTAAGAAGGAATCATAACATAATATATTGAAAATATATTTGTATCAACAACATTATGAAAATATATTAAAATGCGCCAAGCTTGCGAGTATTCTTTACTTTTCATGAAGATGGACAATTTCCCCCAAAGCTCGGAACATTGCCGCGAAAATCGTTGCATCGCGACCAGCTATTTAAAAACTTCGGTTTTATTATGGTATTTTCTGATCCGTCAATCTACTTTAGAAGCGGACCTTACGTAAATCCGTAAATTGGTTAATTTGACGCAAAATCCTCCTCCAAACTGATTGACGGATCGAAAAAAAATAATATTGGAATTGACAATTTGCTAGTCGTAATGCAACAACTTTTGCTTTAAAACTTTTCCAACGTAGTCAATACAAAATTGGATAAGATAAGATAATCGTTAAGTTCTCATTTACCTTGGAAAACTCATCGCCTACATTTTTCACGCCTGGAGAGTTCAAATACAAGGTACCTGTAAAACCAGTCACAGAGGTTAGTTAATCAAAAACCCACACTTGAACATCAACGGGTTACAAAAAAACACTTAAAAAGTCATCTTCACAGTTCTCGTCGACCAACCTCAGCCTCGATAACGCGTAATATATTCTTTAGAATTTGACTACAGACAGTGGTAATTTAAGAAATGTACACTTTATCAAACAATTGAAACACTTGCAAATTCTAAAGAATATGATATTACACACTATCGAGGCTGAAGTTGACGGAAATAGAACTGCAAAATGGTATCTTCACTGTACAGCCGTGGACGATAGTTTACATTGAAGACTTTACTGAAACCCGTGAAACAAAATCTAAAAAAGTGCGATAGTCAACAGACAAATAACAATGTAATAAAAGACTGCATATGTTTCACTTTAATGGTCGAATAAACACTTCGCCGGTTTCGCGGGTGCCTTCACTCTACGATTATTAGTGAAATATTTAATATCGCACTGGTTTGTAGCCTGCACTTATTAATTATAAGCACTAATGCGCTTGCTCCAATATTTACCAAATAAAACACTTTAAAGAAACATATTATTGCCTTATATTTGGTTTGTTTTGATTTTTGATGTTAAAAGTGAAATTGTTGTGATTATTATTTTTAAATATGAATAAAACAACTTTTAATTTTGTTTGTGAAACAAAAGCAAAATAGAAAATGTTTAATAAAATCAAAATGATTTTGATGTCTAAATTGTGATGCTATGTAACTGATTTTATAAGCGCTAGAACAGGTTGGAAGATGTCAACTGCTAAACATTTTCGAAAAAATTGCTATAATGAATACGGGAAATATATGACATTTATTTTTATTTATCTACTAAAATTCAGAACAAAAAGCCCCAAGAAAATTAACTTATTAGTATCTTATCTTATTCTTCAAAAAGAAAAAAAATGTATCAAGAAAAAAACAGTACAGAGAACTGTACGTTTGCAAAAGAGAACATGTGAAATTGCTTTTAAAACATAGAACAAAGTTAATATATCTACTGCATGCGGTACTTTACCTAGCTCAAAGGTATCTTGATCATAACCACTGTTGAGAGATTCCCAGATCAGCAAAGCGAATAAACAAAGGAGGGATATGGCCCGGAAAAGAATCAGTTTGACCATCATATAGTCAAAATATTGTACGGTTCACAAGTCAAAACACCAGCGACTAAAATATTGCAGATTTGAATTGCTTGAAACTTCAAAAACCACGCACGGTGTTACGAATGCTTAGAAAGCGTTGGAGATCTAAAGTAGTCTTGCTTGAGGTGTTTTTCTCTTTACTTTGGTTATTCAGAAATGTTTGCAGTGGTTGACATCATCTCCGTGTCATGAATCAGTGAGCAGTTGACCAGGCGAGACATGCCATTTCAAGTGTCATGAGCAAGCTAAACGCCTTTTACTGGTTTTCTGATTTTGGACAATCTGTTTACACGGTGTGGTGCTCTAAGCCAATCAGAGAGAAGGATGTTTGCTACCTGTTAGGAGAGTACCACGGTTGAGTAGCGCAATGATATCTGGGAAGGATAATGGCGATCGACCTATTGTTGTTGTGTCCAGGTATTTGTAGAGATTTGTATTCCAATTGGTAAACATATGAAAAGAGAACTGACAATGAGTGATAAATATTACAGAGCTTATATCGCGAGTTTCTCACAGGGATTGAAAGAGCTGGAATATGTACAAATGCGGTTTACATTTAACAATATATTATTCCACGAAATTGAGTCTTAAATGAGCTCATAGCCGACGAGGCCTTGCCGAGTGCCTTGTACTACAACAACAATAACTTTATTCTAATTTTCATTTTCTACATTACACAAATAATTTCTATCCGCTGTTGTACGATGAGATTGAGTTGAAAAAATGTTTTTTATATCCACATTGACTGGTTTGTGAGAAATATAATTATTTTCAAGTTTAAAAAAAAATTCACATAAAAATTACAAACCGGCAAATAAAGTTTCGAATGAACCGGAACAGAATGATCAGTAACTTTTCATGTAAAAAATATATAAATATTATTCTTGAAACGGAAAAATCAATGATATTTTCTTACCATAAATTTATTTGTTTTCTCTTTTTTTCTTTTTGAATTTTTATTTCTAGTCAGTAAAAATTACATTTCGTCCACACTCAGTAAGCCACCATTTTGTTTTCTTCTCTTTTGAGGTAATACTTACGGTATACACATATTTCAAAAATCGTTGTCACAGCCGAAGCTACAGTCCACACTCTAAAACCTGCAATGAATATCGGTTATATGGACATAATTTGTGATTTATTACACGTTTTTTAAAACAAATATTTATATTTATATCTACCACAACAACAACTTGCTATGGTCATATAAAACAAACACGTACAACCAAAATATGCTATGAATAAATATGTAAAAAGAGAAGAAATACCGACATCCTTTGCAGGCTTCAGATTGTGGACTGTAGCTTTGTTTGCGACAACAATTTTTGAAATGGGTGTATATAATCTTTATAGAAAAACGTTCGGTCAGAGGACTTTTATTTTTTTATACATACGACAAGTGTTTCCTTTAGATAATTTAAATGTAAATATCGTAAATTCAGTCAGGTCTCAGCATACTACAGGGCCCACAGTAATTGGCGTAAGCTGTTGTGGTGTCCCTGCCTTCGTGTGAAGGAAAAGCTAATAAAATGAAATAAAATGAACCTTTATCAACAAATTTTTTAAACTCAGCCTGTGATACGTGAACATTATTAAATTAATGTTACATGAGCTGATAGCCTAATAGTAGAGGAACCAATCGTAACGCATGATTGCTCATATGATGTGACGTGCACCGTGTATATCCACGAGTCACTTGTATTTTCTAGTATACGCACGAGCCTTTAGGCGAGTATGTATGCAAATAATATACAAGTAACGAGTGGAATATTTACGGTATGAATTTACGATATTTACATTTAAATTAAGAACAAGAAGAACAAGAACAAGAAAAGCAAGAACAAGAAGAAAAAGGGAAAGAAGAAAAAGGGAAAGAAGAAAGGGAAAGAAGAAGAAGAAGAAGAAGAATAACAAAAACAACAAGAACAACAAGAACAAGAAAAACACGAAGAATAATAAGAACAAGAGAACAAGAAGAACAAGAGAACAAACCTCTATTAAGACGTTTCGTCCGCGACAGCTACCTTCGCAACTACTGATCGATAAAGCCAATAGATATGGCCGAAACGTCTAATTATTAACATAGAATCAAGAACACATTTACACCCATTTATAATATACTTTATTTATTTAATTCACTCTACAACCAATCGCTATCGTTAGCTATTTAATTATTTTATCGGTTTCTTATAATTGATTTTATATCTGCAGTGATAATTTCTGATTAACAATAAATTATGGTAACGACCTTAACTTTAGTTTTATTTACTGTTTAATTCTCTTTTCGAAAAGATCTTTGGCAATCGAGTTATAAAACCCCCTTATGCGCCTCTTCATCTTATATTAAAAATTTCTGCCGATGATTCTTGGCAAACATCTTAGCCAAATCCTTATTATACTTATCAACCATGTTATTGATAGCAACTAAACACTGAGGAGGAAACGGTCTACCGATCTTTACTCCAGGGCAATCAAACTTCTCAAAAAACTGCGAAACAACTTTCTGATCACTAGGGATCTGGGTATCACCTCGCCTCTTGCTGTCGAGCCAGGATTTCATGATCTCTTCAGGGTTGTTTCTACCAGATAAATCAACAAGTCTAGCCATATTCGACTCCACAGTCTGTGAAGGGAAGGACTCTTCACTAACGTGGAACACTCTTATACGTTGTCTTAAGTTCCACATCGCTGCCAGCATTCTCCACATGTACTTGCTCATCTTAAGAACACAGACTTCGAGGATGATATTACCTTTACAAGCGTGGTTGTACTCTTTGATTGATTCGCCCCAGTTTTCTATCATGGAGACCCACAGGTCCATCATTGGGAGCAAGTTTGGAAGGTTCTTGTACAACCTCATCTGGGTCCCACCCACCACATGGCGTATGGCACCACGTGTGTGGTAGGCTTCGGCTGCGTAAAGTAGAGCTTTGGCGAGACACCCTGTAATTAACAAGAAACACCACAATATATCAAAAAGAAAGATATCGTCATGATAGATTGTAATCAAAGTTTTTGCTACCATCAGTCGTGATCAGTATTGTTTGTCGCATGTTTCACCACCACCATCACTATCACCATCACCACCACCTCCGTTTATCATCGGCACTACTACCTTCATAGTTAAAACCTTTACCTAAATTAGCTCCAGCCTGGTCAGGATATCCTGATCCTGTTTCACCAATCGCCTTGACAAATTTTTGGTACTGTTTGTTGTGTGCTAAACGATCGTCTCCTACCAGCGGTATTTGCTTGTCAAGCGTCTCAAACTTTTTATCCCATTCTTTGAAATCCGTGGTATCTTGTAAGGTTTCCTGGGCGGTTTTGCGCAGTTGAGTAAAGAAGTTTCTGTTGTATTTGAATACCTAGAAATAGTAGGCAAGATTAACTCAGCGGTTAGTAACAATTGGTCAAAGAAGCTCTTGTGGTACTTGAACATCTAGGAATGAATAGTTTAGGCATCAAGCTATAGGTTATGTGTCCACAAGGCCAATAAATAATCATTTGTAGAAACCTCTCATACACTAAACATTGTTTATCAGCAAAACTATTATATTGTTTAATTACCTAATAATTGTACTGTACAATGAATTTGAACTTGACACAAGAAACCAAGATTTTTCGTTAAAGTTATTAATCGCGTTCAAATCCGCGTCGAATTTTAGTGTTGATTTTTGGAACTATAATGCGTCACATAAATTAGTGTTTTGGGCAAGAATTACGAATTAAACTGGTCATAATTAGCTTTACATTGATTCTAGAGATACCAGAGAACCAAAAAATGTTAAAATTTGTTTCGATGATCTTATAGGGAACTAGTTACCAGTCCACGAAATAAAATTTTTAAAGAGTGCTATAACTCGGAAAAGAGGGCGGTGTCACCCCATTTTTATTTTATAGTTGAATTTGCCCTATCAGAACTAATTGAACTTGATTTTGGAACAATTCTAATTGGACCAAAACTGATAAAAGTCCTTTTTTACGTAGGTAGCTCTTGACAGTCATTGTTTTATACTAATCAACTTTTGCCAATAGTGTACAGCAAAATATTTTGTGTTAAAACTGACTAAACTGCTTTGTTTTACAGGCATAAATTAATCAAAGCAAAAGTAGAAATAATTTGTATCTAAACTCCAACAAGCCAAATGAGCGCTTTTACTTTGGACCTGAGTTTTATTTGCGTATCTAGGTTTTTAATATGTACCTTGTAGTAGGCGCTGACAAGTTCCTGCATCTTGAACTTCATAGTGTTTTCAGTTTTAGCAAGAGAAACAGCAAAGTTTGGAGGAAGTCCAGAAAAATGTGAAGGCATTGCATACTCAAGACTAAATGCGTAAACATTGGTGTCAAAGACTTTCTCTGAAGTCTTTCCAAAAACAGTTTCGAAATAATTATTAAATTTCTCTGTGAGGATTCCTGCGTCTTTTCCAACCAGTCCAACATCATAGTCAGAGGTACATGTTGCTGATCCGTATGGCTCTGGATAACAGACGGATGGAGGTATTTTACTGACATGCTTAGGCATTGGCTGACAAGCTATTAATTTCTTCCCACTTTGTTCCCATAACACGTGAGTCACCAAGAGATATCTCGCTGCAGTGATGTACAGAAGCTCCAAGCACGTTGCAGTCTTTCTGAAATCTGCACTTGATTTGGTTACACTCCAATCTGGATTCCTTTTAAAGAACGCTAAGGCTCTTTCGGTTGCCGCTTTAAATGTAGGTGAACCAAGTTCTTTACCAAACTTTCCTTGCTCAACCCACATGCTATTATCCTTATTTTTCTTAAATCCATATTTTTCCACAATCTCTTTTTTGAACCATGCAATGTCATTGTCATCCTCCGTACTGCGATATCCCCTGAGCAAAAATAACAGGAACATTTAAAAGACATCCCAGATTTTGCATGAGAAATGTGATGAACTTACATGACCTACTATATTAAGGTACACATTCTTGTCACACAACTTACTATCACGAGTATGGTAATCGAGCGGTAAGTGAATATAGGTTGACGTACAGTGACGTATTTTGTTATGATTTTGCCAACCAACACTTGTTATTAGAACAAAGAAAATTAACAAATCTTTTGATGGTTGGCAAATTAGCATTACAATACCAACACTTGTAAACACTACGCTCACATATTCAGTGAAATATTGCAGTTTATGGCATGGCTGTGTATAAGGTTGAATGACTTGTTTTATTGTGTATAAAAGTTGTTCTGTCGTTAATTGCCGCTCCTGGGCATAGAATTATCTGGCTATATCTACATAATAGAGCGTATTCGTATAACCCACTTTTAAAATGAAAATGAGAATATGTGTGAAATAACATGCTAATGAGGTGTGCGTGTAGCTATTTGCTTTCATTTTTTTCTTTGAGCCACAAGCCACTGTGGAAAACATTGATAAAAGCGCTTTCGAGTAAATCTTTAAACGTTTTCATTGTCAATCATATTTTATTTTGGTTATTTGAAGCCGAGAGCGCAACTCACTGAAGCATTCTATAACACGCACACCTAATTAGCATATTATTTTAAACATATTCTCATTTGCATTTTAAAAGTGGGTTATACGAATACGCTCTATTATGTAGATATAACTAGCTATTCAACCTTAATGCTATTGGACTATTTGGTAAATTGTATTTTCCTATATCTTGTAACTGCATCCTAATACTTATGCGTTTTTTAAGGAAATGCATAAAATTCGTCAAAGCAAACCTTAGAATTGAAAAATATATTGTGACCGCTGACTCTGGCAGTGAGATACTTCTGAAACGTCTTATCATTAATATATATATATACTTCTGCTCTGAGCCGAGGATCGAATATATAACTGACATTATTTATAAATCACTTACCGAAAGAGGGTAGTATTATTATCAGGCTGGTCATTGAGTGGGGGACTGGATGGGTCGACGATATGCCAAAGCCCTGCTGCTTCTTGCATTGGATACAAATCCCCTGCCAAAGCCTGAAAGACATTTCAAATAATACAATGATCACCTCGGATTCTTTTGTATTCCAAGGGGTTTACAAACCCGAATTTTCCTCATGCATACAACATGAGGGAAATTTAGAAGACAAAGAAATCCTTTGTACCATTCCTGGATCCCTTCGACCCAGTTGGAAATTCTTAAAATAAAGGACCCTGTACTACATACAAGTCCATACTCTAACACTTGTGGGACTCATTAAGTAACTATGCGCATGCGTTGACTACATTGAAGTATAGTATGTCATGCGTGTTTATGCAAACAAACTATAATGAATGCATGGTGGTATAATTCGGCATTGTCTCATTTAACAAAAGCAACTATTTCTTAAAGTATGCCGAAAATCAACAGCTTTGTAAAAGTTTATAATTTATGCTTCTATGAAAACTAACATATATTTCCTCGGTAATCATAATATTACAATCTAATACCATGTCACTCGGGAAATTAGTGATTAAATTTCCCTGAATACCTCGGGAAAATTTGTGAAAGTCCCTCGGGACTTCCACAAATTTTTCCTCGGTATTCGGGGAAATCTAATCACTAATTTCCCTCGTACCATGGTATTACTTATAAATAGACCGAATCGCAATATGGCAACCTGCTATTGTTGTCCGTTGACCGGCTAGCCTCGTGTTGATGTGGGGACCATTTGCAAATATAATTTTCACATGAATGAGACTGAGGCGTGTCAGTCGAGAACAATAGTTATTCAAATTGCTTTGGACATCTGACAATGCAGTATTTCAATCTCAGTAGCAAAAATCCTTCCAAGATAGAAAAAATAGCTCTGTATATGCACACACTAAATCACAATGCTAACTAAAAATGCTAACTAAAAATGCTAACTAAAGCAAGCGAGCAAGCGAGCAAGAAAGTAAACGTTGGCATATTTACCTGGTTCGCTTTGAGAATACAACAAGCGATGAAAACCCACATCACTTTCCTGTGGTACATGTAAACAAGAAATTAGAGTTATAGGATGGTTCACGAGGCCGACACCGAAATCCATGCCTTAGACCCAAACCATTAAATTTACTGACGTACACAAGGACAAACAGACCAAACTGCGATTTTCGTAAAGAACCCACAAAATTAAATTAATATTAAACAATAAAGTGATATATATCAAAGTTATATAAAATAATGATATAGGTTACAGTGCAACTACTCGAACCAAGGCCACCCAAACAAAATTTTCACAAATTATTCAATCCCTATACAATATAATTCTGGTGTTTTTTGTTAACACTTTGATATTGTATTTCGACAATAAAATTTTCTGAACCATAAATTTCCCGTAATTCTATTGTTTAGATACTTGGACGTGATTGGATGATTTGTGAAATATTTGTTTGGGTGGCCTTGGTTCGAGTAGTCGCACTGTAAATATAGTGTAATTGTTAGAGTTCTACTGCTTTCTGTTCTCAGGTTCAAGAATAGAAACAAAAGGTATCGACATTTTTTCTCGTGTAATTATCTAGATATCAAATATGAGTAAAAAAACATGCTCTATTTTCAAATTGATACTTTAGAACACTACTTATTATTCTTGGGACATTTCTTGTACACAATATGTAGTAAGCGGAGATGCCTTTGCATCTATACCCACAAACTTAATAAATCAACAACTTCTTCCGAATTTGAATATATATCTAAAGTTCCTCAAAAAATATATTTCAAAATGCTATTATATCAGATTGAATAACCTAAATGAACCTATTGAAAATTTAAATAAGGTTATTGAACTCATGACATTCCCCCAAAAAACTGAATTATTATTATTTTATTTTTTTGCAACAATTTTTTATAACATTTCAATGTACTCTAAATTTCAAGCATTAAAACGACCTACCTCATGATGTTCATTTTATCGCCAATACTCGTCACACAACGGGTAGTACTTCTGACTTCTTCGATAATATCCCTTAAAACAAAAGCAAAAAGTGTCAGTTGGTATTCGGAAGACTGCCCTGAATTGAGTGGTGCTCGTATCGGTTCGCAGTTTCTGTTCGCGAGTTACCTTTTCAGTTAACGTTACGACTTCTATACTTCAACTAACTTTTACAATCTACTGACGTATATTTATGTGCAATTTACATTAAAACATGCAGTTTTGATATAAATAAATTAGCTAAGCTCTGATTGGCTGACTGCAATGGTGCGATCACGGCTAACGATGAGCTTATTGGACGTGGTTAAAATAACTTTAGCAAATTATGTTCAAAAGAACTAGGGTTTGATTGCAGGATACCAATCACTATGAGTTTATAAGATATAATCTAAAAATAGAAAAGCTTTATTTCACTAAGGGTTAATAGTTAAGGGTTAAAAACGTTTGACAAATGTTTGTCCTTAGAACAAACAACACCACCAGTTGGAGAGGATCCTTTCAGATGTCAAATCGTTCATTACTACAATAAACAGGAATGTTTTAATTTAGGTACCGATACTCTGAAATAGACGTTTTTCGTAGAAGACATTACAGTCAAAGCAGCTGCTGCGTTCCTTGCTAGAAGATTTACTTCTTGGAATTTAAATTTAACATCTTTTTTTCAGTTTGCATAAGGGAATCAAAATTTGTAAAGTTCAAAATGCGGTCTTCAACCGTCAACCGGTAATGGTTGGAGGGCCACAAGTTCATTAGTGTGTACACTATTTAGTGATACCCTCGTTAAATAAAGTTGTTATTATTATATATAGTGGTCCCGAAATCAAGATCTGTGGTCAATTACTGATAATGCTAATGCAATACAATACTTTAGTAAGTGTTTATAACAATATTTATGTAAGCAATCTAGGTTTAGCAAGTTTCCGTTGTTCAAAAAAGATATCAGTTTAAAGTAATGTTTTGATTTGTGGCCATTTTTGAAATTTACAAGAATTATTTTTGCAAATTTCAAAACAGGTGAGAAATCAAATTCAGATAACCAAATTCAATTGTTAACAAAGATGGGAACGCGTGAGCTTTTTTGACTGTAAAAAGTGTATATTTGTATGTATTTTATCTAATCTGTGTCCCAAAAAGGCGTGATATCTAGTGGCCAGTGGATCGGATTCTGTGCCTACTGGTCTGGTTCGATTCCCGGCCCGGGCGATTGCGTTATGTCCTTGTGCAAGGCACTTTCTTCTGACTCGTCTTCTCGGATAAGGACGTAAAGCCGGCTATTTAAGGTGGACGTTAAAGATCCTGTTGTGCTATTTGCCAAGAGTAGGGGAATGTCTCCCGGTACAACAGTCAGGCCTCGGAGGCATTCACTAACGACAATCATGATTGTAAACTGCTGCTTTTCAGCCGTCTGATATAAGTCCTCCAAATACACATTAGTAGATTGTAAAGCGCTATGAGCTATTCGAGAGATCAGTAGCGCTATATAAATGAGGCATATTGTTATTATTATTATCATTATTATTATAAATTTCTGAACTGTTAAATTGTAAAATGTATTCTATCTGTGACGCAAAAACTGTTTGAAAATTTATAAACACAATTTTCAGAACTCCTGTAACATCTGATCTGTGTCCTTAAAACTGTTTGGAAATTTTTGAACAGATTTGTCAGCACTCGTTGAGGTAATTAAAATCTAATCTGTGTCCCAGAAAACGTTTGGAAATTCTTGAACATTTTGGATAGAATTCTGGTAAAAATCTAATCTGTGTTCCTAAAATTAAATCTTCATCTTTTAGGTGTTGTTAAAATCCGATTTGAAAAGTATGTCATTTTATTCAGATAATTAACTCAGCGTTCAAGTTGCTCTCTCTATATGTTTTGTTTCGTGTCTTACTAACAACAAGGGCCCTTCCTTGGCCATACATTGCACTGAAATAAAAATAATGAAGGAAATCTTAAAATAAGTCGTAGTTTAATCCATTTTTTCAGCTTTTAAATTATTTAACCATTGCAAAAGATCGTTAATTATCTTTTTTTGTATTTAAATTCTTTTAACACTGCAAAAGATAAAAGAAAACATTCTTGAAGATATATATATAACTATTGTTAAGAAAAGAAAATAGCTTACAACTAAGCAATACGCAATCCAAAAGTCAAAGTATAAAAGTGCTGCTGTTTTGGTTTGAAGACCATCAAATTTTGTCTAGGCTTAAAGACCCTTTGATCGCTTGAGATACTTCTGTCAGTATAAATCAATCGCAACAACTTGGAGTTGACAATTTAGCAAACAGTTTACTCAAATTTGGTTCTGGGGCAAACTAAATCGATCAATTCAGTTCTAACTATTGATATTTATTAAGTGTTAGTTTTTGAATTACCCAAAAACACCGAAATAAGATCTCATTTCACAAAAAGATAAACAATTTGACCCGCTAGTCAATACCACAACCAGGTGGTTTGTCAAGGTTGATAAGTATAATAAAAAAAAGGCTGAGATGTTTGTCAAGAATCATCAGGTAAAATTTACAATAAAAGATGAAGAGGCTAATAAGGGGTTCAAATGAAACAGTAAATAAAACAGTTATTTACCTTAAAGGCCCTTTTGCATCCGAGATGCATTGCGCGCTTCGATAATTTTCTCACATACGGAAAATAACAATTTTAGTAAAAAAAAGTAATATCTAATAATATCTGTTTCCATCGGTTCATTATAAAAGTTAATTTTCATATATATATATATATATATATATATATATATATATATATATATATATATATATATATATATATATATATATATATATATATATATATATATATATATATATATATATATATATATATATATATATTTTAAATTATAAGTTAACATATATCTAGTTAAGCTTTCTGGGATAATATTTCAGCGTTCCGGCCTTTTGTTATACTTACTTTTGATGTAAATGTCGACCCGACGACGTGGAAGGCCTCGTCTTCCCGGGCGACCTAAATGTCTAAGGATCAGAAGCTCTGTGTTCGACCTATTCAGGGAGAGAAAAATCGCGCTTGACTTCGAAAAAAACGCGGATAGTGTATTTGTGGAAGTCCTACTGCATCGTGTCAACGTTGATACAAGGAATGAAGACTCAACTGCTATTATAAGCCAAAATGTGTTTGTCATAGTGAAATGGGTTTTTAAACAATACTTCACAAAGCTATCAAAATGAAACAGTATATTCTTGAATGTACTGATGCTTATGTAATAAATTTTGTCAGAAGGCTTCAACTTTCAAAGGTACCATAAATTATTGGTAGCCTTCAAACCTCAACAAAACAATGTCAAATTAAACTGAATGGAAAGGTGTTTATCCACTATCAAAACTTGACAGTTATAACGGGTTCCCGATCGTAACTCCAGGGCAACGCCGTCACGCCGTGATTTTAATAATAAAAATCCTTAAAATTGTTTTTCAAATGAGATATTTTTTTATTGATTTTCTTATTGTCGTTGAACGAATTTTTGTAATATTTACCAGAGTTTATATCTTTATTTTGTTTATTATTTTTTCAATGTTAAAATGACTGTAGCTTTGTAAATTGTCCACATTTGCATTTCAACAAAATTATAAGTGAGCTACAGTTCAAGTCTCAACTCAAGACTTACTTGTTTAAAACTATTTTGTTATTTTTTTTGTTATATGTTATGCTAATTAATTTCAAGGATTTTTCTAAGCCAAAATTGCTTCAAAACTCCAAATACATTTACACATCAAAATGGTGGGTTTTCCTCCGATTGTAACATTCAAATGGCTTCTTTGATTCTTTGATGTGATTGGTTGAACATTTCGGTCTTGTGAATAATTGTTTCTAAGATTGATTCAAGAGCACAACGTGTGCGATTTACTGATATTAATATACAAGAAAGTATTAACACAAATAACTCATTTCTCACAGTTCTCAATTTTATTACTTTAAAAACAATGAAATTTTGTTTCACGATAAGCTGTTTTTTAAGTAATTTTTATCTTTTGCATCTGTCAGCTCAGGAGGTCTCTTCAAGTGGTTTTTCTATGAATTTGCCTTTAATAGGCAATCCTTCAGTAGGCAAGCCATAAACAGCAGTGTACCTAGAAAGATTGGGAACAAGTCACGGTCACGTGAGCATATATTTTATATTATATGTCTCTAATATATTTGTACATAGAGAGGGGAGGGAAGGGCGCCTTTTCGGACTTTCTGTGTAATCATTATTGATTTTGCATTCAAGGTAGGGAGGGTAATTGAAGGAAGGATATTGGATGACTTCGAATTCATGACTTTACAAGTGCTGCTAATGCAAGTAGGGGAGGAGACGGTCTTACTGTACATACCTCGGTTCAGTGCTACCAACGTAGTGAGCTGTGACTTTGATTAAATATCCCATTGAAACAATTTGACAAGCATAACATCGTTCTTAACAGCAATACTGAGTATTCACACTATTTAGTTTACTCAGATCAGTCTTGATTGGTACAACAAAGTGGTTTGTTTGTTCAAGTTGGCTGATGCAAGAAAAAAAAAGTAACATTAATGATAATAATGATGATAATAAAGATAATGTTTATATGATATTCCTACCCCTTCAATTTTATTACTCCAGTGTTATCCTTTGTCCCATAGATACGCACTCTTGGTTTGTACCCGCTTCCAAACTTCCCTTTGATAGTCTCGAAGGTTAGGTACGTACATATAACGAGGAACTAAAAGTTTAGGCGTTATTTTTGCTTTTTGGAGGATTTAGGATCTTGGGCTTCCTGTGTTATTTTTTTGACCGCGCGAAATATGGAGCTTAGCTTCCTTTTTGATCATTAGTTTACTAATCAACTTTAAGCAAAATATTTTGTATTAAAACTAACTAACGTTATTGCTTTGTTTTACAAGGATTAAAATTAATCAAAGCAAAAGTAGAGACAATTTATATCTAAACTCTAACAATAATAACTTAATAATATAATAATAATAACTTTATTTATAAAGCGCAATTTTTACCCAAAACCCGAAAGAACGCCTGTTTAGCAGGCTACTAAAAATGTAAAATAATAAATTAACCGATTGTTTAATCAATGGGGTGAATGACTGAATTTATGGCCGACTGCTTGACAGTTTGATTAATTGTTTGGTAGATAGATTGACTGTTTGATTGGTTGATTGATTGTTTGATTGACTGACTGATCAGTGACCAATTGTCTGACCTTTTTACTGAATAAGAGACTGACTTACTGACTAATTCACTGAATGATATAAGTGCTGATTGATTACCTTATTTCGCGAAACCAATATTTCGCGATTTTTGGATTGCGAATATTTCGCGACACTTTATCTTCGCGTTTTGGCTATTTTCGTTAAAATTAAGTCACTTTATTTTCGCGATTCTGCCGTGAAAGCATGTCAAATGTTCTTTGGCTGTGAAATTAAATAGGAAATCAAGACAAACAAGTCCAAATGAAATGTGTTTTAAGGGAAATTCGCGAAATTAAAGTTGCGGGGATAATTAAGTGGGATAAGGTAGTTAGTAACTGAAATGTTTGGATAGTAGATTCACTATACAACCATACCATTATATGGGCTTTGACCATTAGTGAATAAATAGAAGTTTCCACTCGATAATTTTTTAGATTTGACGGCGTTATATCCTATTTCTGGACAACCAGCACCACAGTCCATGCATTTACCATGGTAACAGAGACATACGACAAGCTTCTTCTTCTGATAATTTTAAATGTCAATATCGTAAATTGTTGATAACAAATTTTTAAAACATTCCTTTTTATTCAGGGTTGGGAAGAGGATATCTGTGACCCGTGATTCACCCTAAATTCAGCATGTGATTCGGGAACAACAAAAAATTCCAGCCGTGATCCGTAAAATCATTTTCGCCTGTGATCCATGATTTACATATTTTTAATGTCGTGGTTCGTGATTACAGATCAGCGCTCCGTGAAAACGTGAAAGCTTGTCATAACGGTTGTGTAAAATGAGACGTTAGTGTTAGTGGTAAATATATGAATAATAAGAACACTACAGTCTTTATTATCTATATTATTTGTATATTTGTTAGATTTGTGAAAAGGCTTTACGTACGTAAATTTGTAATCCGTGAAAGTATGAAAAACGGCCCGTGATTCGTGACCAGTACCCCCTCTTCCTCAACCTGGTTATTAAGATATATAATATAGGTATTTTTTATTCATGATCGTCTTTTAAAGCTAGTATCAATGTTAGCCATCTTATATTTTTTTATGTTTGTATTGTATTTGTATTAGTTGAAATTCCATTTTATTTGAGAGCCTCTTGAAAATTACATATTAATTACGATAAAGTGTTATTCTCGTTGAAAAATGCTATTACTATTATTATATGAGCTGATAGCCTAGTAGCGGAGGAAACAATTGGAGCGCGCGATTGCTCATATCTAGTACGTGGATGTGACGTGTATAATATATGCGTCTAGTTTCACAATTATTTCGAATGAATATCCCACGAGTCACTTGTAGTTTCTAGTATACACACAAGCCTATAGGCGAATGTATATGCAAAGAAAATACAAGTGAAGAATTAGCCACTTTCCTATCGAGTTTGGGGCCTTTTGACGAGTGAAGTACGCAAAGGCGTCTGGAATCGTTACTCGGTACGCCTTCGTGTTTGATTATTGTAAACTACCTCATTAAACAATCATGCCAAACTATAACTGCTGCGTTCCAGGTTGTTCTAATAGCCATCGAAACAAACCTCTTGGCTTCAAGTTTTACTGCATCCCTAAAGATCCAGAACTGCGAAAAAAATACGATATTTTGTTGAGGAATGTTCCTTAAAGGCTGACTCGCGAATAACTCGTATCTGTTCAGACGCGGTGTCCGGTCGTTTCGATACTCCTTTCAAGGTCGATTCGATACATATCTATGTTGAAGTAAGCAGCGTAAAATACCAAGTTATAAAGACATGTTATGATGATTTACTGGAAAATTACGAGGTTTTGTGATAATATGCTAAAAAACTACGAAGTTTTCATTATAAATTACGGCGGTTAGTGGCTAATGGGATATTCCACAGTACGCTGCAAGAAAACATTGAATAACTAATTTATCCCATATAATATTAAATAAAGAGAACCCGCAATGTCTCACGGGAAGAGGCAGTTGAATACCGCGCCGAATATACAACAGCTTTTAATTAAAGCATTCTGATTGGCTGTACAGTAAAAACCCGCATATAAGAACCACTATTTTCCGAGGTTAGGCTAAAGTGGTTCTTATTGGTATTTAGTGAGAAAGTAGGCTAATGTGGTTCTTAACTGGTTCTTAATTATAAAGCAAGAACAATTTCCATTATATGGTGTTTTTATTACTTAATATAAACATTTCAGTAGTATTTTTTTACAAGTGAATATGATAAATCCGGCGCGCTCATTGGTCGAGAGATTTTCTTCATATTTTGCTATATTAACTGATAGGTTAACATACCTTTTGTAGTTTTTTTTCCAAAATGGCGACTAGTCGTTTCGCAGAAGACACGGACGAAAAAAATCGTTGAAGTATCGTTGGGGCTTCAGGTCTAATTGTTTTAATATCCAACAACTTATAGGTCAAACATAAAAGGAAATAATAGTAGCAACAAAGTACTAAAACTAGAAAAACTAGAACCGCATTATTTTCACTTTCGATTATCTGTCATTTTGTCAAAATAAAACGATTGAAATGTTATTTTTTTTCAAAATATGTCAAAGTTTGACCTAATATATTAGTTGGTTCATATTAAAACAATTAGACCTCTCGCCCTCAAGGTCCACGAGTCCGAAAATCGGGATTGATCCGCCATTTTTTTGGTTTCTCAAAACCGGCGCTTTCCCCAATCATTTTTCTTAATTAACGTCAGGTGCTTAAAAAGCAAATTTTAGCCTAGTGGTTCTTAATCCACTGGTTCTTATCTGCGGGTTTTTACTGTATTTTTTGTGATGTGGGATCGATAAAATAATGTACATTATTCCTTTTGGACCGATTTTCAGTATGTTTAAAAGCATGAAATTGGTATAGTTTGTGTGTGTCAGTAATGATAATGATATACCATTCATATATGGCCCTTTTTGCTGAAAGATGTTTTAAAGATTTAATGAATGTTCAAATCAGTTGCTCTCGTCAATGTATAATTTTTCAGTCTTTCGCGCTTACTTGTTGGAAGCCATGGGACTGGATGAAAAGTTAGTAGTTGGTGTGTGTGCCATGAGCAAGAAGAAACGGAGTAGAAAGTAAATATTCATTTCAAAATGCACATATTTTGTGGTTATGTCATGATTTCTGCCTGCTCATGCCGTAGTTGCTGGTGAAAAGCCTTATCAAGGGGTATTATAGTGGTTTTGATTATAGTGGTTTTGATTACATTTGGCATGAAAAAATGAGAAGAAAAAAACGAGAACATAATTTATGATGCTATGGGCATGAAAATTAGGTCGTCATGCCCTGAGCGTCTTATATGATAGCACAGTTTTTAAATTTTGAGTTTGCCCTACATGATTTTCACATGATTTTCAGTTGCGATTAAATGTCATTCCCGGCATGATTTTCACACAATGCTTTGCGACCTAATTCATGCCCACCATGTTGCTTCTGTTGATATTTTAAAACCATGAACTAAATATCTTTTTATTTTGGGACTACCCACAACAAGTGAATACAAACACTATAGTCTAAAAAGTGAAGCACTATCAATACACAATTTTGTTTTTTGGAATATATTGCTGAATCATTTCCTTTTTCGTGTTTGAGTAATACAAATATAATCAATCAACCTGTACACTTTTCGCGAGGTAGCACCAAAATATAAAGGATATCATTGGAAAATGTTTTTCACAAACGTTTGTTTATCATTGTCATGGTAACATTAATTAACAAGGCTAGTATCTGCTAAACAAATTGATTCATTTAAGCAAGGTTTTATAGACCACATGCTAATATGGCTGCCATTGACTTTCATAAATAAAAAATTAAGGTGTATCTCACCCCTGATACAATACTTTCTGTATCGATTCTACATGAAGTAAATAGTTGAATAGTGAAATATTTCTTGATTTGAGTGATGCATCTTTAATTTATAAGGGATTCACTTCCAATTGAATGACTGTGATATAAATTTTTTTTAAACCAAAATAAATAAATTAAAGGAAATAAAATAGCGAGTTTGAAACGCTATTGAATGGTGTGTCGGTATCTTTGTGATCACTCTGCCTCTCAATCACAAAAGTGTCAAAAATGTTTGTCTGGTGGAAACAGTAAGTCGCATCGCGCTGTAAAATAAAGGAAAGTTGAAAAAAATAAAACTACTGGTAACCACTGTGAAAAATACATGTGTGTTTTGTCAGCAGGTATAAAGAAGTTTCATGGATGTAAATAATACTAATAGTAATTAAAAAAACGTTGATATGTATTTATTTTTATATGTTGTGAGTTTAATTTTTACGTCGCATGCTGATATGAAAGAAAAATCTATTTGTTTTGCGCATTTTTCCTTATCATGCCTTAAAAGACGCACGTTTCTCTCTTAAAATGAACACTTGAACGAAAAACACTGCTTGCAAGGCATGCAGTCATGTCCAAAACAACTTTTGAGTGCATTTTATGAGGTCGTAAACGTCTTTCATCCAGTAATCGCATGAAATATGACGAAATTCATGCCTGTGCCTTTGAAAACACTGAAACTGAAAACAGTAAATGTTTACTTTACACTCCGTTAAGAAGAAGAAGAACAACAACAACAAGAAGAACAACAAGAAGAAGAAGATGAAGGAGAACAAAAAGAACAAGAACAAAAACAAGAACAAGAAGAACAAGAAGAACAAGAAGAACAAGAAGAACAAGGATAAAGATTGAAGACATAGACAAAGAACAACGACAAGAAGAGAAATTGAGATGAATAAGAACCTCAATCTATACGTTTCTACCATAATTATCCTTCTTTTAGGGAGCATTCATTTTTTAGGATTGTGGGGGGAGGGGGAGGGCCGGAGGATTCACAGGTAGGGTCATGTCAAATTAACATGGTAAAAATGGAGGGTCATTACATTTTTTTGAATGTATTTCTGCATTCATCATAAATTACACAACTTCAGCCAGGGGGGTCAAAAATATTTGTTGCTCAGTAAAAGGAAGACTCACATTTTTTAACAAATGCTCTTTGTGAATCCTCCGGCCCTCCCCCTCCTAAAAAATGAATAATTAGATATGACCAATAGACATGGCCAAAACATTTGGTTGTTAAATTACAATCAACAACACATTTAAAACCATTTACAGTATGCTTTATTTAATGAATTAACTCTATAATCGATCAAGCGCTATCGTTATTCCGTTAATTATTTTTATCAGTTTACTATATTTGTATTTAATATCTGATTTCAGATTAACAATTTTAATTAACGACCTGTTTTATTTACTGTTTCATTCTTTTTTCGAAAAAGGTTTTGAAACCCTTATGAACCTCTTTATCTTTTATTGAAAATTTTACCTGATGATTCTTGACAAACATCTTAGTCAAATCCTCATTATACTTATCAACCTTGTTATTGATAGCAACTAAACACTCACGAGGAAACGGTTTACCGATCGTTACTCCAGGGCAATCAAACTTCTCAAAAAACTGCGAAACAACTTTCTGATCACTAGTAATCTTGGTAAGACCTCGCTTCTTGTTGTCGAGCCAGGATCTCATGATCTCTTCAGGGTTGTTTTTACCAGAGAAAGAAACAAGTCGATCCATATTCGACTCCACGGTCTGTCCTTCAGGATCTTTACTAACGTGGAACACTCTAATTCGTTGTCTTAAGTTCCTCATCGCGTCAAGCATTCGCCACATGTACTTGCTCATCTTGAGAAGACAGACTTCCAGGATGACATCATCGAAGCAATCGTGTTTGTACACTTTGATAGAATCACCCCAGTTTTCTATCATGGAAGTCCACAAGCCCATCGTGGTGAGCTTTTTCGTGGCATAATCGGCCAGCTTCATCTGTATCCCACCCACCACATGACGTACGGCACCACGTGTGTGGTAGGCTTCGGCTGCGTAAAGATGAGATATATCGAGAGTTTCTGAAATAATATAAAAATAGAAAGATATCATCATGATATCATAGTATTGCTATCAGTCACGATCACTAATGTTTGTGGACCATCACCATCACCATCACCATCACCATCACCATCACCATCACCATCACCATCACCATCACCATCACCATCACCATCACCATCACCATCACCATCACCATCACCATCACCATCACCATCACCATCACCATCACCATCACCATCACCATCACCATCACCATCACCATCACCATCACCATCACCACCACCATCACCATCACCACCACCATCACCATCACCACCACCATCACCATATGTTTTCTGTAGGTTTTTACTATTCTACTGTTTTCACCATCATTACCAACACCACCACTATCATCAATGTCATTATTGTCATTATTAGTAATACATCATCACGGTTTTCATCGGCATCACCGCCTTCATGACTAAAACATATACCTAGATTTGCTTCAATGTTTTCCTTTTCATATGGTCCACCTAGGCTTGTACCAATTTGTTTGACAAGTTCTTGGTACTTTTCATTTTGTGCTTCACGATTACCTCCTAACGGTACCAGTGGTACTTGCTTATCAAGCTTAATATACTTCTCATCCCAATTGTTGAATTCCACTCTGCATTCACCTTTTACCAAAACAGAGGCGGTGTTGCGTAGTTGATTAAAGAAGTCTTTGCTGTGTTTGAACACCTAGAAAAAGTCATCAAGGTTAAATCAGCGTTTAGTAACAGTTTGTTGTGGTACTTGAACAGTGAATGAATAGTTCAGGCATCATGCTATAAGTTTTCTTGTCCACAGGGAAAATTATCATTTGTACAAAATAAAAAATTGCCTATCAACAAATCTGTGATATTGTTTAAATACCTAACGATTGTAACGTACAATAAACTTGAAATTAATAATAATAACAACATATAATAATAACAAACTTTATTTACCGATAGAAAACCAACTTAGCAAAAGCTATTTGAGATTAAAATTAATAATAATAATAATAATAATAATAATAATAATAATAATAATAATATATAATAATAATAATAATAATAATAATATATAATAATAATAATAATAATAATAATAATAATAATAATAATAATAATAATAATAATAATAATAATAATAATAATAATAATAATAATAATAATAATAATAATAATAAATAGAACATTTGTACTTAAAATACATTAAGAATACATTAAAAAGACAAAGGAAGATCACAGAAGATCAACACGAACACCAATAGGAACTGTTTGATCCACGAGCCCTCACCGACAAACGCATGGATGCTAATTAGTTGCTTGAAGAACTCGCGAATCAATATGTTTCCTTTTAGGTTAAATCATACACAGAATATCATGTGTTTTATTACGTGATTTGAATCGAAGTACTGTTGTGTTTGTGTTAGCTTGCGTAGCCTGGCTCTATGGGGGAAAGGGTGGGGGTGGGTGGGGGTGGGTAGAGGGGAGGTGGGGGAGCCTTTCCTTCTCTTTCCCTCCCCTCTCCTCCTCTCCTCAATCTCTCCGCCGCTCTCCCCAATCCCCCAGGGCCAGCTATGCAGGCTATGTTTGTGTCGGTTGGTTCTTAAGCGCTTTCAAAACTGATCGCTTGTCGGCAATAAACTCTGCGAAAACTTACATTTGTCCAACTTATTATAACACTAATACATTAGTTAAAAGTTTATTATCATTATTGGAGCGTTTAGGTTAAATCATACACAGAATAACATATCATGTGTTTTATTACATGATTTGAGTTGTGTATGTGTTTCTTTGCTAAGCGCTTTTCCTTTCGACATAAACTTTCGTAACTCGCCAATAAACTCGGCGAAAACTTAATTACATTTGTCCAACTTATTATAACACTAATACATTAGTTAAATGTTTATTATCATTATTGGAGTGTTTAGGTTAAATCATACACAGAATAACATGTGTTTTATTACGTGATTTGAATCGAAGTACTGTTGTTTATCATATGACCCGTATTTTGCCCGGCGCGCGCTCTTAAGAAAACCTTCGGAAAACAGTCACGTGATGGGGTCCGTACGGCTTTTTTCACCTGGTCCGTACAAACACGTACGGACCAGCTACTCGAAACATCACAACAAAAATGGCGCGCGCTGAGAAAAATACGGGTCATAATATACAAATTAGGTAATACCTAATAGCGGAGCTCCCAGTTTAATTTTTTCTTACAACATCAATATGTGCATGTAAATACCACTTATTAGATATTTTCTTGGGTATAATATACGTGCTGATATTTTACGAGTTGCGTACGTTTAATCAGCAAGCAATGAGTAAAATGCCAGCCCGTAATACCCAAGAAAATATCTAATAAGGGATTTATTATACAACTTACTGTTTATTGTAATTTATATAGCATTTTTCATCGAAAAATATAACCTTTCGGAGATTCAGCGCGCGGAGAGAGAATCAAAACAAAGCCCTGGAAAAGCCAGTAAAATGTAAGATATTTCTCGCTCTCTTTTTGATTGACATAATGTCAAAAACCTCATTGGCTATCGATGTAGATGACGCCATCATGTAACGCAACGCACGAAAGGAAAGTTTGTCATTTACACGAGGGACGGAGATTTCTCATTGAAAAAAGTCCGATAAAAGCATGTTAATGGACAATTCATGAATGGAAATTGATTTAATGTAAGTAAAAAAATTGTAATAAATTCCACTGCTTTTTCTTAGGTTGGTTATCGTTTTCATTCTATGCACTTTTTCATCTTTTTCTCAAATTTTTAACTGTCACTTCAGTCAATAGTGTTGTTCAGACAAAAAAGTGTTCAGAAATGTTTTTGATGGAAAATACGATTCCCAAACGATAGTGTGAATAGCCTTATTATTATCCCTTTTATTTTTAAGTCATTAAGCTTATTTTGCTTTTGATAACGCCTTGAAAAAGTGCTTTGGCTGAACAGTCGTTTTACGGCCGCTTTTTACCTTCTTTTATTTTCCAAAGTTAGTTAGGATTCCGGATAAAAAAGGTTAAACCTTTTCATCGTATTAGATTTATTAAAAAGTAGTATTAAACGCCTCAAGAATTATAAGTTTTACCAATACAAGATCGATTTGAAAAGACAATGATTTTAAAACAAGGTATTTTATTATGAAAAACTTTGTGTAAAACATCATTTTCGACTTTGAAGTAAAAACTACTAAAAAAGCTCGTTTAGTAAGCATAAAATAGTCAATACTGCTAAATATACAGAAGTTATTCAACCAATTTTAAATTGTGTTTGTATTTCAATTTATCTTTGATGTTTTCCGTTTATGAGGTTTAAAAAGTACATAAATAAACACCTTTCAATCGACCAAAGTACAATTTACACATGCACAAACATCGTTTCATGTACGGTTTTTATCTCAAAAAATAAATGAAATGGAGATAAACCTTTTCTCTTTTCTTTCTATAATAAAACAGAGAACGGATTTTTCCTTTTTGAGGCTTAATTATTGCAAGTTTTGAGGTGTTTTTTTTTTCACGCTCGGTATATCAAATAAGCAGGTTTTTTTTTCTCTCAAAAACGTGAAACAAATAATAATCTTGAACTTACTTTATCGGTGATTATTCTCCTGAAATTTTCTTCTCTTCAATGACATTGATCATATTTTGACGAATAAATGTATGAACTTGAATTTTGATGGTTTAAACATTGTTCATAGTTCAACTGCCAAGCTTGAAAATCCTCCAATAAACTGTGTGAGGGAAGATTTGAAGACAGTTTTCATAACAAACAAGGTCGCTTCTTTATCAATTTTTTTTTTTTTTTGAATTGCTGTAGTCTTTTAGTATTCTTCCACGAAGGTATCTACAAATAGGTTTTCTTTATCTTTTGGAGTCAGTCTTTTCTGCTTTTCTTTAGTATAATTTCTTAGTTTTTGTGTCCTTCGAGTTTATGTTCTTCTTCGGTCAAAACTCTCTTTGTTCTTCGAAGTTCATCTTTCTCCGTTGTTATTTTGTATTAATATAAGCTCTGCTATTTTGTTGTTGTTTGTTTGACTTTTTTGTCGATAAATTAAAAGAACAACTTTGCTTTGTTGATCTAGCGCTATTTGGCGCGCGCGTCACTTTCGTTCCCGCCGAAATATAACAACCAATCAGCATCGCGATGGGCGCGGACGTCGGACGTACGCTTGGGATTCCTGTGTGAAAACCATCGAAAATCAACTCGATGGGTTACCATTTTTTCTTAAGTATGGTGCTCCGCTTGCGCGGGCCTTCGGCCCGCGCGGGAGCTCCGCTATGATAAAAAACTTATTGACTGAGTTAGGTCGGGCCGTACGGGGAAATATTTGGCTCTTGGTCATTTGTACGGACATCGCCGCGCTCGTTCCGTACGTCATGCCCGCGAGCCAAATATTTTCCCGTACGGCCCTCCCACTCAGTCAATAAGTACTTAGTATGTGTTTCTTTGCTAAGCGCTTTTCCTTTCGTCATAAACCCGGCTTTCGTAACTCGCAAATAAACTCGGCGAAAACTTACATTTGACAAACTTATTATAACACTAATACATTAGTTAAATGTTTATTATCATTATTGAAGTGTTTAGCTAGGTTAAATCATACACAGAATAACATGTGTTTTATTACGTGATTTGAATCGAAGCACTGTTGTGTTTGTGTTTCGGCCCGGCGGGGCTCTTAATTAAAGCGCTTTCAAAACTGATCGCTTGTCGGCAATAAATTCGGCGAAAACTTACATTTGTCAAACTTATTATCACACTAATACCTTAGTTAATGGTTTATTACCATCTATATTGGAGTGTGTTTGATTTATGTAAACACCGAATTACTGTAATAAATCAGTTTATTTCGTATATTTGTGTGTATAAGTGACATTGACCATACTGCGCGTGCGTGGCATTTTGGCGATGAAGATGAAAAATAAAGGCGAAACCTATACCCGGATTCCACAGGAATCCCGAGTAATAATAATAATAATTTTAGAGAATTTTCCAGAAAGAAGACATTTCAAATCAAGTGGTACAAGAAATGCAAAAGACCGTCCTTATCGATAGTGGGAGTTTAATTAGAAAAATACTATGGGGACTCATAGAAAATAGTTGAAAAGTAATATTACTGATAAATGAGTAGCATTATATGGTACTACATATTGATGGCTACTTTGCTATACGATTGTAAAATAATAATAATAATAATAATAATAATAATAATAATAATAATAATAATAATAATAATAATAATAATAATAGTCATCTTGCATTTGGCCATCAAAAATTGATTTTTAAGAAAACTCATAAAATTCTTATTTTACGTAGATAGCTCTTGGCTGTCGTTAGTTTATTAATCATTTCCATGCCAACAGTGTAAAGCAAAATATTTTGCTTTGTTTTACATGGATTAGAATTGATCAAAGAAAAAGTATTTATGATCATCTGAGTTTTATTCGTGTATCTAGGTTTTTGATTATTTACCTTGTAGTAGGCGCTGACAAGTTCTTGCATCTTGAGCTTCACACTTTCTTCCTTTTTGGCAACAGAAGCAGCAAAGTTTCTAGGAAGTCCAATAAACCCCTTTGGAATAGAAAACTCAAGACTAAACGCGTAAATATTAGTATCAAGGACTTCATCTGAAGACTTTTTAAACTGACTCTGGAAATAATTGTTAAACTTCCCTACGAGCTCTCCCGCGCGTGGTCCAACCAGTCCAACATCATAATCAGAGGTACATCTTGCTGATCCATATGGCTCTGGATAACAGACGGATGGAGGTATAGTCACAATTTTACCATTTCTCTTACAAGGTATTAATTGCTTCCCACTTTGTTCCCATAAAATGTGAGTCACCAAGAGATATCTCGCTGCAGTGATGGCCAGAAGATCCGAGCACTGTCCAGTTGAATCGGCTTTGAATGTGGCTTTGGTCGTCGCCCAGGTTGAATGCTCTTTAAAGAACTCTGAAGCTTTTCTGTATGCCTTTTCCATGTTAGCAAAGTCCCTAAACTGACCTTGTTCAATCCACTTGTTCTTTTTCTCATTTTCCTTAAATCCATATATTTTCACGATATTGTCTATGAACCACTGAATTTTCCCATTGGTACTTTTCAATTCCCTGGGCAAAAATAAAAACAGGAACATTTGAAAGACATCCCAGATTTTACATGAGAAATGTGCTTAAAAAGAGCTTACTGACCTACTAACATATAGTCTCGTTGTTGTAAAGGTTGAATTTAATGGTTTGTTTTATGAGTGTATAGAATTTGTTTTGTCGTTGGCGCGCCTGTACCAATCGAACCGATCGAACCAATCGAACCGTACCAATCGAGAGCATTATGCTGTGATAGTTGCCCGCGGAAACTGGATGTTCAGAAAAACAAATAGTCGCCCTACAACAGTATGATTGTAGCTATATAACCTTAATGCGACCGGAATATGTTGTAAACGATCTTTTTACTACTTTTGGAAAACTATTTTCTGACCTCTGACTCTAGCAGTGAGATACTGCTGAAATATCGCAGCATTAAAGTACACATTTCTGTTCTGAGCCCAGGATCATATATATAAACGATATCTTTTTAGATCACTTACCGAGTGAAATAAGTAGTATTTTCAAGCTGGTCATTGAGTGGGAGACTGGATGGCTCGACGATATGCCAAAGCCCTGCTGCTGCTTGCTCTGGATACAAATCCCCTGCCACAGCCTGAAAGACATTTGTGAGTAAGTGAGTAAGTGAGTAAGTGAGTAAGTGAGTAAGTGAGTAAGTGAGTAAGTGAGTAAGTGAGTAAGTGAGTAAGTGAGTAAGTGAGTAAGTGAGTAAGTGAGTAAGTGAGTAAGTGAGTAAGTGAGTAAGTGAGTAAGTGAGTAAGTGAGTAAGTGAGTAAGTGAGTAAGTGAGTAAGTGAGTAAGTGAGTAAGTGAGTAAGTGAGTAAGTGAGTATGTGAGTAAGTGAGTAAGTGAGTGAGTAAGTGAGTAAGTGAGTAAGTGAGTAAGTGAGTAAGTGAGTAAGTGAGTAAGTGAGTAAGTGAGTAAGTGAGTAAGTGAGTAAGTGAGTAAGTGAGTAAGTGAGTAAGTGAGTAAGTGAGTAAGTGAGTGAGTGAGTAAGTGAGTAAGTGAGTAAGTGAGTAAGTGAGTAAGTGAGTAAGTGAGTAAGTGAGTAAGTGAGTAAGTGAGTAAGTGAGTAAGTGAGTAAGTGAGTGAGCAAAAAACGTTGGCATATTTACCTGGTTCGCCTTGAGAATACAACAAGCGATAAAAACCCACATCACTTTCCTGTGGTAAATATAAACAAGAAGTTAGAGTTGAATGATAGTTTCCCTATCACGAGGCCGACGCCAAAACCAACGTCTTAGACCCAAACCATTAAATTTACTACCGTACACAGGCACAAATATACCAAACTATCTTTTAAGGATACGGTCAATCTTCGCGGGATATTCTCAAAATTAAAACTCTCAATTAAGAATTGTTTAGCGCATTATTTTACATCAAAGTCCAGAGCATTTGTTTAAAAAAGTCATTTCTGCACATATTTGTCTTCAAAACCATGCTTTTTATGATGAAATGTTTTTTTTTTATTATTCTCTATAAACCTGATTTGAAATGCTATAGAATCACGCTAATTGAAGTTTCAACAACGAATGAACTTTGCCCAGGCCTTCTCGGTCATTCTAGTACCAGTCCCCCAACTCGTTTTTGGAGTCGGGGAATTCAACAAGAACTCATGCAACACACAACCTCGTTCCAAGGGCCCTCTCCCTTCGCTTTTGGGTGGGGCGGGAACAGTCGTATTTTGCACGAATTGTAATTTTAAAAACGCTAGAAACAAAATGAACACGTGTAGATGAAATATAGCAGAATTTGATTGATCTGCTTGTCTGACAGATTCCAATCGTTTTGATTTTTGATCATTACAATGTCGTTTTATTTATGACCATTTATAGCATGTAATTTTCATCAAATAAGATAGAGTTGGCAAATATGATGAAGTTGCGAAAAATATCATATCTAAGCGGCCTAATTTCAAATTTCATGATCAATTTGATTCCATTCATATGTTCAGCCTTATTCAATTATTTTAGTCTAATTTTAAATCGGCTTTCAACTCGAACTGTAACTCGAAGTCCAACTCGAAGTCCAACTCGAACTCGAAGTCCAACTCGGTAAATAGGGTCTCCCAAATTCGAGCATGGTTGACATGGTCACCAGATAACCTTTCAAACCCACCTACCTCACAATGTTAATATCCATTTTAGCGCCGGTTCTCGTGAACATACTACAACAGAGTTAGTCCAGTTGTGATTCTAACTGCAACAGGAGTATTGAGATGAAGAAAGTCGTCAGTAACTTTAAGCTATCAGGTAATTTCTCTTGAAACTGTTAACGGGTTCTTTCGACACGTTAACGGGACAGACTGCTCTGATATTGGTAGGCTGGTATCTGGATCTTTATTTGTTGTAGTAGTATTGCATTGGACTATCTCCTCTGCTCATCGTAATTTACAAGCTAAAACGCTTAACGTACTCATATTTATATCAAAATACAAGGTAACATGAGCCTTTTGCTCTTACAAATAAGAACTAAGGTTCTGATTGGCTAACTGCAATGGTACGACTTTAATAAGGGACTGGTGCTAATGCGTAATTGTCTTTACAACTATGTTTAACTTTTAAGGGCATACTGAATTATCGTCGTGAGAGTAGTCGCACAATTGTAGGCAGCCAATCCTTATATTTTCATAATCTATAATTAAGTAATGAGAAAGTTTCTTTTGACTACAAGATCAACCATCAATCATACGAATAAACATGAATACACGTTTGTGTAAAAACCTGAGTGTCGCTTGGAGATAGAATGATCAGCTAAACCATCCTGTCCTCCCAAATGGTTTATTTAATTAATTTCTTTAATAATTAAACAACAAACGAACTCTATTTTGCCGAAGTCACGTTCCAAGGTAAACCTAGGCCACATATCTAATTGTGATCTTGTTTTAGTTAAAAGATATATCAATTGAATTAGTTCCCTTAACAAAAGAGAGAGAAAAAAATGAAAAGAAACGACAAAAAGCCAGGCTCCCTGTGCCTCTTTTGACGAAATTACGTTTTTGGTATCTTTGGAAAGATGATATCGATCGTTGTCTTTTATTTCAAATCAAAAAAAAAATTAAACAATGATTTTTCCTTTGATCGAAAATTTAAAGAAAAGAAAATCAGTGACTAAATAAATCCGGAAACTGTTAACAAACAAGTGCGTTTATCTCGTCTTATTTCGATCAACTCCGCAACTTTAAAGAGTTCGATGTCGAGACAATTCCAATGGATTTAAAGGAAATTTTCAGGAATTACAGAAACACTTATTACTTAAAGGTCCAGTATCAACCGGGACCATTACTGTAGACTAGAAGTAAGGCTCGCGCGGCCCAGGCCGTAGCAGATAGTGGCCAGTCTGTACGTTCACCTAAGCGCAGTCCCTTTAGGAGGTTTTTTGCAATCCGCTAAGCAAGTTTTTACATCGTCGCCTAGTGCTAGGAGAAATAGCTTAGGAAGTCATCTTTCTTTGTCAATTGGTAGTCGTATTTCAGGAGATAGTTCTTGTGATTTTAGCTCAGATTCGTTAGAGATAGAAAGATCAGAAGTTGCGCAACCGTCTTCAGGAACTTTAGAAAGGCAGCCTGATAGTTCACAGCCAGCAACATCAGATGAAGTTCAGGATAATATAGAAAACGCGTTAGTAGCGCCTGTACAAACGTTAAATCAGCCGCCACCGCCACCGCGACCGCCACCGCCACCGCCACCGCCACCGCCACCGCCACCGCCACCGCCACCGCCACCGCCACCGCCACCGCCACCGCCACCGCCACCGCCACCGCCACCGCCACCGCCACCGCCACCGCCACCGCCACCGCCACCGCCACCGCCACCGCCGGTGGCGGTCCGAGGAAAAACAAACGAAAGCATTGCCATTGTACTTGAAAGGGTCGGACAGAATATGGTTTAATTCACTTCAAGATCGAGACGGTTTAAACTTCAATGAAATGACCGAGGCGTTAGCTGAACAATTTTCGTCAGGAGCATCAAAATGGCGCATGCAGCAAATTCTTAACGAGCGAAAGCAGCGCGATGGTGAAACGGTTAGCGCATACACAACTGATATAAGACAGCAATGTAACCGTTTGAATTTATCTGCCGACGAAGGTCTTAACCATTATATAAGAGGTCTGCGACGCGATATTAAAGAGTATGTAGGATTACAAAGCCCGTCTACTTTCAAAGAGGCCGAAAATCTAGCAAAACTGAAGGAAGTTTTATCGTCAGAAAGCAAACCCGTACAAGTTGACACTAAGAAAATTTCTCAAGATATAATGAAGCAATTGAAGGAGGCAGGAGTTGCAATGCCGAGCCAGCCCGCAAGGTTTTCGACAGCAGCAATCGCAACTCCACCTATCCAGGACGCTAGAAATAGTAATCAGTTCAGCGCATTAAACACAGCACAGATGTTGTAAAATACATAAAGAACTTAAATACAGTGAAATGTTTTGAGATATTAGCAGGATTACTTAGGATTATTTGGATTGAGAAGGCATTATGAACTTTGATAATTTCGTGATACACGAAATTAGGTCGAGGCACTCAAAGCATCCCGGTCGATACTGGTCCTTTAAAAGACGGTGTCCGCGATTTTTTATTAACCTAATTTAAAACAAGCCATGATCTGTTTTGTGTCGAGCAACACTTAAGAGGGCGTCTCCGTAAGAACGGACAACTCGGTCTGGGATCCAAAAAATTCCCGATTCCCCTTATATTTCTACCATCGAAAGTACTATCTATCCTTATTACAAAACTGGACTTAGAATTGTTCTAAATAAAATATTCGGCCGCTAGGCGAATTTTCGTACATCGACCCAAAAACAGCCGAACGACACTGATTTTCAAGTTCGCAGAGGCCTACTTTCAAAGTCCGTTTTCTCGGCTTTTTCTTCAAATGAAAACTTAATTTTTGGGTCCAAACTATGGTTTGATGTCTCGCCTGACTAGAAAAAGCAAAAGGTTTTTTTAGGATGTACAAATTACGAAAAGTGATATAAATTTATCAAGACTACTCTATGCGTGACACGAAAAGCAAAGATTAACGGGTTTAGAAAATTGCAAATTTCTCAAAAGTGGCACCTATCCCCAATATAAAATAGCATTCTACCTTGAGATGAGATGCTATTTACTAGTTCTGAGCAATAAAATTTGTGGCACATTGCGTTTTTAAGAATTTGACGAAGCCCAAACTTGTACATTTTTACAGATATTTCCTTGCGTGACACGACTTGCCGTTGAGTCTAGACCACGTCAATCCTTTGCACAGATTTTTAAAATTAATACTATAAAATGAAATAACAAATAACATATAGTTTATATTCAGATGTTATTATTGTCATAATTAGATATTTGAGCTCCATTGAAATTTATTTTAGTTTAATGAAAGCTTGGTATTCTACCAATTATCACAAATAAAAAAAATCTTACTCTAGATATCTATTTCATAGCTTAATTTGTTAATGATCGAAAATTGTTTCATAATCATATCAATCACACCGGATTACTAAAATTAAGTAATTCATATTTCATGCATGTGTGGAGGGGAGAGGAACAGGGCTTAAAATGTCCTTCCTCACAAATTTTATACCATTTTTCTCTCCATTCACTGATTTTTTCGACCATTTCTCCTTCCTCCCTCGAGCTTCTCCCTGATTTTCTATGTTCTTCATAAATATAAGCTATTGAGGCTATTCATTAGAGTGCAAATGGATTGTATTCCAGAGATAAGCTGTTCGCATAAAATTGGCCCAAATAATATTACAATATTAATCAGGCCAATAAGACCTTATAGTTCAATAATAGGCCCTTTGCAGGACATGGTCACGTGTTTCAATCCTCCATTCTATTTCTGTTACAGAAAAACATCGAAAAATATACTTGAAACGGGAAAAAACTAAAAGTTACCCCGATTACTAACCTTCAAACGTTGCTATCTTGGTGATGTTCACAAACGAATAGAAAAAGAAAACCAGAAAAAATGCTAACTTTTCATGTGAAAAACAACATTTCAAAGAGGTACGACGGACGACAGGTTTATAAAGGAAGAATTTTAAGTATTATATTGAATTGACACTTAAAACTAAAGAATAAACGATCTCCAAAGATGAAGTGTTTTGTTTTTGGTTTGTTTTCGCAGACCTGAACGTGTCAACGTGTCTTTTAACATCAGCCAAAGCAAAACAAACACTCGTTTATACTGTTGAAGTTTTAATTTGACCGTTTTCCCCGTATGCCCATTCAACAAATTGTGTCAGTCGTTCGTTAAACTCTGGATTAATATTCGAAAAGAAACTAATATTTCAAGAACGTTTATACTAACTGGTATATTCATAAGAATATATGTATTTATGATAGCAAATATATAGTTATATAAGTAATCTGATGAATTTTCAAAAAATTTGCCATATACTTTTCTTTTGAAAACAACTTAGATTTTATAATCTAATATATGCGCAAATGATGTTTCAAGTAAACGCATATTTGAATATTTAAGCACTGTCATATAAAAAAAAAACCTTATATGGGCATGTTTGGAAGGTTGTAATGCTCTGGCTAAAATACTGCTGACGCCTTTGGTGCCTCGTTTTGATATTTTCTAATTTGTCAAATTCTTATAGCTTGTAAGTACTATAATTTTCCTTTTTAATTGTCTATTTACTTTACATATTATATGATAATTAGTGACATCCATTTATAAAAGTCGTATATGTATCAAACGTTTATTAGCAGATTAGTCAGAAATTAAATGAAGACAAAAACGATAATTTCATCCTCTTTTTTGAATAATATATATACTAGTCCTGTCGACCTTATAGTACAGTATGTGTGTACAATTCCGGACGGTTTTTAGATAAATTGCCATATTATTCGTTAAATTTTCTGTGCAGTTGTAAAGTATTGGTTTATCAAAGGTTTTTCAGGTTTTCTGATGCTATGCGGCGATTTTATGATGTCAAAACGACCGTCCAACCGAAGTGTTTGTTTGGCTACACGGCTATCGAGAGTAGCTGTCTTCCTGTTTATAACATGTTGGTGATCGTTAACAACCAATTTAAGGGGACAAATTGCCTTCAAGGAGTTGTTAAATCTCTTTCGAGAGAACGAAGTTTCCTTCGGGAAACAAAAACTTCCCTTCAGGGAACAAAAACTGCTAGTTGACAAAGTAACGAAGTAATTATACAATTTCTGTGAAAAAGCACTTCTATATCTGTTAATATTTTAATACAACTCAAAAAGCAATGTAGTAATATTCCTTTAGATGCCAATAATCAAAACACTGGAAAACATTAGTGAAAAGTACTAATCTATCTGGAACAATAGTGTTTAAAATTATGTAAGAATTTTATGTTCAAGTTATAAATTTGTTAATAAGTTTAAGGTTTAGGTTATTATTAAAACAAATGTTGTGTTATGAAATTTGTGTTTTTTGTTTATTTCAATACAACTTTTATTTTCTATAATAGAGTAATTTTCATTAAGCTATGACAAAATTATACTATAGATACATTCTGCAATACCATATACTCATAGACTGCCTATTCTCTTTCAAAGAAACCTCGCCAATCAAATACATGTCTTACTCATATCTACTCTTCCACTCAACTTGAGAATCCATACTCTTCGCTAGACTTAAAATTATTTCTAATGTTTGGAAAATAAACGAGAAGCTGCATGCAGTCTTAGACTGTATATTTTTTCAGTACAACATAACCATGAAGAAATTGACTCGGTGTTTCTATATTGTCCCCTCTTTCTGCATAAAAACCAATCAATACATTGTTGGATCAAAATCAAACAATGTAAAAACATTTCGATGTTTTATTTTCAATGCTTCATTTATATATCAACTTTTAACAATAACAAATCTAAACCTTTCTGAAGAAAATAACATTCTGGGGGGGGGGGGGGGGGGGGGATTCTCACTTAATCCAAGTGGTAGGGGTGATCGGCGTACCTTTTAGGGTTAAAATATTACCTGTGCGTACCTTTTAGGGTCCATTTAGAGTTTTCGCTCAAAAATCAGTTCTATAAGACTCGTTTTTACTCTGCTTTATTTGTATCTGAGCGTACCTTTTAGGGGTCATTTTCAAAATCTCCGCCGATCACCCCTACCACTTGGACAAAGGGAATACCCCCCCCCCCCCCCTCCCCCGGATGATTAGTACTATAAAGTTCTACGTGCGTGTACGCATTACAGCCATTTAACTATAGCCACATGCAGTCTTGGACTGCCTTTAATTAAAAATGTTATGGATATATTTGTAAAGTAGTTTGAGTGGTGCAATTCCGGACAGTTGTGTGCAAAGCCGGACACTATTAAAGTAGGTTCTGTTTAATCAATTCTTTGAAGTTATTTCCTTATTTTCGAATGCTTATGATAGATTTTCTATTTCCACAGTCAAATTTGAGATTAAAGCATAAATTTGTGTTAATTAAATCATGAATTACGTTGCTTGATTAATACGTTTGAGCACTAAAGTATTTCACACATGAGTAATTGCCTTCGTGCGCTGGATTCTGCAAATGAATATAAATGTCCTATAAATGAATAGTGCATGGTGATTAAACTATCCAAAAGATAACTTTTGTTTGCAAAATCAACCTGCAGTTGAATTGTATATTTTTAATCGACATTTTAATCTACAATTCAAAGTTATGGGTGATTGCTAATCTTGTCTATTTTATCGTCCGGAATTGCACATACCTTAGTGGATTTTAGTAGTATTCCTAAAACCGTCTCCTACACTTATTTCAAACTTTTAAAAGCTCTTCTTTTCACACAAGATAAAACATTGTTTGCAATTGAAAACGTGCTAAATATTTTGGCGTTATCATTTGAATCTGCAGAATAATCACCATTTTAATTTTAACATATAATTCAAAGCGCGTTAAAAACTGACTCATTGCGAATTTGCATATTCACATGCCATGACAAATCGCTCTTTTTCCTCACTGAAAGTATCTCGATTGTCACAAAAACGTCTTACACAATAGAAAACATACAAATGCTTAATTTTATAATGTTGTATTCATTTGTAAACAAATTCGATCTCTTTTTTAACGCTTAAATGCCAAAGTGTCCGGATTTGTACACTGTCCGGATTTGCACACACATACTGTACCTGGTAAAAAACCCGTAAAAACCCGGGATAATAAAATGGGGATTCCATATTCTGTTAATATATTTTTCTCTAACTTTGGGGTATTGCCCGAATGAGAGATTAGTTTCGGCACAACTTAGTCCAGTCATTTTATCGAAAAAAATAGGTCAACCCACCACTAATTGCAACAGAAGGTTTTTCAACGTTTTTCCCATGAGAAAACCTTCCTGTACAACACATCAAAAATCATATGAAATCATAGTAGGGGAAGTGGCCAAAAAATAGCATTTTTAAAAGCTATCTGTACCCGCTCTTAGCTGTATATGAAAACGAGGCTATCAGTTTTTGCTCAGTAAAATGTATAAAATAGAGTGTTCAACACTACTAAAAGTAGATGATACTTTTAGTCTAATGAAAGCTTGGTATATTCTATAATTCATTACAAATAAAAAAATTATATTCTAGATATCTATTTCATAGCTTAATTTGTTAAGGATCGAGAATTGTTTCCTAATCATATCAATCACATCGGAGTACTAGAATTAAGTAATTCATATTTCATGCATGTGTGGAGGGGAGAGGAACAGGGATTAAAATATCCTTCCTCACAAATTTTTGCACCATTTTTCTCCCTACTCGCTGATTTTTCGACCATTTCCCCCTCCTCCCATATTTTCTTTGTTCTTCATATAAATATAAGCTATTGAGGCTATTCATTAGAGTGCAAATGGATTGTATTCCAGAGATAAGCTGTTCGCATAAAATTGGCCCAAATAATATTACAATATTAATCAGGCCAATAAGACCTTATAGTTCAATAATAGGCCCTTTGCAGGACATGGTCACGTGTTTCAATCCTCCATTCTATTTCTGTTACAGAAAAACATGGAAAAATATACTTGAAACGGGAAAAAACTAAAAGTTACCCCGATTACTAACCTTCAAACGTTGCTATCTTGGTGATGTTCACAAACGAATAGAAAAAGAAACCAGAAAAAACGCTAACTTTTCATGTGAAAAACAACATTTCAAGGAGGTACGACGGACGACAGGTTTATTAGAGGAAGAATTTTAAGTATTACATTGAATTGACACTTAAAACTAAAGAATAAACGATCTCCAAAGATGAAGTGTTTTGTTTTTAGTTTTGTAAGGCATCGCACAGAATGCCCGGTTCGTTTCAAAATTGGGGCCTGCTGTACGCGTATTTTCTCCCCACGTACAATCTTAAGAGGCAGTCTCACTAAAAGCGGACCGATGATTTCGGGTCATCAAATAGATTTCCTTTATACTTCACCCACAAAGTTCTTTTGGTTCACATGTATTCGAAAGCTTATTAGTTTTGGGAAATATTAAAAATTGAATTTTTTAGAAGCGATTTTTGATTCGGCCTCGGTGAGATCAAATTTAGCAATTGGCGAGACGAAAAATAGTGTATATTGAGTAGAGCTTAGCTCTCAAAATATAATGTTTTTCCAAACAAAATTTATTCCCAGCATTAAATAACTTCTCGGCATTAATATGATGGTATTCACTTTAAAATTGATTAAAGTTAAAAGCTTTTAACTGCACTTTAGTTAGGTCTATTTTTCGTGTATTGCTCAAGACTAAAAAGTACCCTTCACGAAGTCGTTAATTTCTCGCAAGTCCGGCATCAACTAACTGCAAATTGCACGTCAAAGTAATAAGAAAGGGCCAATAAACACAAGAATATAAAAAAACCTTGTGGTTTTAACTGTTTTGGTAGTTAACAAATGCTTTCTTTTGCACTCATTTTCGATGAGATGGCACGTCATTATGCAAATTAGGCGCCAATATCAAACTAAACAAACCGCTCTTTTTCGTGAGAAATAATGTTAATCTAAGTAGAAAATATAACTATAAATCATAAAGACGTTCGTTTTCGTCTTAAAGCGTAGAAAAAGCCAGTAAAAGCTCAAAAACGGCCACAGTTCTATTTATAACGACGATAGCATATAAATTTGCATACGTTGTCACGCAACAAAGCTATGATTTCATTTTATATTTCATTGTAAACCCATTAAATGTCCATTCCGATCTCGTACTCTGATACAGACACTCGATATAATGTCACTTGTTTGGTGGCCGTGAGAAACAGTCGACATTATAGGTGGGGTGGGGGGGGGGGGGGGGGGGGGGGAATTTTAAACTATATCACGGACTTGTGGTGTTTTCGACAATTGCTACAAATTACTGTTTATTTAAAAACAAACACGTAGTTAGCAGTTTGACTTCAAATAAATTATGACGATTGATATATCGTTGTATGTGTATCACATCTGTACCAACCTGAGTCCACTGGGACTAGTAGTTTATGGAGACACAATATATCCTTTGACATAATCAGCGTCGCCACATCTCTACCTTTAACTGCTTTTTTCGCACCTCTATGACCGGGGTATTGACAAGACCGTCACTGTTTCCAGTATTTTCCTAGGCAGTGCCGATGTTTTGGACATATGTAGAGATCGTCGTCATTTATCTCCGACAAGTCAAAAAATCCAGCTCGCGCTAAAATTAGTTCACGTTCTGTGTCATTTCTGCTCACAAATGTACACATCTCATGTGAGTTTCAATGGAGTCATTACAATCTAAAAGGTGAGACAGCCTATGAAGTCCCCTTGCATTAATTGAAGGAGAACAAACGGGTGTGTAAGATAAAAAGCAAGACGACATTTTTTATAATCTAGCATATGGCAAACTTTGCAATTTTGTGTTTCGGCGAACCCATGCAATTAGCCGAAAATTAAAAACATTACATTTTGACTGTCATTTTTAGTGTGTTGTCTAGACGGTGCTAGACAATTTGACAAATAAAGCTATTATCACTAATCAATAAACATAATAATATTTTAAACTCCGGTTATCCTAAACTCGATCAGCAGCACAGTAAAAACCAGTTCAGGCTGATTTTGTTCTTATTTAACGGGTGTTTACTGAAAAATCAGCCTGAAGGTGTTCTTAAGGTGTTCTTAAAATAAATGTTTCTAAAATATATATTACTATATAGAATGCCAATACATGTAGATGATATCAATGTGTAAGTTCAATGTTATTAAAAAAAATCTATGTATTGCTAATTATGTTATTTTAATTTTATAAATTTATAATAAAATTGAATTGAATTGCATTGCATTGCATTGCATTAAACTCTATTACTGCAATACAGGTCTAGCACAAATATTGATCTTATTTTTCTTTAGAACACGTTTTTATTTTTCAGGCTGATTGTGTTCTTATTTACATGGTACTTAAAATGCCAAAATTCGGGCTGGGTGTTCTTAACCCACTTGTTCTTATATGCGGGTTTTTACTGTATAGGATGTCATGCGCAAGTTAAAACACTAGGTATATTTATATCAACTTCAGCAGATTATGGTAATCTCAAAAAAAACTAAATAACATGCAGAATAGAATGAATAATAATTAATTAAACATTCAAAGAGTTTTTTCCAAAGCTCCCAAAAGTTTCATCTTAATTTTTTTGTCTTTTAACGGTACGACTTTTGGGCGTTTTGGTATCTGATAATCTATCTAGCTTGCCCTCTTTATAATGTCGACTCACGGCCACCAAACAAGTGACATTATATCGAGTGTCTGTATCAGAGAGTACGAGAATGGATATATTGGCCATATGCTACATTTAATGGGTTTACAATGAAAAATATATAATGAAATCATAGCTTTGTTGCGTGACAACGTATGCAAATTTATATGCTATCGTCGTTATAAATAGAACTGTGGCCGTTTTTGAGCTTTTACTGGCTTTTTCTACGCTTTAAGACGAAAACGAACGTCTTTATGATTTATAGTTATATTTTCTACTTAGATTAACATTATTTCTCACGAAAAAGAGCGTTTTTTTTAGTTTGATATTGGCGCCTAATTTGCATAATGACGCGCCATCTCATCGAAAATGAGTGCAAAAAAAAGCATTTGTTAACTACCAAAACAGTTAAAACCACAAGGTTTTTTTATATTCTTGTGTTTATTGGCCCTTTCTTATCACTTTGACGTGCAATTCGCAGTTAGTTGATGCCGGACTTGCGAGAAATTAACGACTTCGTGAAGGGTACTTTTTAGTCTTGAGCAATACACGAAAAATAGACCTAACTAAAGTGCAGTTAAAAGCTTTTAACTTTAATCAATTTTAAAGTGAATACCATCATATTAATGCCGAGAAGTTATTTAATGCTGGGGATAAATTGTGTTTGAAAAAAACATTATATTTTGAGAGCTAAGCTCTCCTCAATATACACTATTTTTCGTCCCGCCAGTTGCTAAATTTGATCTCACCGAGGCCGAATCAAAAATCGCTTCTAAAAAATTCAATTTTTAATATTTCCCAAAACTAATAAGCTTTCGAATACATGTGAACCAAAAGAACTTTGTGGGTGAAGTATAAAGGAAATCTATTTGATGACCCGAAATCATCGGTCCGCTTTTAGTGAGACTGCCTCTTAAAAACGCGTATATATGCGTCTTTTTTGCGTGTATACGCGATATTTTGTGGCACACTTCGATAAATTTAGCGACCGCGCATGCGCATGTGATAGAAGAACAAGTATACGCACGAAATTAAAATCGAACTAAACCATGTCCCATTTGGGACCATATCTGTGCGGTACAAAAATACGTATATAAAAAACACACGTACACATGCGTCTTTGCATTTGGTACGCGTTCGTTAATTAAAACATCGTTCAAAACTTTCATCCAAGACTGTCATTTGGTGTAAAATTCACATTCATGGAGCGAACGTAAGATCATGTAATTGCGAATTCAAAAAGGGATGTGTGCGCCATAAGAAACTAACTCGAGAAACCTTAGTTTGGCATATAATTATGCACATTTATTTAAAAAAAAAAAAAAAATTTATTGTGGTGAAACTTCAATGGAGCTCAAATATCTAATTATGACAATAATAACATCTGAATATAACCGTGTAACTATATATTATTTGTTTTTTCATTTTATAGTATTAATTTTAAAAATCTGTGCAAAGGATTGACGTTGTCTAGACTCAACGGCAAGTCGTGTCACGCAAGGAAATATCTGTAAAAATGTACAAGTTTGGGCTTCGTCAAATTCTTAAAAACGCAATGTGCCACAAATTTTATTGCTCAGAACTAGTAAATAGCATCTCATCTCAAGGTAGAATGCTATTTTATATTGGGGATAGGTGCCACTTTTGAGAAATTTGCAATTTTCTTAACCCGTTAATCTTTGCTTTTTGTGTCACGCATAGAGTAGTCTTGATAAATTTATATCACTTTTCGTAATTTGTACATCCTAAAAAAACCTTTTGCTTTTTCTAGTCAGGCAAGACATCAAACCATAGTTTAGACCCAAAAAATAAGTTTTCATTTGAAGAAAAAGCCGAGAAAACGGACTTTGAAAGTAGGCCTCTGCGAACTTGAAAATCAGTGTCGTTCGGCTGTTTTTGGGTCGATGTACGAAAATTCGCCTAGCGGTCGAATTTTTTTATTTAGAACAAATCTAAGTCCAGTTTTGTAATAAGGATAGATAGTACTTTCGATGGTAGAAATATAAGGAGAATCGTTTTTTGGATCCCAGACCGAGTGGTCCGTTCTTACGGAGACACCCTCTTAAAAAGTCATTGCTCAACTTTGACGTTAAATTAAAATTGATCTAAGGCAGATATAACAAAACGTAAATGTGTTGGTGTTATTCATAGAGTGCGTACTTCTTGAGATCGAACATTTTGAATAAGGTACGGTCAAATTTCACTTCTTGGCTAATAACGTCTGCAGTTTTAATTAAAGGCAGTCTATGACTGCATGTGGCTAGCTACATGTATGCATAAAGCTACTCTATGTTAGACACTGTTACCTTTAAGACGCACCATGACATAGTGGATAGTTTGGCTCTTTGAGCAAGCTTGCCACAAAAAGTGTTATCAGAATAGTTTTCCAAAGTTACCCATTTGGCAAAATCAAATTTGAGTTTGTAGTTGTAGAAAATTGTAAAGCCTGTTTGGATACTCTCTTCACACATGGTTTTGACCAATCACAGTTTATGTACTATACCATTTTTTTTAGAAATATTCGTGTTCTTATGATTTGTAAGGATAATATTGATTCTGACGCTTGTGATTATAATATGTAAATGCAATTTTTTTGTTTTGTTTACAAACATACTGCTATAAGTAATAATCTAAACAATTGTCAGAAACATCTTTTAATATATCTCAGAAGTCATTACAGAAATCTGCCAAAAATGACATTAACAAGAACAGTAATAAGGCAATAGAAAAACTTATTGTTATAAAGAAATTATTTGAACATTTGTGAATAACATATTAAGTGGCACTCTCTCTAAGAACGGTCCGGTGACTTCATCTTTGGAAAATAGTTTTCCTTTATTTTTTGTGTGTTGAAAGGCATTTGGGTATAAGTCTCCAATGTGGATTTTTTTTTTGAAAAAAAATTTTTTTGGCTTCGCTACACGACCAAACACATTTTGCCCGTGTCGTCGCTAATTTGAGTCGATTTCGAACTTGAATTTTTGCACTTTTTAGAGTAGCACTGTGTCAAAACAACAAAGTTTTTCAAAATTTCGAACAAACTTCCAAGATAACATATATTTCGAGTACTCTCTGGCATAAAATCAGAGCATTTCACTAAAATGTGAATAAATACCATGAATATATATGGACCATGGTTTTTAGCTATTTCTTGAGAACCAAAAATGAACGAAATTCGATAAATAAAATCTCAAAAGTGGGACCTAAAAACAAACTTAAAACTACTTGAATGTCTCGAGTTATACTTATTTTCACAATATATAAAATAATATTTGCGGGTATCTTTCTACAATTAATGCAAGTAAAGATTTCCCGAAGCAACCGATCAATGATTTTTGCATAATTTACACTAATTAACGCCTAACTTCACAAACGCTAAAATCAACACAAAAATCATCTAAATGTATATATATTTTAATAAAATGGGCTAAAGTTAACTGGGAAATACATATCCTAGAGGCACTATTAAAATTGTCATGCATTTTGTCGAGTTTATTTGTTTTTGATTATTGAAGCGTTTTCAATCAAATTGATAGCTAAAGTGACTGTCACGCAATTCAACTTGTATGCTTTCAAAAAAATATTATTCATTTGACAAAAATATTCCTATTCCAAGAAATTAGTTTTATGAAGCATAAACAGTCTTTAGGCTTAGAATAAGTTGTATAATGTTATTTCAAACTATGTTTGTAATAGATCACCGTGTCACGCGCGACAGATATAACAATTGATTTTTAGTTGATTCGCATAAGATGATGCATAATAAAACTATTACTTCATTCAAAAAAAAAAAAAAAAAACGTATAAAAAAATAATTTTGAAGACATATCTTAACGATTCAAATGTGCAAAAACTCTTTCTTTTTATTGTAGATATGTTCAAATAATATCGTATTAAAAGAATTAAACTTTTTTCGAAGCCATCCGTTTTTACGAAAACAAATGTGAATGTTTTTGGATTAAATTGAATGAGTTTAAAAGAATTACCAAATTAACTTTGAATGCATGAGACGCATTCATAAATGCTTATATATGATTATGAGGATACGATAGATAGATGGTATGAATGAATTTATGAATGAAGTAATGAATGAAAGAATATAAGAATGAATGAAAGAATAAATGAAAAAAGAGCTGACTTTGATTGACTTTTATAAATGGCCTGATTTACATCTTTTGCTTCAACTTTTTACTTTAAAATACAGTTTAGCATCTAAGAGCGAGAATTGAAACAATGGACATAACACCCGGGGAAATGTAGAGTGAATCAGGCTTTCATTCACCCTCCCCAGGACGTAACGACAACATTTGGCCCTACTTACGTCAGTTATAAAATCAAATCAAATCAAATCAAATCAAATAAAATAAAATAAAATAAAATAAAATAAAATAAAATAATATAATATAATATAAAAATAAATAAAATAAAATAAAATAAAATAAAATAAAATGAAATAAATCACTTTTTTAACGTCTCAATCGTTCTAGCTGGACACGTGTGAAGAACACATCAAACAAACTCAACTCACATATGATCCATGCCCTAGCCGGGACTAGAACCTGGACCACAGCGGTGAAAGTCCAGCGCTCCCACCGCTAGGCCACCCATGCCACCCATAGACGCATGCGTCTTAGACATTACCTCGTGGCTGCAACTGAAGTAAGGTTAATTTATCTTTAATTTTACTGACATGATAAAGGAATGTGTGTAATTTTCAATTTTATTATAAAAAGCTTCGCGTTAGACCAGTTTGTTGCGAAATATTGAAAATTGCGCTTTAACTTCACGTAACATACCAAGGGGTGAGTACATAACGCAGCCCCGGGGCCTGTTGACCACCGTCCAGGACCAGGTCCATGGACCCCCATTCGTGGACCCCCCTACCATGGACCACCAGTTTGAATAGACCAATATGAATGATAATAAAGATTCGGAACGTATAAGTTTAAGTCCAGGGTATATAAATCGATACCTTGCTTCGGCACTGCATATAATAACTTACGTTATTTTCTTCTCGTTATTGTCGCTCTCCATGAAGTTCCATGGTTTTAATGCACAAAATAAACAGAGGTTCTTTATCATCTCAACCATACTCAAAACTGTCTTTGTTATGTTATGTACATATTTCAAGATAACTTCAAATAAAGTAATTATATCTTAACGCGTTTGTTAGAAAAAATAAAGTTCAACAAAAATCAATTGTAATCTTGATGTCACGCATGTCACGTTAGCCATTTACAAATATAGTATAAAAAAATATTATACAAATTTATTCTAATTATAAGCCAAAAGACATGCTCTTTAATTTATAAAATTAAATTCTGGAAAAACAATATACTTATTTGTCATTAAAAGGAATAATGTCAATAAAAGGAATAATTAATGTTTTGAAAGTATACAAGTTGCGTGACAGTCACTTTGTCTATCAGTTTGATTGAATACGCTTCAATAATCTAAAACAAATAAACTGCACATGCTATTCGACAAAATGCATGACAATTTTAATAGTATCTCTAGGATATGTATTTCCCAGTTAACGTTAGCCTATTTTATTAAAAAATATATATATTTAGATGATTTTTGTGTTGATTTTAGCGTTTGTGAAGTTAGGCGTTAATTAGTGTAAATTATGCAAAAATCATTGATCGGTTGCTTCGGGAAATCTTTACTTGCATTAATTGTAGAAAGATACCCGCAAATATTATTTTATATATTGTGAAAATAAGTATAACTCGAGACATTCAAGTAGTTTTAAGTTTGTTTTTAGGTCCCACTTTTGAGATTTTATTTATCGAATTTCGTTCATTTTTGGTTCTCAAGAAATAGCTAAAAACCGTGGTCCATATATATTCATGGTATTTATTCACATTTTAGTGAAATGCTCTGATTTTATGCCAGAGAGTACTCGAAATATATGTTATCTTGGAAGTTTGTTCGAAATTTTGAAAAACTTTGTTGTTTTGACACAGTGCTACTCTAAAAAGTGCAAAAATTCAAGTTCGAAATCGACTCAAATTAGCGACGACACGGGCAAAATGTGTTTGGTCGTGTAGCAAAGCCAAAAAAAAATTTTTTCAAAAAAAAAATCCACATTGGAGACTTATACCCAAATGCCTTTCAACACACAAAAAATAAAGGAAAACTATTTTCCAAAGATGAAGTCACCGGACCGTTCTTAGAGAGAGTGCCACTTAATGTCTCAGTTGAACAATATTCTTCTAAAAATGATATAAACAAGAACTATAATATGTGAAAACAATTTTTCGCAGTTTACCATATTACCAGTTTACAATATTATATCGTATACGTAATCGCCGAAGAAGAGTTCGGGTCACGTTTCAATTGGCTAGTCGCTAGTCGGCCCGTTCGGATCATGTCGTAATCGTGTAAAGGCGACACAATCATCGATGCAAAACCTTCTCAAAATGGTAATTTGCTAGCTTGAAACTCCACACATACCAAACTCTTAGTCCCATTCTTCAATGATGAAGCTTTTGTTATTCATAATAAGCATTTTTTGATAGTTTTTGAGTAGTTTTTTCTGTGCTTTCTGCCATGTGTCCGCCATCTTGGATTTTTAGCCTGCGTAGCGGAAGGGAGAGGAAAGGGGGGAGAGGAGGGTCAAACTCGATTCTGATTGGTTGGAAGCTAACTTACACTCTTATACTCACTCACTCATGCCCGATAACATAGTGGCTACTAGCCTCTTCGAGCTAGCTAGCCACAAAAATCATTCAAATCAAACTTCACTACGGAAAAATAACTTTTATTCAGCTTTCAGAAAATATATACTTTTACTGAGTTAAGACGAAAAGAGTACGCTTAATTTAAATTCGCGCACATAGGGGTCCATTTTGTACGCGTGTTCATAGGAAATAAAACCAATAAACTAGTGAACCTCCATCTAAAGACTAAAGACTAAACAAGCTTGATTTAGGAATGTAGGAGCACAGGGACCACTAATCAATTAATACTTTTTTTAAATCGCGAAAAAAATCCATTACTCGCCGGTTGGGTTTCCTGTGTTGACTAGCACTTATTTTTTTTGGTTGGGTTTCCTGTGGTAAGAGTGCCTTGCATTGCAAATATGTCCACCAGGTACCCATCTGATTTGCCGAGAATAGCTACGTGAGAAAAGTTTTTGAATTTTGCCATTCGTCATCTCATCGAGCAACGTGCCACGTGAAATCAGAAATCAGGAATCAGATTTTTTCCTTCATGCTACAAAAATACCCGTGGTGGGGTAGGACGCTATGCTTTTTACTTCCGGTCAAGGATGGCCCCTCCTACTTTGCCACAGGGAACCCATTGTACACCTAACGATAGCAATACACGCCGATGACCGTTGAAATTCGCCATCCTCTAAACCTCCTTAAATGGCCACCAAAACCCGAGAAAACCACACAGAAACGTTCCTAAACTCATAATCTTTTATTATCTAAAAAAACAATATTACTGACTCAAGAAAAGGTTTCAAACGGGACCATATTTGAACGTTATCCATATTGAACTTCGAACCGAGTCGTTAAATACCACAGGAAGCCCAAAACCACAGATTGATAGTGTTGGAAGCCTGTGGCTCAACGTCAAATCGATGAACCATCAACTCGGAGGTTATCTTTTGCTTGACAGTCTCGCGATCAGTATTTTCGTCGCACTGCACTAAGCAGTTTCTTGTGGGTATCAATTTTTTATTTTGCCTTTCCCGACAGTTATCTTAAAAAACCACTTCCCTTCAGCCGGCGTTCTTGGAGATGGAACTGGTCGCTTCCCTAATTTGCTACCCTTGTCTTTCTTAGCAGATTTTTTACTTGCAGTGGCAAGTTTATAAGCTGCACGACGGAAGTCGACGTCTGAATCTGTACTGTCGTCGTCTGCATCGTTCCGAAGCCCGCTTTTTCACCTTTCCGGCATTTCTTTCTTGTGCGGGACCAATTTCTATTGCGTACATTGAGTAAGCTTCCAACGTGGGAAAATGTCCTTCAGCATCGTGGAAAATGATAGTACTTAGCCCCGATTCCTTTAGCCAAAGGCTGCAGGTCTCGTCTAAACCAAACAGCGTTACAAGCGCGTTTTTAGTGACATTTTGCGTTGAAACTGTCTTGATAATCTCTTCAAACTTCACTTCACAGCTCTCCATCTTCACCATGTGACAATTTCGCGCCAAATGCGGATAGGATACAAATTAAAAAACACGTGTACTGTGGGTTCCCTGTGGCAAAGTAGGAGGGGCCATCCTTGACCGGAAGTAAAAAGCACAGCGCCCTACCCCTCCACAGGTTTTTTTGTAGCATGAAAGAGAAAATCTGATTCCTGATTTGTGATTTCAGAAATCAGAAAACGGAAATCACATTTCTGATTTTTGATTTTCAGAAATCAGGAATCGGAGCTCAAAACATTTGTAAGGTGTGCTTTTGGAGTTTCAAATCAAATTTGAAAGATAGATAATTCAATTTTCTGTTTTCAGAAAACAGGAATCAGAAAACAATCTTGAACAATTTCTGATTTCTAATTATTGGAAATCTAATAATCGGATTGGCCACAAAGTCAGCTGATCATATGACCAATAGAAATGGCCAAAACATTTGGTTATTAAATTACAATCAACAACACATTTAAAACCATTTACAGTATACTTTATTTAATGAATTAACTCTATAATCGATCAAGCGCTATCGTTATTCCGTTAATTATTTTTATCAGTTTACTATATTTAATATCTGATTTCAGATAATTTAATATTCTGATTTCATTCTTTTTTCGAAAAAGGTTTTGAAACCCTTATGAACCTCTTTATCTTTTATTGAAAATTTTACCTCATGATTCTTGACAAACATCTTAGTCAAATCCTCATTATACTTATCAACCTTGTTATTGATAGCAACTAAACACTCACGAGGAAACGGTTTACCGATCGAAACTCCAGGGCAATCAAACTTCTCAAAAAACTGCGAAACAACTTCGTAATTACTAGGGATCTGGCTAAGACCACGCTTCTTGTCATCAAGCCAGAATTTCATTATCTCTTCAGGGTTCCTGTTACCAGAAAAAGAAACAAGTCGATTCATATTCAACTCTACGGTCTGTCCTTCAGGATCTTCATTAACGTGGAACACTCTAATTCGTTGTCTTAAGTTCTTCATCGCTGCCAGCATTCGCCACATGTACTTGCTCATCTTAAGAACACAGATTTCGAGGATGACAGGGTTGTTGTTAGCATCGAAGCAATCGTGGTTGTATTCTTTGAGTGATTCACCCCAGTTTTCTATCATAGACACCCAAAGGTCCATCATTGGAAGCTTGTTTGGGAGGTACTTTGGGAGCTTCATCTGTGTCCAACCAACCACATAACGAATTGCACCACGTGTGTGGTAGGCTTCGGCTGCGTAAAGTAGAGCTTCAGCAAGATTTTCTGTAACAAGAAAGATAATATAAGGTCCTGATCGATCGTTGTACGTTGCACCACCCCTATCATCATCAAAACCACCATCATCACCACTATCATCATCACCACCATCATCACCACCACCATCATCACCACCATCATCACCACCATCACCACCACCATCACCACCATCATCACCACCATCATCATATCACCATTATCACCATCACCATCAACACCATCATCACCACCATCATCAAACCATCATCACCACCATCAACACCACCACCATCCCCATCACCACCATCACCATCACCGCCACCACCACCACCACCATCAACACCATCATCACCACCATATCACCATCACCACCACCATAACCATCAACACCATTACCATCACCATCATCACAACTACCTTCAACATCACCATCAGTTCCATCATCACCAACATGATCACCATCACCATCATGTCAAAACCATCATCACCACCATCATCACCACCACCACCACCACCATCATCACCACCATCACCACCACCACCACCACCACCACCACCACCACCACCACCACCACCACCACCACCATCATCATTTTATACCTAAATTTTCTGCAGGCTTAGCATATCCTCCTGTTTCACTAATCTCCTTTACAAATCTTTGGTACTCCCCGTTGTGTGCTAAACGAACATCTTTTCCAGTCAGGGGTGTTTTCTCGTGAAGCGTACGAAACTTCTGATCCCATGCTTTGAAATCCTTGGTGTCTTTTAGATTCTTCTCAGCGGTGCTGCGCAGCTGTTTGAAAAAACCTTTGTTGTATTTGAACACCTAGAAATAGTTAGCAAAAACAAATGATTAGTGAGTAATGTCAATCCCTCCTCCAGTTATGTTGGCTTAATTCAGATATCAATAAGTTACTCGTATCAAAGCTATGCCTATTGTTCAGTTGCAGTCTCAACCTGTTAAAAAAAGAAAGACATCTCGTTCGTTAATCAAAGTATTTTGTTACTTCTCACCTACAATACCATATATGGTAATTGTATTGTTAAGGAACAATAACGTTGTTATTGTAAAGAACTGAAAAAAACATTTTAGTAAAACAATGAAACCTAGCTCGTAACTAAAGTGATACCCACAGCCGGAAAACATCCCAAAAATAATAAGAGCTTTAAATTAAACTTAAGCTTTTTCTGTCTGTGGGCCAGCTCTTTGGAACAGCCTTCCACAGGAGTTAAGATCCTGTCCAAGTTTAGAATTATTTAAGAAAAAATTGAAAACATTTGTGTTTATAGCAGCTTACAACTAACTACATTATCTTTTATCTTTTATACATTATCTATTTATCTATTATCTTTTTTCACCGATACGCTAAAGACTGGAACAAAATACCTGGTATAATTATGCAATCTGATAGTTCTTCTTTCAAGACCTCTCTATTTAATCACTTACGATCTTAATTCTTCAATAATATTTTCAGAACATTTTGTTTTGTTTATCCTATATATTCAGTATTGTATTTCTTTGTATATGTAATTATACTTTGTAACTCAATTTTATGAACATTTATTTATTTATTTACTTATTTTGTATGGCAGCCTTAGAATGGGAATGAAGTTTCCCCCTGCTACCATCCTGTTGTAATGCAACGAACTGTAATTGAATTAAACATATTTTTCAGATTATATTCTTACTTAATTAGTTTTAACTAAAATAGTCTGAGTATCATTGTCACATACTAATTTTATATATTATATTGTATTTATTTGTTGTAAAGCACTTTGCGCATCCAATGTTAAAGCGCTATATAGAAATAAAGTTATTATCATTATTATTATTAAACACGATAAATTTACGGCTGAACTGATGTGGTTGCGCAAGTGCTAAAAAATAATTTTTACTCCGACCAAGGGCTAAAGCTCGAAACGTAAGTAAAGTTAAGTCAACATTTTACGGTGTTACAAATTTCATTATATTATATTTCATTATATTACCTATCGTTTATATCAAACACCGACACAATCTATTAATACTAGTTTACTCGCTAGTTTCCATTTATAATCATAATCATAATGTGCACAATGTAATAATATGTTTCTTGGATAACCATATACGGCAATCTCGTAACATGGTATATGGGATCAAGGATCAAGCCCATAAATTAGGCCCGGATCAGGGATCAGAGGCAGCGGCTCAGGGATCGAAGGGCTGGGATCGAGGATCAATGGGAAATTGAGTCTGATTCGGGGATCAAGGATCAAAAGTTTGGAAAAATTAAAATTGGGCTCAGGGATCAAAAATTCCGAAATGATCCGGGATCAACAGGCTAGGTTTCAAATATACCATGTTACGAGCCTGATACGGAGCTTTGTTAATACTTTTTAGACTTCCCTGGGTTGAATAATACCTACTTTGTAGTACGCGCTGACTAGCTCCTGCATCTTAAAAGGCATTGTCTCCTCGCTCGCAGCAACAGACTCGGCAAACGTTGGAGGAAGACCAGAAAACATGGAAGGCATTGCATACTCCAGAGTAAAAGCGTAAACATTAGTATCAAAAACATTTTCTGAAGGCTTTCCAAAACCTGTATTATTCTCAAAATATTCGTTAAACTTTACGGTCAGAAAACCCGAATCCTTTCCGATAAGTCCAACGTCGTAATCTGATGTGCACGTTGCTGACCCGTAAGGCTCTGGATAACAAACAGAAGGAGGGATTTTGTTAAGGGTACCAGCTTTCTCACAAGGTATTAATGTCTCCCCAGTTTGTTCCCATAAGACGTGAGTCACCAAGAGATATCTCGCTGCAGTGATGTACAGAAGTTCCAAGCACTTTCCATTCTCGGGTTTTCTGAATTCGTCGCTTGATTTTGTTATGCTCCAGTTTGGATTCCTTTTAAAGAACGCTAAAGCCCTGTCGGCAGCTTCTTGAAAGGCCGGTGTACCAAGTGCCTTACCAAACTGACCTTGTTTATCCCACATGTCAATATCTTTATTTTTCACAAATCCATATTTGTCCGAGATGTTGGCTTTGAACCATGCAATGTCAATGCTATTCTCACTGTCATCTTGTCTGAAATATTAAAAAGTGTTTAAATATATTTTCTTTTCAGCGAGATACTGAAATATCTCAACTTAAAACTTAAAACGTTTTTACAACCATCACTTCCCGTCGGGGCTCTTCCGTGAGGTTCACTCACACTCACTACCACTAAATTCCATATTTACAACACACAACTCTGCTCACATGTTGATTTTGTAGGAGGGAGGAAAACCGGATAAACCGGAGAAAAACCCTCGTGGCATGAGAGAGAACAACACATCAAACAAACTCTATTCACTTGTCGCCCGAGCCGGGAATCGAACCCAGGTTACAGTGGTGAAAGGCCAGTGCTCTCACCGCTAGGCCACACATGCCACCAACATTACAGTCAAACCAGCTCCTGCTTTCCTATCTACAATCTTAGCAAAAACTAGTGAGACACTTTAACAGTTTTCTCTATTTTGACCTTTACCTATACATTTTCGCTATAATCACCCCCTCCCCCTCCACGCAATGTTGGTTTTCAGTTAACATGATTCCCTGATAACTGCCAATCCAACATTGTGTAGTGGGGGGAGGGGGGAGTGGCTTTAACAACAAATTGAAGCCCAAAAAGCGAGCGCATTACAGTATCAGTCTAATGTCCCATTTTCAAAGCAGTTGTCTCAGTTTTTTCCGAGATTGTAATGTGATTGTCCATTTGTTTTAAAATTTGCATAAATAAATCTTGTAAATTTCAAAAATGGCCCCAAAACAAAACATTACTTTCAATTGGTTTTTGGAACAACATAAACTTGCTAAACTTGCTAAACTTATCAGTTATATAGTTTAGTTACAGAGATGTTGTTATAAATACTTTCTAAAGCATTTTATTGCTTTTGCATTATCAATTATTGGCTACAGATCGTGATTTCGGGACCATTATCGATTGACAGTTGAAGTCTGCATTTGGAAATTTACAAGTTTCCATTCACTTATGCAAGTTTAAATAAAAATTTAAACTCCAAGAAATGAATCGGATCTTATAACACTGATAAGAACGCATCAGCTGGTTTGACTGTAAATTATTTATTTGAGCCCATTATCATTTATAACTGACAATTTTTAAATTACTTACTGGTAGAAAATAGTATTTTCAATCTGGTCATTGAATGAGAAACTGGATGGATCAACGACGCTAAAAAGCCCTGCTGCTGCCTGCTCTGGATACAAATCCCCTGCCACAGCCTAAAAGAAATTCGAAAGATTGAGATTATATTCTTGACTGGCTAATTAAGCGAGCACCTAAGTAATTGATTGAGTAAGTAAGTAAGTAAGTAAGTAAGTAAGTAAGTAAGTAAGTAAGTGACTAAGTGAGTAAGTGAGAAAATAAGTAAGTTTATAATTAAGTGATCATGAACATTAGTGAGTAAGTAAGTAAGTAAGTAAGTAAGTAAGTTAGTAAGTTAGTAACTGAGTCATAACTGCACGAGTAACTGAGTAAGCAAGAAAGCAAGTAAGCAAGTAAGCAAGCAAGCAAGTAAGTAAGTAAGTGAGTAAGTGGTTGAGGAAGTAAGTAAGGAAGTGAGTTAGTAAGTAAGTAAGTAAGCAAGTAAGTAAGTAAGTAAGTAAGTACTAAGTAAGTAAGTAAGTAAGTAAACGTTGGCATATTTACCTGGTTGGCCTTGAGAATACAACAAGCGATAAAAACCCACATCACTTTCCTGTGGTAAATATAAACAAGAAATTAGAGTTGAACGATGATTTCTCTCACGAAGCCGACGACCAAACCAATGCCTACTGCAAATTCGTATACAAGCATAAAAGGAGCAACCTATTTATTATTATTTCACCCTGACAAATTGCAAATGAAACATGTTCTTTTGTAAAAAAAAATTCATTTATCAAGAGCATTATCAAAGATTAGAAAACAGTGGGGCTGATCTATTTTTGTGTGCTGGACTATTACGAGCACATGTACACAGTATTTTGCAGAAGGGATAGAAGTTGCTAGAGTACATTTGACTTCATTTTGTTGAGAGAATAGCCTAATTTTTCCCCTTGTAATTATCTAGATGTCAAAAATGTAACGTGTCCTCATGATTAGTTACTGAGTGGTCACACTTTGAAACGTTAACTCGGGCTTCCTCGATGATTCGATAAGGAACAAGAGAACAAATACCACAACCAATCATAGTCGAGATTACTGAAAATATTTATAGATTAATTTATGTATTTGTAAAAACAAAAAAATGTTTTGCATTCAGTGTTAAATTAAAATGTTTTTATTCTCTCAATTAAATCAACAATTCAATGTGAATTTGAATATGATCTCAAAAGAATACTTAAAATACTTTTTAGCGCCCTTGGACTATGGAAAATGTCTTTCTATTTTGATTATTATTATTTAAATGAACAAGTAACATTTGTTGAAAATTTAAACATTAAGGATAATGAATTGGTGACATGTCATGCACATTCCCTTCAAAATTATTATTTAAAACTGAGTTGTTTATTTTGTATAAAAAAAAAGTTTATAATTGTTCAATGTACTCTTAATTCCGAACATGGTTGACATGGTCACTAGATAACCTTTCAAACCCACCTACCTGACATTGTTAATATCCATTTCAGCGCCGGTTCTCGTGAACAAACTACACAACAGAGTTAGTCCAGTTGTGATTCTAACTGTAACAGATACTTCTGATAGTAACTGAGTATTGAGATGAAGAAAGTCGTCAGTAACTTTAAGCTCTCAGGTAATTTCTCTTGAAACACAGGCAAGAAGTGTCGGTGCACGGCACCACCTGCGTGGGGTAACATTTGGACATCTCTCAATATTAATAATTCATTACTACAATAATCATAGACCATCACAGGTAACCAACGCTATTAATTTGTTAAGGAATGTATGTAATAACACAGATTCTCTTATAATATTACAGTAAACAGCTGGATTTTTGAAAATGACTTAAATATAAAGATGTGTACTTACTGTCTCCTTTTTTAATTTATATCTGACGTCGGTAGAGAGTACGAAAGAAGGAGAATACAGGACAAATAGACCAAATTGACATCCAACCCCATCCAACCTCCTCCCAAAATTTGGCGTTTTAAGCCATTTTCAGCCATTTAGGTACCCCCTACTCGATTGGGCCCACGTGATTTTCATCAATCATGTGCGTGACAAAAAAAAAAACACATTAAAACACTATTTTTTATTTCATTTACTTATAATTATATATTGATTAGGGGTCCCTGTGGTAGGAGTTTGATAAACAGTAAATAAAGTTTGCTTCTGAAAAGGAGTTTAGGGTCGTAAAATAATGCAGCGTGAGATCTTTTTCTCGTTTTTGCCTTTGTATTTAGGGCTTCTCGGGGTGCTATTGTTAACGTTATACGTTAATAGGGAGCTTTAGATTTGACAACGAGTACGAGATTGAGCTGAGTACGAGGACGAGTTTTAAAATTGGCCTTCTGTGTATTGTTGATGATGAATTGTAGTCCTGTGTATAGATTGAGACACCAAATGAATAAAAACAAGAAGTGGAATGTAATTCAGTATCAACAATACACACAAGGCCAATTTTAAAACTCGTACTCGTACTCAATCTCATACTCGTTGTCAAATCTAAAGTTCCCTAATAGCTTGTTTAAACAACGAGACATTGTTTAGAGAGCTATTTGCTTTTTAAGGCCGTTGGCGGGCAAATAAGTTAACCATGTTTATTTCTTAAAATTTCGCATGGTGAAGTACGATCATCATACCAGTTTCATGAGCAAATAAATCAAAGGCACCCAGTAGCCAATTCGTGGAGCATTTTGAAAGCGCTAAAAGTTTAGTATCATTTAATTTTTTCATGTTATTTAGATACTTAAGTAAAAGATTCATAACTAGATAGAAAATATTTGATTAAAAATACAACTGTATTTGTTTTTCGGTTCAAATTTGCTAGCAGCTGTCCAATTTATTGAAAAAAATATATACATTGCATTTCTTTGTTCTATTGTCTTCTGTTCGCAATCAGAATGCAGTGCGTGCAAAGAGAGTCGACTTCTGGACTAGGTTATATTGTTTGCCCTCTAACTGAAAATTTCCTTCGAAAATACAGTGGTACCTCTATTAATCGGTCACCTTAGGAACTTTCCAAAGTGGCCGCTTAATAGAGGTTGACCGCTGAATAGAGGTATAGAATAGGTATAGGAATAGATTTGGGACTTTTTATTATGGCCGCCTAATAGAAGGTGACCGCTTAATGAGTGACCACTTAATAGAAGTACCACTGTATATGATAAAATGGATTACTTTTACAATCTACATGCTGTTCATGATCGTACTCATCACCATGGTAACCACTATCCTCTCCCAGGGCACGAGTTAACCCTGAAAGCCAGGGTCTAGTTTGTCAAAAATCGCTTGCAACACGCAATACAAACAATTCGAATTGAAATCATTTTTTTTGGTAGAAAAACCGAATGGATTGCCAAACATTTTTTGAGACAAATACCCACTCATATCGTGAAAAGATATCAAAATATCTGAATTTTTGAGTTTCATGGGTCTTTCGCGCGGTGCATGCTAGTAAGTGCTAGTATTTTTTTATAATTAAGACTAATACACTAGTACTTTTGTAGAATAAAGGCAGTGACCTGTAAGTAGAAATAGCGAAATTCGTTGCATTGTGACTAGGAAATTGCGAATTTCAATTTGTTTTTTACCGATTTTTTACATTAAAAATTAACCAATTAAATGGTTTGACGAGTTTATGTAAAACCTGCACCTACAAACTGATTAATTGATCGGGAAAACCTAGAACCAAATTGCAATTTGCAATTTGCAATTTGCAGAAATACCGTATGCAATCTTAAAACAATGCCATTACCATATATGGTATTGTAGGAGAGAAGTAACAAAATACTTTGATTGGCGCGCGAGATTTTTTTCTTTTTTTAACAGGTTAAGATTGCAACAGAACAATAGGCATATCTTTGATACGAGTCACTACTTCTTCAACCTGATTGATAATTATCTTTAATATTTAACCTTTAACCACTACTTGTAGCCACACGTACAAACAAATATATTTTGTATAACTTATGACCTTATGAGGTTGTACATTGTGTTGAGGAAATGAAGTTATCGACGTAACTATAATGTTGTAGCTAATTGCTTACGAATTGCTTTCTCAATAGATTTATAAAATCTCTCGTTGTTCTCTTGATCTCTCGCTGGTCCTGGGTGCTTGTTCGAGAATATCTCGGCCAGTTTCCTATTGTACACATCAACCTTACTGTTCATAGTAGACAAACACTGAAGAGGTAGCGGTTTCTTGACTATCACATCTGAACAACCAAACCTCTCGAAAAACCACGAGATGTAGCTCTGTTCGCTCGGAATCTGGTTTTCTCCTCTCTTCTTGTAGATCTGGTACCACTTTCTCATTTGATCTTCCGGATGATCCCTATGCCCTGCAAAGCTAACGAGGCCTGCTGTTTTTGGCTTTACTTTCTGTCCTTTAGAAGCCTCGGTTTCAATTCGCGTCCTCAAGTTCCTCATTGCCGCTAGCATTCTCCACATGTACTTGCTCATCTTTACAAGACAGACTTCCAGGATGACAGGTTTTTTGTCAGCATCGAAGCAGCCGTGGTTGTATTCTTTGATTGATTCACCCCAGTTTTCTATCATGGACACCCACAGGTCCATCATTGGGAGTTTATCTGGATTGTAGTCTTCGAGGCCCAGCTGAACGGAACCAACCACGTGACGTATGGCACCACGTGTGTGGTAGGCTTCGGCTGCGTAAAGAAGAGCTGATGCGAGGGTTTCTGAGATAAGAAAGTAAAATGATATTTAAAAGCTGATGCCGTTATGATTCTTTATTGTTTCCAAGATCACTGCTATCATTATTAGCGCTATCACTGCTATCATTATTATTTTGACATTTACATAATCACCAGCACAACTTAACCACAACCATCATCATCATTATCGTCATCATCCCCATCGACATCATTTTGGACCTTCATTCTCACCAGCCTGTCTTTATCATCACCACCATCATCATCATCATCATCATCATCATCGATCATCATCATCAACAACATTACGTTATGGCCTTTTATTCTCACCATCTTATCATCATCATCATCATCATCATCATCATCAACAACATAACGTTATGGCCCTTCGTTCTCACCACCTTATTATCATCATCATCATCATCATCATCATCATCATTATTATCATCGTCATCATCAACAACATAACGTTATGGCCCTTTATTCTCACCACCTTATTATCATCATCATCATCATCATCAACAACAACATTACATTATGGCCCTTTGTTCTCACCACCTTATTATCATCATCAGCAGCAGCAGAAGCAGCAGCAGCAATATAACGTTATGGCCCTTTATTCTCACCATCTTATCACCATCATCGATCATCATCATCATCATCATCATCAGCAACAACATAACGTTATGGCCCTTTATTCTCACCATTTTATAATCATCATCATCATCAACATCATCATCATCATCATCATCATCATCATCAGCAACAACATAACGTTATGGCCCTTTATTCTCACCACCTTATTATCATCATCGATCATCATCATCATCATCATTATCAGCAACAACATAACGTTATGGCCCTTTATTCTCACCACCTTATTATCATCATCGATCATCATCATCATTATCATCATCAACATCATCATCATCATCATCATCATCATCATCATCATCATCATCATCATCATCATCATCATCATTGTCATTATCATTAGTATTATCACCATCATTAAAATGTTATCTTCATCACCACGACCTTCATGACAATAATAAAAATATATAATAAATCATTTTACAAAGTATCAATGCTTTACAAAAATCTGTATAGAACTGCTATTTACATTCATGTACATAACTATAATATATACCTATAAGGCCTGCCAGTCGCCGTTATTTAATGCGACTTATAGTGCGATTTGAGGCGATTTTAGAAAAAAATATAGGAAAATAAAAGGCGATGTAGCGCAATTTTAAGAGGTTTACAGCGATTTAAGACGAATTTAGAAAATATAGGAAATTCAGAGGCGACATTCGATTTATGGCGATTTAAGGCGATTTAAGGCAATTTAAGACGATTTTTAAAAGGCGACTTAAGGTGACTTAAGGAAGGCCTTACCTAAATTTTCTGCAGGCTTAGCGTATCCTCCTGTTTTACTAATTTCCTTCACAAGTCTCTGGTATTCTTTATTGTGTGCTAAACGAACATCTTCTCCATCCAGGGGTGTTTTATCATGAAGCTTACGAATCTTCTCGTCCCATGCTTTGAAATCCTTGGTATCTTTTAGAGTTTTCTTAGCCGTTTCAACCAATTGGTCAAAGAAGCTCTTGTCATACTTGAACATCTAGGAATGAATACATACATATATACCTATTTCAAAAAATCGTTGTCGCAGCCGAAGTTTTAGTCCACACTCTGAAGCCTGCAAAGGTTGTCGATATTATGAACATAATTTGTGATTTATTACACGTTTTTTAAAGAAATATATCAGTGTATCATCATCTACCATTGTAACAGTGTTATGGTCATACAACACAAACACGTCCATCCAAAATATGCTACGAATAAATCGATAACAAATTATGAAGTACCGACATCCTTTGTAGGGTTCCGTGTGTGGACTGTAGCTTTGGCTGCGACAACGATTTTTGAAATAGGTATATATTATCTCTTCTTCTGATTTGACGTAATCTTGGAATATCCGTAAAACAGAGGGGACTGACAGAGAGAAGGGGTAAAATGAGCACAGTGTCGGCATAAAGTTGATTAGTCAACAGTCCCCTTCACAGTTCCCTGTGCCATCTTGAAAGGTAGCCGGGCCTTTGCATCAAAGCGAGACGAACAATGAGCTTACAATGATAGAGGCACGTGAATAATTGTCCAGCAAGGTGTTAAAATGTATCATTGTAAGCTCAACCTCCGTCTCGTTTCAATGCAATGACTCGGCTGTTTTAAGATGGCGCAAGGAACTGGGGACTATTACAAATTGTGTAGGTTCAAGTTCTAGTTCGTTTTATACACGTACGCTGTCTAATTTGTACTTTTCAATTACCAGGTTATATTAAACAGTACTAGCTAGTTTACTTGCTAGTTCCCATTTAAACATAAAATAATTTGCTCAACTCAACTCAACTCAACTCAACTCAACTCAACTCAACTCAACTCAACTCAACTCAACTCAACTCAACTCAACTCAACTCAACTCAACTCAACTCAACTCAACTCAACTCAACTCAACTCAACTCAACTCAACTCAACTCAACTCAACTCAACTCAACTCAACTCAACTCAACTCAACTCAACTCAACTCAACTCAACTCAACTCAACTCAACTCAACTCAACTCAACTCAACTCAACTCAACTCAACTCAACTCAACTCAACTCAACTCAACTCAACTCAACTCAACTCAACTCAACTCAACTCAACTCAACTCAACTCAACTCAACTCAACTCAACTCAACTCAACTCAACTCAACTCAACTCAACTCAACTCAACTCAACTCAACTCAACTCAACTCAACTCAACTCAACTCAACTCAACTCAACTCAACTCAACTCAACTCAACTCAACTCAACTCAACTCAACTCAACTCAACTCAACTCAACTCAACTCAACTCAACTCAACTCAACTCAACTCAACTCAACTCAACTCAACTCAACTCAACTCAACTCAACTCAACTCAACTCAACTCAACTCAACTCAACTCAACTCAACTCAACTCAACTCAACTCAACTCAACTCAACTCAACTCAACTCAACTCAACTCAACTCAACTCAACTCAACTCAACTCAACTCAACTCAACTCAACTCAACTCAACTCAACTCAACTCAACTCAACTCAACTCAACTCAACTCAACTCAACTCCTACCAACATATGTGGCTTCATAGCTCAGTTGGTAGAGCATTGCACGGTTCTGCAAAGGTCATGGGTTCAAATCCCGTTGAATTCCCGAAATTTTTGGGGCTTCTATAATTGCAATTACATTAATTTCTTAATATTCCACGACGATCATACTCATACACAATTTAATAACCGGGGACCAGACCAATATATAAAACTATATTTTGGTGCCTATCCTATAACAGGCCGAACGCAGGCTTTTACATGGTATCTAGTTTTCTTGTAATACACTTATTTCAAAAATGGTTTACGGAGTTAACGGTGAATGGCGAACGGTGATTGCACGATTGAAGGGAATTGTGGGTTTTATATATAATTATTTATGTATCTTTGGTGACAGAAAACGAATTTACTGTCAACGCCAGCCCTATATAGTAAAGAAGAGCTTACAATTGATGAAACTGTACTTAGCAATCCAGAAAAACACTATAGGATATGTTGTATGTGTAACCACAATGCCTTTCGGTCGTGCAATCGCCGTTCGCCATTAACCGTTCATTCTGTCAAACTTTTTGAAGTAGGTGTATGTACCTTGTAGTAGGCGCTGACAAGTTCCTGCATCTTGAACTTTACAGTTTCTTCATTTCTAGCAACAGAAGCAGCAAAGTTTGGAGGAAGTCCAGAAAACATTTTGGGGACAGAATACTCAAGAGTAAACGCGTAAACATTAGTATCAAAAACCTTCTCTGAAGGCTTTCCAAAACCTCTCGCACTCTCGAAGTAGTTGTTAAAATTCTCTGTGAGGATTCCCGCGTCTTTTCCAACCAGTCCAACATCATAGTCAGAAGTACATGTTGCTGATCCGTATGGCTCTGGATAGCAGAAGGATGGAGGTATAGTCACAATTTTACCATTTATCTCACAAGGTATTAATTTCTTCCCACTTTGTTCCCATAAGATGTGAGTCACCAAGAGATATCTCGCTGCAGTGATGTACAGAAGTTCCAAGCACTTTCCATTGGCGGGTTTTCTGAATTCTTTGCTGACTTTGGTCACGGCCCAGTTTGGATTTCGTTTAAAGAACGCTAAAGCCCTGTCGGCTGCCGCTTTAAATGTCGGTGTACCAAGTTCTTTACCAAACTGACCTTGTTGATCCCACATGTCAGTAGCTTTATTTTTCACAAATCCATATTTGTCCACGATGTCGGATTTGAACCATGCAATGTCCTTGTCATTCTCACTCGAATCTAATCTAAAGAACAAAAACACCCACAATAATACGAGCAATAAAAATGAAACATACATTATCAATTATTGATATGCAGTTATTGAATATAGTGAAAAATCATCTGAGTTTTAGAGGAAGGTGTAGCGATTTTGAGCACATTCCTTTGTTAGTTGCCGCTAGTTGCCTCATATTAATTCTGATCCACTTCAATGATCAGCTTTTCGAATCCCGCGCTAAACAATAGAAAGTTCCCGTATGTAGCCATTGATTCTGTGCTTAATACTTACAGGGTTAAGTTAGCAGTCGGTTCATCATGCAACAGACTATCCAACCATTCTTCCATCTCCCAAAGTCCATTTACTGTTTGCATTGGATGCAAATCTCCAGCAAGAGCCTACAAGTTTTTAAAAACGTTTTTTGAAAAGAGTTTTCCTTTCAAATAGATCATTTGACATGTGGAAATGCTAGGTCGGAAAAACATTTTATTCAGTTCGTGTTTTCTTGGAATAACCTGATTCCATATATATAGACAACATTTTAAGTAGGTGTATATCTTTAATTGCAGTGATTCTCGGTATAAGACTCATTGACATTTTAGTAGTGGAAGTATTGAAATGCATCTATATATATATAAACTAATATATTTTTGGTGAATGACCTAATTAAAGACTTAGCATCGCCAATCTTATTGCTGGAAATAGTTTCACAACAGTCATTTTTGACAATGAATGAATGAATGACATAAATAAGCCCTCCTTTTTGACTTTTAAGTAATGCAAGTATTGAAAATAATATTTCTCAAGAATTTATTTTGGTGAATGACCAATCTTATTGCTTTAAAGCGTTCTACACTAAAATGTTCTTTATTGAAATGATCTTAATAAAACCCCTGAATCGAAATGTAACCATAATTACTTCCCCTTTTAAAAAGATCAGTCACCCTCGACAACTTCTTCCAAAACGTTTGGAATACAGTAATAGCCCACGTATAAGAACCTGAATTTTTCAATTTAGCCTAAATTGGTTGTTATTAGGTTCTTATATAAATTGTACTTAAGGTGTTTCCCAGTAGTTTTATAATGACCACACTTCCAATTTTCATTTATTCATGTATTTTGCACCAGATACAAAGCATACATTGAAGTTTTTATTGACGTCAATTTCAACTCAATTGGTGTTGGGATTGTATTTAATAGCGGGTTCTTATACATGGGCTTCAATCTGTAAAAAATATTGTAAAAAATATACGAATGAGCAATAAAAGTATTGTATTGTATTGTATTGGGCTATTACTGTATTTTGTGTCAAATGTAAAGTGATGTCATGTGAATACGACTTAGTCAGATTACCTGTCTTGACTCAAGAACAAACCAAACAGCCATAAAAAGAAACATGGCTTTCCTATTGCATGTAGATATAACAAGATACATAGTTAGAATCCATGAAAATGACAAATAAAATAAAATCGGTTATATATCCAGCTAGGGAAAAACGTTCTAAAAACGTCGTTCTAGAAGATTGGACAACCTTTTCAAACGTTTCTCGCTGTTACCACAAACCTGTAATAACAATGGTATGTGGACTGGGAATCATCTGTTTAATATGCCCTGTGCTTCCAAACAAAAGCTTAAAAAGTTGTTTTCCCCACTGTTTTAAACACCTTAGTTCCTTAACTTCAATTTAGGTATGCATGGGTGCCATGGGTGGCGCAGAGGTTTTCCTCTGGCATCTCACCACTATGGTCTAGGTTGGAGTTCCTGTTCTGGCATAGATTAGATGTGAGTCGAGTTTGTTTGATGTGTTTTCCTCTCCTAAAATTCCCACGACTGATTTTACGATTCTTCTGTTTTCCTCCCCCGTCAAAAATCAACGTGCTTATCGAGTGCTGTATGTTGTAAACATTAAATGTAGTCGTAGTAAGTGTGAACAGAGTTAATAGAGGGGCAGTCCCTCTATTAACTCTGGTGTGAGTGAACCTCACCGAAGAGCCCCTAAGAGAAGTGGTGGTTGTAATATATAAATAGTTTTAACATTCGAAAACTAAATTTCTATCCTTATTCGGAGAACTGGTAAACTTGTACTGATACAAAATGAGACAAAGCTAAAAGTGATTATTTTCAATTCATAACTAGCACTAGATTTAACTTAATTTAAATTTAAGCAACTTTGATAAGGTTTTTGTCTGTTTACCTTAAAGACTTTGTCTCCATCACTATCCACTATATCTTATCCATTCGATGGCACACTCGGGTTTTGTCAAGAGGGGGCTTCGACAGGAATGTCTATGCTATAATAAAGCGATTATTTTCTGGTAGTTCTATTGACGACAATTAAATCCTGGAAGTGCCACCTGAGGATTAACTCTTTTTTAAGTGAGGTTTTGTTTTCACTACTACACACTGGTACCTATTTGGCGGTTCGTTTGTGTGAGATATGTACTTGGAATTTCAAGCATTTCTTCATTAGCTGTTAAAACTATACTCTTAGGAACTTTTCAGTGATTGATCTAATGGTGAGGGCCGTAATTTAAGCAAGTGAGGCCCAATCAACAAGAATGTTTGTGACAAAAGATATATTTCTTCACTACACTATCCGCACAGGTACCCATTTGGCGGTGCGTTTGTGTGAGATACTTTGCATTTTCAAACCATTTTCTTCAATAGCTGTTAAAACTATACTTTTAAAAACATTTCAGTGATTGATCTAATGGTGAGGGCCTTAATTGAAGCAAGTGCATGAGGCCCAATCAACAAATATTTTTGTGACAAAAGAAACAATATGGAGCAAATACATATATAAATATTTTGTGTTGCCTTATTCGGAGATGACTACATGCACACTGGTTGATAAGAAACAAAGAAGATTAGCTATATCTGGATTATTACAACTGATCATCAAATAAATGTGGGTAATTGGAAACAATCAAACTCAGCACCAACAATAACTCCAAGGTTCAAAACCAAGGTTCAAAACCATTCAAACTTCCTCAGATACTAACAACGACATGCACATTATTTCTTAAACCAGCACACACCAAAGATAAAATCACAAGTCACCATCATGACTTACACTTAGATATACAAACCATTTAAACATCAAATACTAACAACAGATGATCACAACTCAGCACAACAATTACACCTAGATACAAACCATTCAAACATCAAATACTAACAACAGATGATCACAACTCACCACCAACAATTACATCTAGATACAAACCATTCAAACATCAAACAATTATATGCAACAGGTGATCTCAACTCAGCACCAACAATTACACCTAGATACAAACCATTCAAACATCAAACAATTACATGCAACAGGTGATCACAACTAACCACCAACAATTACACCTAGATACAAACCATTCAAACATCAAACACTAACAACAGATGATCACAACTCACCACCAACAATTACACCTAGATACAAACCATACAAACATCAAACAATTATATGCAACAGGTGATCACAACTCAGCACCAACAATTACACCTAGATACAAACCATACAAACATCAAACAATTATATGCAACAGGTGATCTCAACTCAGCACCAACAATTACACCTAGATACAAACCATTCAAACATCAAACAATTATATGCAACAGGTGATCTCAACTCAGCACCAACAATTACACCTAGATACAAACCATTCAAACATCAAACAATTACATGCAACAGGTGATCACAACTAACCACCAACAATTACACCTAGATACAAACCATTCAAACATCAAACACTAACAACAGATGATCACAACTCACCACCAACAATTACACCTAGATACAAACCATACAAACATCAAACAATTACATGCAACAGGTGATCACAACTAACCACCAACAATTACACCTAGATACAAACCATACAAACATCAAACAATTATATGCAACAGGTGATCACAACTAACCACCAACAATTACACCTAAATACAAACCATTCAAACATCAAACACCAACAACAGATGATCACAACTCACCACCAACAATTACACCTAGATACAAACCATTCAAACATCAAACACTAACAACAGATGATCACAACTCACCACCAACAATTACACCTAGATACAAACCATACAAACATCAAACAATTATATGCAACAGGTGATCACAACTCACCACCAACAATTACACCTAGGTGCAAACCATTCAAACCTCTTCAGACACTATCAACAAAATGTACAATATTTTTCAAACCCACGCACACCCAGCCGGATCATCACAGTTCACCATCGTGCACATACACTGAGTTACAAACCATTCAAAAAGATGATCACAAGATGATCACAACTTACTAGTACAACCATCAATTACACATTAATTCAAACCAAACGATCACAACAATTGAATACACTAAATCAGCTGGTCATGCACAAATGTTATTACATTCGTAAGAATTTGGTCATAAACGATTTTAGATCTGTTTCAGATTTTAGATCGTAATAAAATCCAGCATTCAATCTTGGTTCCTAATCTTGAAGGACCAGACATCTCCTTTGTAAATTTCCTCCTCAGAAACCTCAGCGTCGACTCTCCAGTATAATATTCGCTCCCTGATTTAAGCTTGTTCTTCAAGTAGTAAATATTCCCATCATCTTTGATCTTCGCTTTGTACTCGGGCGAGCACGTGGTAGCTTCGGAAACCTTCGTAAAGTGCATTAAGTGCATTCAGCCACATCAAAGCATCACGGTTAGGTTTGACAGTGATGCTAGAATCTGGAGGTACTGGGCTACTTGCCTTATAGAGGCAGGAATCCAGTATTTCGTGTCTTTGGGATTGTATTTATACGGGCCGACGGTGGTCGGATTGTACGTCGAGACAGGAGTCGGGCGAAAGTCGTAGTTGTCAACGTCTACGAGTTGCTGCCGAACGTTTCCGATGATCGATGTTGTTCTTGATTACTTTTCCCGCCAAAGGATAGACTTTTTATTTGTTTTTGCCTCCATTTGCTGTGGAGGCAGCATTGTTGAGGACGATCGATGGAGTTGTTTTTAATTGGTACTGGGTTGGTACGGACGTACTTGAGAACACACAAGACACATCCTGCTCCCTGTTCATCACTGCCCTGTAGATATACACATACAAGTAAATATTTTTATACAGATTTCCAGATGCCAAGGAGCTAAATGGACACTTATAATTGAATTTCAATAAGTGCTTATCAGTTAGTATAATTTACCTTAGCCTATGTCTCTATTATAGTTTACCTCTATTATATCTTGGGTGGCCTATGTTAGGGAATCTTAAATTCTGTTTTAGGCTTGTTCGTTGAACAATGTGAAACGACCCTCTAACTACACAAGTTTATCTGTCTACAAATCAAACGTCTTGCAGTTAGAGAGTTGTTTCAGGCTGCCCAATTAACGATACACGATTCCTGAAATATTACTGGATGCAAACAGATTATTGATTCGCACTGTAAACATTTTGAAACTAATACAATTTTCCATGCATGTTTGATACCAGGCCATATTCACGCTGAACATCGAAAAATGTTTCAAACGTCTTGCAGTTAGAGAGTTGTTTCAGGCTGCCCAATTAACGATACACGATTCCTGAAATATTACTGGATGCAAACAGATTATTGATTCGCACTGTAAACATTTTGAAACTAATACAATTTTCCATGCATGTTTGATACCAGGCCTTATTCACGCTGAACATCGAAAAATGTTTAAGAGTATCAGGATACAAAATGGGCCCCTATGTGCGCGAATTTAAATTAAGCGTACTCTTTTCGTCTTAACTCAGTATATGTAAAAAAAAAATATTTTCTGAAAGCTGAATAAATGTAGTTTTCCGTAGTGAAGTTTGATTTTACTGATTTTTAAAATTTCAGACGTTATTAGCCAAGAAATGAAATTTGACCGTACCTTATTTAAAATACTCGTGTCAAGAAGTACGCATTCTATGACGCTTAAAATTACATCAAATAACACATTAAGGAGATAGCGGGCTTAAAAACGGCGTCTGCGTTTTGTTATATCTGCCTTTAATAACTTATTTTAATTTAACGTCAAAGTTGAGCAATGACTTGTTGAGTGTTGTTCGACACAAACAGATCATAACTCGTTTTAAATTGCGTTAATTAAAAATCGCGGACACCGTCTTTTACTTAATTAATTTTTCTGTAAGTCCTGAAAATTTCATTTCAGTCCAATGAAATCGTCTTGACATCGAACTCTTTAAAGTTGCGGAGTTGATCGAAATAAGAAGACAAGATAAACGCACTTGTTTGTTAACAGTTTCCGGTCTTTATTTAGTCACGGATGTTCTTTTCTTTAAATTTTCGATCAAAGGAAAAATCATTCTTTAATTATTTTTTTTTTTATTTGAAATAAAAGATTACGATATTATCTTTCCGAAGATACCAAAAACGTAATTTCGTATCCTGAAACCTTAAATCATATAATGTTAATCAGTGTTTACCTTTGTCAAAAGCCAAGTTGTTCTCCACAGTATGATAATCCCGGCCCTTTGATCATCAACCCATTCATCTTCCATGCTACATTCTCGGCCATCATATCATGGCGTCCAATCTTTGGTGGTTTTCCATCAAACCTCAATCCATACTTTGGGCTGTCATGGATCCAGTTCTTCATTAAAATTGCGTTCGTTTGACCTAAAATCCCTGAAAATAACATCAATTAAAACATAAACTGTAGTTGCAAAAAGACTGAGGTCTCTCTTTTGGATGGATCCAGTTCTTCATGAACATTGCTTTCGTTTGACCTATAAAATCCATAAAATTAGCATCTATTAAAATATAAACTGTATCTGGAAAAAGACTATAAGGGCTCTCATGGCTCCAGTTCTTCATGAACGGCATTGCGTTCTTTTGACCTAAAATCCATGGAAATAACATCAATTAAAATATAAACTGTAGTTGGAAAAAGACCAAGAGCTGTCATTGATCTATCTTCATGAACACTGCGTTCATTTGATCTAAAATCCATGACAATAAACATGAATTGTAGTTGGAAAAAGACTTTAAAAGCTATCACGGTTTCAGTTCTTTTGTCGACAGTGGCATCATACCAAAGCTTTCTTAAGAATAATACGATCCTGGACTGAACTGAATAAGAAGAGGCAGGCTTTTACCACGCAGACTTTTGATTTGCTTGTAAAGAGTTCTAAAACCACTTCGCTTTTATTGTTACGAAATGCATCTGTATCAACGTGTGACTTCAATCAGACAAAGCATAGCATATAAATGTAAAGTCCAACAATGGAAAAGCTGCTACTGTTAATCTGATCATGCGACTATCTGAAGACTGAAATACACAAACAGAAGCTCTTTGTTTTTCTTCAATTTGTTGAACTAGGAAACATAAAGCTTGCAATTAAGGCCAACAATGGAAAAGCTGCAAATGTTTCTCATGCGACTATCTGCAGAATGAAATAGTTTAAACAGTTGTATATTGTTTCCTCGATTTTGTTTAATTTTGCAGAAATAGAAATACACAGCTTACAATTAGATGTGAACATACGGTAAATACATTGCGAAAATGTATCGTTCAATTTTAATGACGCAGTTTTATTACAGCTAGACAAGCTATTTGCTCATATGTGTTCATTTAAAATTTACAGCACAGTACTGGTAGCCAGTTAATCAATTTTTTACGGTGTTACACATTTCATTATATTACCTATCGTTTATATCAGACACCGGCGCAGCCTATACTAGTTTACTCGATAGTTTCCAGTTAATTAAGCGCTCGACTATTGTGTGGGAGGCGCGGGAGGCGTGGAAGTCGCACCTTGGCTTCTTGGCTGGACTCTCTGTCTCAAAATATTTGAGGTGCTACCCCGATTACTACTTCAGCAAATGGTTAAACCTTCACGTTTTCTTGGATATGGACGTTAAAGTTAATGAAACCATCTGAGGTTCCGTCTGCCCACATACATTTTATAGTCGGAGGGACATTGTATTAGTCCTTTTCAGTTCCGTTCAGTGACCACGAATGATAGTTCCAAGTCGAAGTTCGCGTTGTTGCGCATGATAAATTATAGTTTTGCTATGCGCAACAACGCGAACCTCGACTTGGAACTATTATTCGTGGGCACTGAACGGAACTGTGCAAAGGACTATTCGAGCATTGCGGTCTTCCTGGGAGATATACCTTTGAGACCATTTGAATTTAAGGGCTAAGGCCTTGCTCGATATTTTTCGGGGGAACCCCCCCCCCCCCCCCCCCTTCCCATCAAAAATCAAATGGTCCGTCCCTAAGAGGGGTTGATCGGCACTCTTTTTTTGTTGTTTGACATTTTTCGGTGTTTTAAAATTTATTAATTTTTAAACATTTATTTCGATAATGAAACTCAAGAAAATATTTGTTATATTCTTTATTCTGAGATAAGATAATTTTACATTCTTCTGTATGTAACATGAAGTTTTTTGGAAACATGTTTCTTTTGTCTTGTATACAGTGGAACCCCGCCTTACGGCCATCCCCTTAATACGGCCACTCCGTTATTGTAGCCAGTTTTTTAGGTCCAGACAAAATGCATGCCCATACATTTTCTATTAAATTTAACAGCTTAATACGGCCACCCCGTTAATACGGCCTCTTTGGGCTGTCCCTTCGTTGGCCGGATAAACGGAGTCCCACTGTATGCTCGAACAATTTTTAGATTTTTAAGAAGTGACCCGAGTACTTATATATATCATGTGTATTCGTCGTGCGCACTCGCTGAGTGCATGCCCTATGTATACTATACTAATGAAAAAACGTAAAAAAAAACTTGAACTTCATAATCATTGTGGAATTCAGGTCACTAGTACGCATGCACCTTTGGTAACCCGAATCACGTGTTTACACCTGGTTCACCCTGTTGACATACGCTGAGTGCATGACCCATGTATACTATACTAATGTAATATAACATGTAAAAAAACTTGAGCTGATCATTAACGAATCACTTAAAAGGAAAATCAAGCTTCATAATCATTGTGGAATTCAGATCACTAGTACGCATGCACCTTTTGTAGCCCGAATCACGCGTTACACCCTCTTGACATAGGCTGAGTGCATGCCCTATGTAAACTATACTAATATGATTAGCATAGTTTAGCATTTTGCGACGATTTAAGTCTTTTTTTTTTCTGAGACAGAAATGAACTCAGGAAAATTGCGTACTGCAAAAACCAGGCCTGGCCCTGTTTTTTTTTTTTTGTGCTTAGCACCTTGAGATTTATATTTACCGTCGCCATATCCGAAGCCAGAAAGTGCTCGCAATGATTCATTTCGGTCTCAGATTGCAGATTCAGATCTCCTTCTGACTACGCGTTTTTTGAAATAGGTGTACATGCCAAAGGATTAGTAAACCAGCCATGTGACCAGGCAAGCAAGGAACAGGAGTGTAGACTGGATACAATAGTGCAGAGAAATGGATCCTATTGGATAAGAAAAATATTATATTTCTATAAAATTTAATTATAACAAAAAACAAATAAAAAACGACATCATTTAAATCAACAAACGAAATTAAAGGAAAGGTAGACAAACAAAAAAACAGATATTGAAATGCAGAGGTCACACCGGCACGGAAAGACAAACGAAAAATAATAAAATAACCAGCCACACCTTCACAAGTAATAGGGGTAACATAACATAACATAACATGTAATGTAATGCAATGCAATGCAATGCAATGCAATGCAATGCAATGCAATGCAATGCAATGCAATGCAATGCAATGCAATGCAATGCAATGTAATGTAATGTAATGTAATGTAATGTAATGTAATGTAATGTAATGTAATGTGGTTCTTATATAGTGCATTTCACATACGTCACAATGCGCTTTACAAGTATTCATTTGTTCGGACCGCTGGCGGCTTAAAATCATGAGAAATTGGTAGTCAGTATGCATTAGTATGTCACTGAGGGTGGTCAAGGTTAGGGTTTGTTACGTCCCTAGTGGTTCTTTTACGTTCCTCCGGTGTAGGTTAGTGAGTGTAGTGGGGATAGACGGGACCTCTGATAACGTAATAAATATACAAAGGCAATCAAACAGACAGGCACATAAATTGTAATGCAGGTAGACAGAGGCACTACAGACACACATAAAAAGAGTTCGCGTTATCCATACCAGCTTTTGGTGTTGGTTTGTTTGGTGCAGGTGTGGAGTTTTCACCTTCATGAAAAAAAAAAGAAGAAGATTTAATCATTCGGCAGCTATCAGCAGGAAGCTTTCTTGGACTCCCATGGGTTTCCTGTGTTGAAATATTGGCCGACAAAAATAAAGGATAGAGAGAAGCAAAATGGACATTTACCTGGATGTACAGAAAGATCAAATACATGATTTCCTGAGCCCGCAACGCTGTTCCCTTTACAGACATATTTACCCTGGTCACTTGACTCAAGGTTAATTATTGTCAATGTTGGGCATTTTGGGCATGGTCTGGTGGAGACAAACCGCTGACTCATATCTGAAGCACAAATGTAAATGGGTAAATATAATAATGAATGAATAAAACAAATGAAAAGATAAATGAAGAACGGAAGGAATTAATGCATGTAAAATGTGCTAATAGTTTCAAGTTCTTTATTATACATGCTTTGCCTCGATTGTTGATTAGGGACCAGTCATTATTTATTGTGAGGGGGAGGGGAGGGCTAGTGCAAATAGAGAGGGGGCAGCATTTGTTATGCTCCACACGGGGTTAAGAGAGAAAAGGGCACTTTATAAAATTAAGCTAGTCAAATAAATTTGGGCAAGTGAAGATCAACATACATTAGTCCCTCCTCCCTGTAAATAAAGACCAGTTCGTTACTACCAAAGAATAGATCCTAATTGTTTGTTGATATTTGCATTCCTTGTCTTATCACGGTCTGTACTAGATACAAGAGAATATATCACATGCATGCTATGGATCAGGTCGTTTATCTGGGGAAACGTACACGATCTTTTGGACTAATAAGATATTGTATATACGATTTCAGAAATCGTATACGATCTCCATATCGTGCACGATCTAATTGAGACCTTACACGATCTCTGTTTAAGTCTGTTTAAATCGTGTACGATGTCTTCGGTCTAATCGAGTACGATTTTTTTTCTACAATCGAGGCTGAGCAATTAACGAAGGACTTGAAACTGGAGTATTTAACTAATTAAATTAAACTTACTAAGTTTGGTTTCTTCTCCATCTTCATTGACCCTCCACCATGTAACTTCACTTGACACGCCGCTAACAGGACATTCAAACGTCACATTACCATTGGCAGTTCCATAAACAACTGTTGTGTTACGATCAATATCTATTACGATCTCTTGTTTGACTACGAAATAATAAGAACATTGCGGAGTTACGGAAACGAACTGCACAATACATGTTTCCAAGAGGTTTTCATTCACATGTGGGTTAGGTTGTGGTTGTGGTACCAAAAGGTCGAGGGTAGGAAAAATCGTTGAGAACGTGATGGGTGTGAACTGAAAGTATATTAGTCACTAATGCGTGATTGGTTACGTGAATGATTTACGTCGACTAGATAGAGGGATGAATGGACATAATATAGGAATGATTGAATGAATAAATGAGGCCGCCATTATGCAATAACTTAGTTTTCTTTCATAAAAGAAACAATCATAGACCCGTTGGTGCATGCGCAGTTCGCGATTCCCAATTCACTCCAGCAACTGTTTTTTTTTAATAAATGCAAATATCATTATAAAGTGTACCTTTTAGAGTTGCTTTACCAAAGGTTATATTCATTTCCAAACCACCGTTTCTAAAGCTTATCAAACCAACACACGTGTATTCCCCATCGTCTTTAGCGCCAGCGTTGGTAATTTTTAAAGGATGAACGGATGCATAAAGACTTTTACCAAGAACCTCCGAGTTTCTTATCCAAGCCATGTACTTGATGGTGTTCGATACTTGTAATGGTTTTGTAACATTGCAATACAATTGAGCAGTCTCTCCTATCAATACAGTGTCACCTTGTAATTTGGCAGTTGGTATCTCGCTTTCTACAAACACGAGATAACTGATATAAGAGACCAGTCATTGTTTACAGTGAAGGGAGGTGGTGCAAATGAAGGAGGGGGGAGGGGGAGGGGGATATCATTTTACATGTGCTATTTCTTCTAATATTTCTATATATATTTTCTATGTATTTTAGTTCCTAGAATTCCGTCATCCTTGTACAAAAGTTAATTTAAATATTTGATTATTGGTCCAACCACATGTGAAGCTTATTAGTTATTTGCTAGGGCCAGTACCTACTGTACTTGTCGCTGTTTATAAATTGTAATCTTTGCAAATCCTAGGTGCAATTGTTGTTGCTGTTGTTGTTGTTGCTGTTATAATACTTCTACAAGACCCATTCCACCGATTAGGAAATATCTTCAATATCAATGGCAAAGCGTAAACACTCTTTCCATGAAATAGATATAAATCAAAAACTTGGGGGGTCGAAATGCAACGTAGTCTCCTTCGCTGCCTTTAGTGTGACGAGACTAGATGCAACGATCGCGATGTTCCCTGTTAAATAAGTTACTTACTTTCAATAACATTGACAGAGAATCCCATCTTGGCGTCTCCACTGCCTGATGAGTATCCAACGCATTCATGACTTCCATCGTCTTTAGCCTTTTCAACCTTGTTGAAGTGAAGCGTTGTTATCAGCTTTTTACCGTCGTCTAGAAAATAACATCACAATATATCAATAACAATAACAAATAATCTGTAATAATAATTATAAAATTCATAAATAACAAATGTGAATGTGACAAAACAAATCACGTCCGTGACGGGTTCTGTAAATCTCACACAAATTTCGTCCTGATTTGCATAAGTTTCAATTTGAATTTTCTCGGCCAGATTTACTTTTATCTTGACAATTTTAGTAAAATATGAAAGAATTAACGTTGGACTTTAATACGTACTATACAATATTCGCGTCCGATCTGTATGCGACATACATACATATCGCGTATCGTTGTATATCGCATACAGATCGGCCGCTCATATTGTATATATTACTTACAATGGCAATAGTACTCAAGTGTCGAAAAAACAAATTTGCGATGGACGAAAAACCCATTTGCGATGGACAATCACAAAAGACGTTCACACGCCAAATTTGGTAAGAATCGGTCATATAGCAGCTGATCATGAGATATGGCCTGTAAAATCACTGTAATTTAAAGCCCCAGGTGCATCCAAGATGCATTGCGCGCTTCGATGATTTTCTCACATACGGAAAATAGCAATATTTGTGAAGAAAAGTAATATCCAATTATATCTGTTTCCATCGTTCGTTATAAAAGTTAATTTTCATATTTTTAAAAAATATATATATAAGTTAATGTCTAATAAAGCTTTCTGGGATAATATTTCAGTTGTACCGGCCTTTTTTATACTTATATTTGATGTAAATGTCGACCCGACGTCGTGGAAGGTCCGTCGTCTTCCCGGGCGACCTAAATGTCTATAAAGGATCAGAAGCTCTATGTTCGACCTATTCAGGGAGATAACAAATCGCACTTGGCTTCGAAAGAAACGCCGATAGTGTATTTGTGGAAGTCCTACTGCATCGTGTCAACGTTGATACAAGGAATGAAGACTCAACTGCTGTTATAATCCGAAATATGTTTGTCATAGTGAAATGGTTTTTTAAACAACACTCGAGAAAGCCATCAAAATGAAACAGTATATTCTTGAATGTATTGATGTTTATGTAATCATTTTTTGAGCCGTATGCATTCACGTCGTCATGCTGACCTTCTGCAGTAATATCCATGGACATTAACGTTTCGGATTCCATGCATAATATCATTTTTTAAGTACACGAAACGACAAACACTTCGAAGTCTTCGAACTTGACAGCCTGAATCAAACAACGGGAAAAACCCGTGAGTAGACGGCATTGCGGGATCGGTTTTCTAACCAATTAGAGAGCGACTTTTAACAAAAGATATTTTCAAAACATAAACAAACAGCTGCAATGCACCTTGGATGCAAGAGGGTCTTTTTAAAGGACTTAAAAGTGCTGTTCCAATAGTTTTGAACTGAGCTTAAAATACAGTGATTTGTATGGGGAAATTATATATTCAATATCTCAGCTGCTATTTGACGAATTCCGGTCAAATTTGCTGTGTGAACGTCGTTTTTGATTGACTATTACAGTGCGACTACTCGAACCAAGGCCACCCAAACAAATTTTTCACAAATCATCCAATCACGTCCAAGTATCTAAACAATAGAATTACGGGAAATTTATGATTCAGAAAGTTTTACAGTTGAAATACAATATCAAAGAGTCAACAAAAAACACAAGAATTATCTTGTATAGGGATTGAATAATTTGTGAAAAATTTGTGTGGGTGGCCTTGGTTCGAGTAGTCGCACTGTAAAATCGAGAACTAAGAATATGATAGTGTGAAAATATTATTTTATGACGTCATCACTTGAGTACTCTATGACAATAACAATGACAATCGTAAAAACAATGACAATTAAAGTAACAATGACAATTAACAAACTGTAAAATCAATAACGATAAACGGAATAAAGATAACAATAAAAATTGCTATATCGTTGAAAATGAAAATGACCGACATTGGCAATAACGATAACAATAGAGTAACAATAACAATTGCTATGACGTTGACAATGAAAATGACCGACATTGGCAATAACGATAACAATAGCGTAAAAATAGCAATTGCATAAACACTGACAAAATGACAAGTAATGTCAATAAATAACAGTAGCAATAACAGTTGTAACGAAAACGTCAATTCGATTATAACAATGACAAAGGCAATTATAACAATATAAAATAGCAATATACAACAACAATCTAAATAATAATAACGTAGTGATAATAATAATAATAATGGTATATTAACCTTCCGTTTTGTTCGTATAATATATACGTCCACTTGGCCCTTCATCAGGTATTTTCACCATATCTCCATATTGACCTTGTTTTAAAAACTCAATTCTATCTGGTTTTGCGCCAGTTGTGTCTGTAACAGCACAGCTGACTTGTGCCTTTTCGTCCTCGAATGGATAAAGGTTTAGGGGGTATGGTGCAACTATCTGTGCTTTCCCTGTGGAACAAACAAGAACGTGAAAATAGGTAACTACACAGTTCCCTACGCCATATTGATAGGCCGGTAGCCAGGCCTTTGTACCGAAGCGAGACGTCCTCGAATGGATAAAGGTTTAGGGGGTATGGTGCTACTATCTGTGCACTGCCTGCGGAACAAACAAGAACGTGAATATAAGTAACTTCACAGTTTCCTTAGCCTGCAGAGCACGCGCTCTTTTCGCTTTTTGGAGAATTAAGGATATTGGGTTTCCTGTGTTAATTTTATGACCGCGCGAAATATGGTGCATAGCAATTTTCGCTCGGTTCCATTTTTCGCTCGTCCAATTACAGGCAAAGCTACGAAAAAAGCCAAAAGAACGCCAGCTCTGCATGCTACAGTTTCCTTTGCCATATTGAAAGGGCAGTACCTGGGCTTTTGTTTCGAAGCGAGACGAACGTTGAGACTGCAATGATAGAGACCTTTCAACACCTTACAGGACAATTATTCGCGTGTCTCTATCATTGCAAGATCAACGTTCGTCTCACTTCGATGCAAAGGCTCGGCTACTTTTCAAGATGGCGCCGTAGGGAACTGTACATGCGAATTGCACTAATTGTTTGGCTCTATTTATAGGACCGTAGGACCGCGAAGATGTATTGCTCGGCTGACTTGTGTCGTCACACAATGCACTGTACATGTGTTCGGCTGACTTGTGTCGTCCCACAATGCACTGTACATGTGTTCGGCTGACTTGTGTCGTCACACAATGCACTGTACATGTGTTCGGCTGACTTGTGTCGTCCCACAATGCACTGTACATGCATTGTTCGGCTGACTTGTGTCGTCCCACAATGCACTGTACATGTGTTCGGCTGACTTGTGTCGTCCCACAATGCACTGTACATGCATTGTTCGGCTGACTTGTGTCGTCCCACAATGCACTGTACATGTGTTCGGCTGACTTGTGTCGTCACACAATGCACTGTACATGTGATCGGCTGACTTGTGTCGTCACACAATGCACTGTACATGCTGGCTGAACAAAGAGACGAAGGGGGCAGGGGAGGGGTGACGAATGTATAACATTTTTTGGTTAAAATAATATGTTGATGTACTGTAATATATAAGATACGAAAAAATATTTTTCTTCGTCGTCGTCGTCTTCTAGGTCTTGATCATCGTCGTCATCGTCGTGGTCGTGGTCGTGGTCGTCTTCTAGATCTTGATCATCCTCATCGTCGACGTTGTCGTCGTGGTGGTGGTGGTCGTCTTCTAGGTCTTGATGTTCGTCGTCATCGTCGTGGTCGTGGTCGTGGTCGTCTTCTAGATCTTGATCATCCTCATCGTCGTCGTCGTCGTGGTCGTCTTCTAGATCTTGATCATCTTCATCGTCGTCGTGCCGTCGTGGTCGTGGTCGTCTTCTAGATCTTGATCATCGTCGTCGTCGTCTTCTAGATCTTGATCATCATCGTCGTCGTCTTCTAGATCTTGATCATCGTCGTCGTCGTCTTCTAGATCTTGATCATCATCGTCGTCGTCTTCTAGATCTTGATCATCGTCGTCGTCGTCTTCTAGATCTTGATCATCATCGTCGTCGTCTTCTAGATCTTGATCATCATCGTCGTCGTCTTCTAGATCTTGATCATCGTCGTCGTCGTCTTCTAGATCTTGATCATCGTCGTCGTCGTCTTCTAGATCTTGATCATCATCGTCGTCGTCTTCTAGATCTTGATCATCATCGTCGTCGTCTTCTAGATCTTGATCATCGTCGTCGTCGTCTTCTAGATCTTGATCATCGTCGTCGTCGTCTTCTAGATCTTGATCATCATCGTCGTCGTCTTCTAGATCTTGATCATCGTCGTCGTCGTCTTCTAGATCTTGATCATCGTCGTCGTTGTCGTCGTCGTCTTCTAGATCTTGATCATCGTCGTCGTTGTCGTCGTCGTCTTCTAGATCTTGATCATCGTCGTCATCGTCGTCGTCGTCGTCTTCTAAATCTTGATCATCGTCGTCATCGCCGTCTTCTAAATCTTGATCATCGTCGTCGTCGTCTTCTAGATCTTGATCATCGTCGTCGTCGTCGTCTTCTAGATCTTGATCATCGTCGTCGTCGTCGTCTTCTAGATCTTATTTATTTTATTTATATTTATACGTGCTTACTAGCTATGCGCATTTTAAAACTCAAGTGCGCTTACCAATTAAATAGGTCGGTGTCAAAATAGAGAAATGTTTTGAGTTCAGTTTTATAAAAATTAGTTGCAGTGTCTTTAGTTTTTCTTTATCTTGATCATCGTCGACGTCGACGTCTTCTAGATCTTGATCATCGTCGTCGTTGTCGTCGCCTTGTTTTATTATAATTATATCATTAAATAATTTTATTTTTCATTTTCTTCTTGTTATTTGTTCTTCTCAGTTCAACATGGAATAAATTTTCACCACCAGTTAATTGAGTAGCCACTATTCATAAATTTCCCTCACTAGCACAGCACGACCTCTCTTTATAATAATAGCTACTTGCTGTATCCAGCCACGAGTATCTAGGTAGGGAACTTCCGTGTCAATCCATTCAACGAACATCTTTGGATGTGGGCCAGTAAGTATGAATCACGAATGATTATAATTTGAGAAACTATGATTTTCGTGTTAGTAAGTAATTTTGACTGATTTTCACGATCTTAACTGCGCCAACAGCTAGCCGCCTCCGTTGCAGTACGTTTACGCAAACGTTCGCGGGGAAAGAACGTGTTTTACGTGTTTTACGCAAACGGCTCCAATCGAGGCTCCTAATTGAAGCTCGATCGATGAATTTTGACCAAGAAGCGACAAAGAACGGAGAAATTAAATATATATAAAAATTAATTTGAAGTGAATGTCATGACCACGTCCGAAAGGATAAAAAAATATGCTTCAAAAGGTTTCAAAAATACATAAAAACGAAAAACGTTGCGATAATTAAGCGCTTCAATTTTAGTGAATTAATGTCCAGGATCTTAACAGTCTAGATGGAATTGTCACGATGGCGTTACTTTTAAAAACAAAGGATTTTTCTTCTAAATAGGTCCTTTTGACCTAAAACCTCAGGTCATTATTCACGTTCTGTCATGTCAAACATTTTTTGGCAGATATTAATCCCAAACTACATAGCTTTTTGACGATAATAATGTATACATGGATCCGTTCGTTACTTTTTGACAGCGAAATTTTTCCATAACCATTCAACAACAATATTTTTTTGTTTAAATGTCAAGTAACCTTTAAAGCAATATCTGCACAGCAACAATGAATATTTACTGAATATTGTTTTCTATTCTGCAGTGTGGTGTTTCATCAACACATATCACCCGTTAGCATCAGAGGTTTGAGGATTTTTTTACGATATTAAGTAGTTTCGAGGACTATTTTGTATGTATTTCGTTTGTTTGTTTTAACATAGTAATGAAACTAACAACATTTTCTTTTCCGGGACCGAGTTAGACTTATAATTTTTACTCGACAATCTATATTCTAGCACGCCGGGCCTAGCATCTCAATTTCTATTGTCTGAGCCACATAAAATAATACGCAGTGGCTATTCGTACGTCACCCGTACCCGGACTTGTGTTTGCTATTGGTACGTGAGTCAAAATTATTTAGATTTTCACAGTGATTCTGTATTATATTCAGTAAAGAAGATACGATATATTCGTTTAGATGGAGTAAGCGATTATCGTTAGCTATATTAAACTGATTTAGAGTAATTTTACGAGTCTGTACATAGTAGGCAAACGACTCATTTCGTGACACTTAGAATTTTCTTCAACTCGATCGTAATGTCACGCACTTACATTAGGGCTTCGATGACATTAATTACAACTTTAATAGTATTAATATTGTATACAATAAGAAAGCGTGAACAAGATATTTGTTTCGGACCGAGTTTGAAGAACTATTATTTATTTATCAATTCGACGAATTAAGTACAGCAAAGCGATTCAAAGACTCCCGTACTCGGACTTTGGTTTGCTATTAATACGTGAGTCAAAATTATTTAGATTTTCACAGTGATGGTGATTCTACAAATATCTCTTTTTCACGCTTTCTTATTGTATACTATTAAAGTTGTAATTAATGTCATCGAACCTAATTATTTAATAATCTATTAAGTGCGTGACATTTACAGGCGTGTACGATCGAGTTGAAGAAAATTCAAGTGTCGCGAAATGAGTCGTTTGCCTACTATGTACAGACTCGTAAAATTACTCTAAATCAGTTTAACATAGCTAACGATAATCGCTTACTCCATCTAAACGAATATATCGTATCTTCTTTACTGAAATAATACAGAATCACTGTGAAAATCTAAATAATTTTGACTCACGTACCAATAGCAAACACAAGTCCGGGTACGGGTGACGTACGAATATTAGCCACTGCGAAAATAATAACATACAAAATATTGCCTTATAAAGAAGCAAACGTCACTACCTCCAGCGAAAGCACACCCAAAAAAGATTACATCGCATTACATTGGATCGTCAGCTTCGGTACCGACTATGAAAACAGAACTTGCGAAATTCCATTTTAAACACTTCAGTTCAAATATCAATGAAATATGATGCCAGATAAACAATCCGGTATGCGTGATAACTGCAACTTTAGCGATAGACGAAAATATAGAATAAATAGTTTACCATATATCAACGACAAAAATAAGATGAGGGTATACTGCATTGCATGTATATTTTCGATGTCGACAACGTTGCAGTCAAACCAATATATACATATACCGTCTCATCTCAAAAACATTTACATATGATAACATAACAAAATACTATGCATGAGGTCTGGCGTCTAAGAAAATATATATATATTATCGGTTATAAAAAGTTGCAATGTTTCTGATTAGTAAAGTTAGTGGCCTTATAGCTGCAATCAATCGATTTGTGTCTGAGGTCTGGGGAGAAATTGGTCACTTATCGTCTTACTTAACTAAGACCGATAGAAATTCTTAATTTTAACGCCTTTAGAAAGTCCCAATTCATGGATTCGTTTCACGGCTATAGCCGCTCACAAGCTGGCTAGTTTTACTGTAGAGCGAGGAAACAAAGAATAAAGATGTATAGCTAAGCAAAATGAGTATAAATTACCTTGCACATAGGAAACAATGAATGAAGAAGCGAGGAAAATGAAGATGCTGATTCCTGAGGCCATCTTATTTTTTTTTTTTGCAACGCACACTGAAACGCGGGATAAGCCTAATTTGCATAATTCATCACCAGTCCTTCTCGTTCTGTTAGCGACCAGCAGCTGTTGTCATGGAGGGGCTTGCCGAGAGGTTAGTACTTCATGTAAGAACCCATGAGATGGCACTATTACTATCATACATGTATTTTTGTCAGTGTCCTGCACTATCCTATTCTATATATTATTGTGTCTGAACTTTCCTAATGAATACTCTCTATCCTATTTCTATCCTATGGTATCCATTACTATCCTATGGTATCCTTTACTATCCAACGGTATCCTTTACTATCCAACGGTATCCTTTACTATCCAATTGTATCCTTTACTATTCAACGGTATCCTTTACTATCCAATTGTATCCTTTACTATCCAATGGTACCCTTTACTATCCAATGGTATCCTTAACTATCCTATGGTATCCTTACCTATCCTATGGTATCCTTTGCTATCCTTTTGTATCCTTTGCTATCCTTTTGTATCCTTGACTATCCTTTGTTATCCTTTACTATCCTTTTGTATCCTTTACTATCCTTTGTTATCCTTTACTATCCTATGGTATCCTTTACTATCCTATGGTATCCTTTACTATCCTATGGTATCCTTTACTAACCTATGGTATCCTTTACTATCCTATGGCGCCCTTTACTATCCTATGGTATCCTTTACTATCCTATGGTATCCTTTACTATCCTATGGTACCCTTTACTATCCTATGGTATCCTTTACTATCCTATGGTATCCTTTACTATCCTATGGTATCCTTTACTATCCTATGGCGCCCTTTACCATCCTTTGTTATCCTTTACTATCCTATGGTATCCTTTACTATCCTATGGTATCCTTTACTATCCTATGGTACCCTTTACTACCCTATGGTATCCTTTACTATCCTATGGTATCCTTTACTATCCTATGGTATCCTTTACCATCCTATGGTATCCTTTACCATCCTTTGTTATCCTTTACTATCCTATGGTATCCTTTACTATCCTTTGTTATCCTTTACTATCCTATGGTATCCTTTACTATCCTATGGTATCCTTTACTATCCTATGGTATCCTTTACTATCCTATGGTACCCTTTACTATACTATGGTATCCTTTACTATCCTATGGTACCCTTTACTATCCTATGGTATCCTTTACCATCCTATGGTATCCTTTACCATCCTTTGTTATCCTTTACTATCCAATGGTATCCTTTACTATCCTTTGTTATCCTTTACTATCCTATGGTATCCTTAGGTATCCTATGGTATCCTTAGGTATCCTTTACTATCCTATGGTATCCTTTAGTATCCTATGGTTTTCTTTTACTATCCTATGGTATCCTTTACTATCCTATGGTATCCTTTACTATCCTTTTGTATCCTTTACTATCCTTTGTTATCCTTTACTATCCTTTTGTATCCTTTACTATCCTTTGTTATCCTTTACTATCCTATGATATCCTTTACTATCCTATGGTATCCTTTACTATCCTATGGTATCCTTTACTAACCTATGGTATCCTTTACTATCCTATGGCGCCCTTTACTATCCTATGGTATCCTTTACTATCCTATGGTATCCTTTACTATCCTATGGTATCCTTTACTATCCTATGGTATCCTTTACCATCCTATGGTATCCTTTACCATCCTTTGTTATCCTTTACTATCCCATGGTATCCTTTACTATCCTTTGTTATCCTTTACTATCCTATGGTATCCTTTACTATCCTATGGTATCCTTTACTATCCTATGGTACCCTTTACTATCCTATGGTATCCTTTACTATGCTATGGTATCCTTTACTATCCTATGGTATCCTTTACTATCCTATGGTATCCTTTACTATCCTATGGTATCCTTTACTATCCTGTGGTATCCTTTACTATCCTGTGGTATCCTTTACTATCCTATGGTATCCTTTACTATCCTATGGTATCCTCAACTATCCTATGGTATCCTTTACTATCCTATGGTATCCTTTACTATCCTATGGTATCCTTAACTATCCTATGGTATCCTTTACTATCCTATGGTATCCTTTACTATCCTGTGGTATCCTTTACTATCCTATGGTATCCTTTACTATCCTATGGTATCCTTTACTATCCTGTGGTATCCTTTGCTATCCTGTGCTATCCTTAGGTATCCTATGGTATCCTTAGGTATCCTTTACTATCCTATGGTATCCTTAGGTATCCTATGGTATCCTTAGGTATCCTTTACTATCCTATGGTATCCTTTATTATCCTATGGTTTTCTTTTACTATCCTATGGTATCCTTTACTATCCTATGGTATCCTTTACTATCCTATGGTATCCTCAACTATCCTATGGTATCTTTTACTATCCTATGGTATCCTTTACTATCCTATGGTATCCTTAACTATCCTATGGTATCCTTTACTATCCTATGGTATCCTTTACTATCCTGTGGTATCCTTTACTATCCTATGGTATCCTTTACTATCCTATGGTATCCTTTACTATCCTATGGTATCCTTTACTATCCTATGGTATCCTTTACTAACCTATGGTATCCTTTACTATCCTATGGCGCCCTTTACTATCCTATGGTATCCTTTACTATCCTATGGTATCCTTTACTATCCTATGGTACCCTTTACTATCCTATGGTATCCTTTACTATCCTATGGTATCCTTTACTATCCTATGGTATCCTTTACTATCCTATGGCGCCCTTTACCATCCTTTGTTATCCTTTACTATCCTATGGTATCCTTTACTATCCTATGGTATCCTTTACTATCCTATGGTACCCTTTACTACCCTATGGTATCCTTTACTATCCTATGGTATCCTTTACTATCCTATGGTATCCTTTACCATCCTATGGTATCCTTTACCATCCTTTGTTATCCTTTACTATCCTATGGTATCCTTTACTATCCTTTGTTATCCTTTACTATCCTATGGTATCCTTTACTATCCTATGGTATCCTTTACTATCCTATGGTATCCTTTACTATCCTATGGTACCCTTTACTATCCTATGGTATCCTTTACTATCCTATGGTACCCTTTACTATCCTATGGTATCCTTTACCATCCTATGGTATCCTTTACCATCCTTTGTTATCCTTTACTATCCAATGGTATCCTTTACTATCCTTTGTTATCCTTTACTATCCTATGGTATCCTTAGGTATCCTATGGTATCCTTAGGTATCCTTTACTATCCTATGGTATCCTTTATTATCCTATGGTTTTCTTTTACTATGCTATGGTATCCTTTACTATCCTATGGTATCCTTTACTATCCTTTTGTATCCTTTACTATCCTTTGTTATCCTTTACTATCCTTTTGTATCCTTTACTATCCTTTGTTATCCTTTACTATCCTATGATATCCTTTACTATCCTATGGTATCCTTTACTATCCTATGGTATCCTTTACTAACCTATGGTATCCTTTACTATCCTATGGCGCCCTTTACTATCCTATGGTATCCTTTACTATCCTATGGTATCCTTTACTATCCTATGGTATCCTTTACTATCCTATGGTATCCTTTACCATCCTATGGTATCCTTTACCATCCTTTGTTATCCTTTACTATCCCATGGTATCCTTTACTATCCTTTGTTATCCTTTACTATCCTATGGTATCCTTTACTATCCTATGGTATCCTTTACTATCCTATGGTACCCTTTACTATCCTATGGTATCCTTTACTATCCTATGGTATCCTTTACTATCCTATGGTATCCTTTACTATCCTATGGTATCCTTTACTATGCTATGGTATCCTTTACTATCCTATGGTATCCTTTACTATCCTATGGTATCCTTTACTATCCTATGGTATCCTTTACTATCCTGTGGTATCCTTTACTATCCTGTGGTATCCTTTACTATCCTATGGTATCCTTTACTATCCTATGGTATCCTCAACTATCCTATGGTATCCTTTACTATCCTATGGTATCCTTTACTATCCTATGGTATCCTTAACTATCCTATGGTATCCTTTACTATCCTATGGTATCCTTTACTATCCTGTGGTATCCTTTACTATCCTATCCCTCACCAAGAATTGGTATACAAAATGTATATTTTTTCTGTACCAAATGTATACATTTCAGTGGGTGCATTTGTATACATTATGTATACATCATATACCATGATGTATACATTTTGTAGCATACATTTGGAACCCATGTGTATACATTGTGTAGCATACATTTCGGACTCATGTGTATACATTTTGTATACATTCAAAAGTATACAAAAACTATACATCATGTATACTTGGTGTATACAATATGTATACATTTTATAGCCCTATGCTAATTACACAGTTATTGGACATAATCAATATTTAATAATTTATTTATTAATCACAAAAATCATATATATTCAGATATTATATATATACATTCTTTTTCCAAATGACCAAAAATTAAAATATACCTAATTATTATTGAACAGTAACAAATTTGAACCCCCCTAATCAGTCTATCAAATCACAAAAAATCATATAATATATAATATATTCAAATATTAAATACAATTTTAATTTGAAAGAAGAGGAAAATATAATGACATTGAAATCATGTCTCTAAAAATGCATTCTTTTATAGTGAAAATCCAGATATATATTATTTCTCAAAATGCCCCCTTTCCCCAATTTAAAAAATATACTAAATTTTAATTATTATTGAACAGTAACATATATGACACCCCCCCCCCCCCCCCCCTAATCTGTCTCCCTCTCAATTTGATGTTGATAACAATTAAAAGCCTATTAAGAATAATATAAATATATTGCTAGTCTATTGTCAGTTCATTGGACAATAACAAATTCAAATAAAGGTTGGTTATACATTTTACCTTTTACAGCAAGGACACTTGAACCTGCATGAACACTTTGCTTATTTTAAGTGTTTTTTTTCAGAATATCTATAAAAAGGATTCCACTCAAATACTGTCACAGAAAATAAATCATAATACAAGTTGAAGAGTTAAGCAAAATAATTCAGTACTGAACTTTCACACATTTGGAAGCACAGCATGATCAAAAAGAAAACTGATAATATAATAAGAATTGTATTATAGAAGTGCATGTTCACAGTGTCCTTACTATATAACATATTACTGAACATTGTCTTCTGACAGTCTTGATCTTGATTGTAAACCTGAGAGTTTATTTCTCAGGCTTACTTTTATACTCGACTCCGAGCTATCTTTGTAGTGAGCCATGGAGAAATCTGAGGATGAAAAGAAAAACATATTCAATGATGTAGCTGAGATTCAATTCATTTTTTGAGATGTGATTTCCGGCTTAATCAATTAGTACAAAAGCTAATATAAAATAGCTGAAGGGGAAAAAAACATTAGATTGGCCAGTCATTCAAAGGTTTTAAAGCCCGTGTGAACTAGAATGATATTTAGAATTTGACATCAATACTCTATATAGATTAACAACAACTGCAGAAACATAGCAGTTATATATATACATGTACATTGCACAAACTATATTACTTTTTTTTTACCATGTATCCTGGTTTCTCATCTATTTTCAAACAAGATGTCAATTTTATTCATCTCTCAGAAACATGACTTGTAGAATAGTCTTATCAAACCTGAGCTGTGGTCTCATCACAAAATTACAGTCAGAAACGATCTCAGGCATATATGGGCCAAGCGATTCAAGTGGTAAAAGGTTTATTATTACTAAGATTTCCATTAGTTGCTTTGATTAGAGGACCATATACAGTCATAAAGTCATGTTGACAACAACAAAGTAATTTGCATATTATAATGTTTTTAGTTTTTTTTTAAAGAAACATTAAATGTAAAATTGCAAAATTTTATTACAATGCAGATAACATTTAATTTACTATATATCTGGAGTTCTAAATCAATTTTATCCCGGAAAGGCAAAAAAAAAAGCTTTATGAAAATTACTTTGTTGTTGTTAACATGTCATTTTAACTGGACAACATTAATTGGATTGACTGTATGGCCACAATAACAATTTCTGTTGTTCACTAATAAGTGTAGGTGATATTTAGAAGTGATTTGGAAATGATCACATGTCAAGGTAAAGCCTTGGGAAACGAAAATCCTAATGAAAAGCTTGGCCCAGGTGCTTGATCATTTTTGTTTACTTGTGATATGAGACAGCTGACAAAACAAGTAACAGTCAAACTACAAGAAGAGTATACCCCTCTAGACTGAATTACTCATTTCATTATTAGATTCTTGGCTTCATTATTTGTTTTCAAAAAATTTCAAAATTCATACAAATTATTATGACATCAAAAGAAATTGATTCTGTCATTGGTATAGACAAAAAAATATTATGATTCTATGAGATTTACAGAGGTTTAATTTAGTTTTTGAATAGTTTAAAGGCATTCTAAAAAAACAAAGAATGAAGTCAATTAAGAATCAAATAATGAAATGAATAATGCAGTCTAGAGGAGTACTTTTCATGTAGTTTGGCTGTAACTACGATCATTGTTATGAAGGATAATTTTGCATCTCGATATACTGGACATGCTATTAACATGAAAAATGCACTTACAAAGGATGCTTTGGAGTATTTCATTATCAATGGCCCCCTTTCCATGTGCCCCAGTCAAGTTTTTACCAAGAAGCTCTTTGTTGGTATAAAACAGATTTAACAGGTAAGCCGCACATGCAGAGGCAGTCTTTCTGCGCAATGCATGCTCAATTGAGACACCATGTACAAATATTTGAGGGTATGTGGCGACCAAATTTACCATCTAAAATAAAATACAAGTCAACATGTGATAACAATCAAATTCTAATTAAAGCATGGTATTGGCAAACTGAAAATCAAAATGTATGGTTAACAAAACCTTATAATGCACAAGTAGTGGCACATTACAGGTTTATATGGAAATGGTGATGTCTGATTTTAAGTTGAGTTAATTGTTGAATAAAATGAATAAATACTAAATGGAAATATAAAAATTAATTTAATTTAACCAGGATTCTGTCTTTCAATATCTTTAAACTTTCAAAGATCTCAAATAAAGATCTTTAAATAAATGTTCATAATGAAGAACATAATGAAAACATTGTATTTATAATGATAGCAAGACAACAAGCCTAAAATTTTGCCATAATTGCAGGTACCTGAAATCTGCTAGCAATTAGTGAGTTAACCTTCCCAGCCCGTACGGACCTTTTTAGCCTGACAGAGACAAAACACAGCCTTAATCTGGCCTGAACACCGTTCTGATGGCAGAACGTGAGCCGAACATGAACCTGACAAAATCCAATTCAGGTTCTGAGCTAACGAGCCTAACACATTATGGCTGATGTTACGGTCCTGATCAGTCGGACAACACTCTAACACGAACCTAACACAAGCCTAACACCAATATAAAATCCGAATCAGGCTCTGAGCTAACGAGCCTAACACATTATGGCTGCATGTTACCGTCCTGAACAGTCGGACAACACTCTAACACGAACCTAACACAAGCCTAACACCAATATAAAATCCGAATCAGGCTCTGAGCTAACGAGCCTAACATATTATGGCTGCATGTTACGGTCCTGAACAGACGGACAACACTCTAACACGGACCTAACACAAGCCAACACCGATATAAAATCCGAATTAACACTTGTGAAACTAGTATCTAATTAGCGTGTGAAACCAAAGTTTTTTCTTTATACGCATAAATTATCGTTGATAAATTGTCGTGTGAACACGTTTTTAACCAATCATTTTTCTGATTTTTTTCACGTGATAGAAGTCACGCTAGACCGATTTTAAAATTACGACTATTGCGAGAACCTCAATGGCGTCGTTCACACGGTATAAGTTAGCTTTTGTGAGCTCTTTAGTCAACATTTTGCAATAATTTAAGCAAGGAAATTGCAAAACAATCTTGTTGGTTTGTATAATAGTAGGTGAGTTTTGTAATAAAGTCATTTAAAACAAACTATTAACGTGAATTTGTTCTTAAAGTTTTAAATATGTCCGCTAACAATGAGGTTGATTTAAATGTACTTTTTCACTCTGATGACAAAGAAGATTTCGAAGGTTTTGGTCCTGATGAGATCCAAGAAGCTTTTCAGCAGTATTTAGGGTGAGTGAGTGAAGAAGACAGCGATGAAGATGAGGAAAACACCGATGATACTGCTTGCGAAGTGGGCACCGAATTCGAGGACGAAGGCAAGCATGGAAACCAACAATATATATATGTAGGAGCAAATTACCGCCTGAATCAGGCCTGACTACAGCCTGATTATTCGCGATGATTGACAGTGCTATTTCAATGCTCTTGTCATGCTCTTGTCACGCTTCGTTCGCTTTTTGCAACGCTTTAAATGTTAGGCCCTTGTTATGCTCTTTTTCGCTCTATTTCATGCTGTGTTCATGCTCTTTTTTGCTCTTGTTAGGTTCTCTGACTTTCGCTCTTGTTTGGTGGTTGTTAGTTTCGTGTTCGGCTGATTTGTCCGGCCATTGTTAGGCTCGTGTCCGGTCAAACATTTCCGTACGGGAGCTCTTGGTTGCTCAGTTGCTATTTAAACATAGAAATGCATTTATTAGATTTATCAATATGCTGTTGGATTATCTGAAAATATGATTAAATCCTTTTTTAGAATTATTTTGACATAGTATTATTGTATCATAATACAGTCATTTGCAAAAATTCTGGCCATGTTATACATATGTCAATAAATCAGGTGCATTAAAAATGCTGAAATAATGCAGCCAGGAAGCATACTAAATAATAAATGTGTTGACTCTGGCTTTGATTATTTGTGGTTTATTCAAATCGAAGCATCTGAATAAAAAAAACACACAAAGAAATCAAAGCCATAGTGAACAATTTATTAATTAATTATCTATATCAGGTACACCATGGATTTTAAAATTATTGGTTATAATCTTAATTTGCACTACTGTGTTAATCTAGACTGTAATTAATTATTCTATGCATTTTGATGATGACCTGGCTCTTTAAAGTGGAAAGCGTGCTACCCATAATGTACCCGATATATTGATAGATGTATACTTTAAGCAGACATAATTTTTGCAAGTGACTGTATAAATTATTAATCAAAAAATTTCTAAAAAATCTCAAGTGAGATAATATACATATGTGAATATGTTAACTGTATGACTAGTATCTATAATAATCATTATCAATCATGCAATGTTTTTTATAACATCAATTTATTGTGTTTATACAATAGGACTTCAAAAAATAAAAAAAATGATTACTTAAGTTATGACATAACTATAGATATTTAAGTACCTTTGCCTTCGATCAGCTCTTCTAATTTTTCACGCAATGCATCATTTTCCAATTTAAGTTTTTTGCAAGAGCTGCATTGATCAGTCTGCCGGTGAAATGATCTTGGCGTTTTCCCACCTGTTCTTGGATGCAGTTGCGGTGGAGTTATCTCTACAGGCTGTCTTCTTTGAACTGAGGGGAGAGGTTGAGGAGGGGTTTTTGGCTTTCTGGCTGTAAGATTCCCTTGCTGTGCTGGAAGGGTACTTAAAGGGGTGCGACTAATCTGCCTAGGGGGTGTTAATAGCTGAGGTTCATCCAGGTCTGGCAGAGGACTATATTGAAAAAAGTCGTCTTCATCAATCTCATTTGAGAGTATGGCAGATGCTGATGCTATAATATTTTCTTCAAAATTGTCCTGTTGTGTATTGTGAGATGACGCTGGATGAAAGCTGGCTGTGCTTTCATTAACTGTTTCAGACATTTTTTCCACCAAGCTTTCTATGCGAGACGAAACTATGTTTCGTGCAGTTTCCTTCTGTGAATCTTTCTTCTGTCTTTCTTCTTCCTTTTTGTCATCAGACTTAGCTTTTGGGGCTTTCTTTTTTTTTGGATGATTTGCAGTTTCTTGTTTTTTGGGATTTTTTTTCGTGTTCTCTTTTTCTTTGGATGATGGTGCCTTTTTTGATTTTGATTTCTTTCCTCCCATCAGCACACTCATCTTTTTGAGTAAACTGTCCTTTTCATCTGCAAAATTTTGAATATGACAATCAATAAATATGACATAAATAGATATAATAGCTTATAGACTGAAAAAAATATTTAAATGTATAGAAATGGAAATATACTTTCAAAGAGTAGACAATAATATTTATTATGAAATACAAAAAATCCTTAATTACACCAAATTACGTTCAAATTTAGTCGTCAAAACCTATAGATTTTTTGATTGCGAACTTGTCTACGTCATCCTTCTGGTAATATGTCCTTTTATTAGAGCTTTTAAGTATTTTAATAGACTTTTATCAAGAAATATCAAATATTTCAACAAAGGAAACCCGCTTCTTTTGTTCAATTCACTCTCCTGGGAATAGTTGCACGTCAAGAAATGAATAAATTATCAAAAAATTGACCAAAATAAATACGCTGAAAAATTGGCAAAAAAACTTTGAACGTAATTTGGTGTACGATTTTTTTTGTATTTCATAATAAAATAATTATTACTTCAATCATGCATGCTTCTACATGTATATAAAATCAACACTAACCACTGCGATTTATTATAGTACAAGAATAGAAGTGGCCATCATCGTACTGAGCCAGCAGACCATCTTCACCTCTCTGTATTAGCTTCTCCGACAGTACTTTAAATATACCATCATCAAGAAACTGGACTAAGGCAAATTCTAACAAAATAAGCAAAATATTATAATTTAAACAATATTTATACAATAAAGCTTGTATAGATATCTTAGTTGTCAGATTTTTGGTTGGATGTTAAACGTTTCATACTAAGTTTATTTGCCGGTTAATAATTAATTGACCGTAAATTTGCGCGCCAATTTCTCTTGATGATAAGTCCATGGAAAGAACTTAAAGATAAAAATTATATTCTTCTTTACTTGAATTTCGTTCTGAATAGATAAAAAACGGTTTGGGTACATTTTATACTAAGCTTATAAGCTTAAATACAAGCTTAAAGCTTAATAAATCTAAGTTTAACAACTCTTTTGAATGGTCGCATGAATATAACTTAAGTCTTTATACAAATAACTTAAGTCCATCACAAATAATTCTACATGATGAAAATACAAGTGGAAGTATAATCAAGCTTAGGAATCAGCCGATTCTTGAGCTTAAGTCCAATCGGAGAAGAGTACTTAGCATACTTATATAAGCATATTGTTATCGATCCACGTTTGCATGGCCGTACGTTCAAATTTAAGCTTACTTAAACCAAAATCTCATAGTTTTTGCGAAATATATTCATATCATAAACATACCTTCATCCTCAAAGCGTGTGACTACTCTTTTCTCGCGTTGATTCATGCTGTAGATTAATTTTTATAGTGTTTGACCTTCGAAGCGTGTAGCAAGGAGAGATGGAATACGTTTTACCGGGCTGGTACGACCCGGCACAGAATTCCCGCCGTTACTTTTCTCTCGCTGACCTCTGGGATACATTCGTACCCAGTCTTCACCGGTAGATGTGTCGAGGCGATTATGATTGGACTCGAAAGTCATTTCTCCTCATTTCTCCTGGTTCTTCTGGTTTGTAAATAATGGCATCGACGCCGAAAGATATCGAAAAAAACAAAATAAGAAAGAGAAGGGGTAATTATGGAAGTTACCTATCACAGCCTGAGTTGAAAGCTCCTAGATCGACGTTCTATCAAGAGATAGCAAGGCAAAATAACGTATTAGATGATGCTTCGAATTCGACAGAGATCAACGATTATAATGATCCTTATAGACCCGGTACTTCCAACCACTATATTGGCAGGGAAAGAAGACAATATAATTATGGCATAGAGCACAACATTGAGAAGGATAGATACTACAATGATCACTTATCACAACCAAAGCTTTCAGTTCCAAAGACGACATTTTATCGAGAGTTAAAAAAAAAATACAAATCTACATGTGAAAGCGTGGAGTGTGATCAGTACAAATTACCCGATTTACCTGGAGTGACTGAATGTAATATCGATCATGAAAGTCTACATATCCTCGACGACGTCGACGACACTATTTCAATCGAAGGTGAGCTGACGTCAAGCTCAGAGGATGATGAAATCAAAGAGTTGTGGGATGGTATTCAAGCAGATTATATCGATGATTTATTGAGTCATAGTACAACCGAGAAGAATGACCCTTTGGTTAGATTTGCAGATGATGATGAAGAAGAAAACCTTTATGATGCTGAAAACAACACTGAAAATATTATACAAGAAGATATCACATCCGAACCCGAATCATCACCTGTCTACGAGGGGGCAAGGATTACTCTTGCAGTCAGTTTGTTACTTATCATAAAATATTCAATGCGTCACAGCATTACAGGGGTGGCATTGGCAGATCTCTTGCTGCTCATTCAAGTTCATCTTCCATTACCAAACATATTTGGAAAATCTATTGTAACTCTTCATAATTTTTTCAAAAAATTAAGAAATCCAATAGAATACCACTACTATTGTACATTTTGCTATGAGTACATTGGCACTAAAAGGCAAGATTATAAGCACTGCACAAACAAACACTGCCTGAAAGACTTTGGAACAAAAGACTCACTTGGTTATTTCATAGTGGTGCCATTAATCACCCAACTGCAATCACTGCTTGCAAGTAAGTTTTAATATATGTGTAGTATAAATTAATACTGTGATCAAAACATTCAGGTGCTAGCTTTAAACATATTTATTTGACAAAACTCCTTGGCTCAATCTGATACTTGGGTTGATCTTTGGCATTTTGTTATTGCCACTACAAAGCTGCAGAAGTCTGCATTAGTTAGTATTATAAAAGGCAAAAAAAAAAACAATAATGGAGTAAGGATGCAATTGATATTATATAAATGTATGAGCATACTGAGGTCCCATCCACACAAGCCCGGGGATCATTTTCTGGAGATATTTTTATAGGAATATGGCTAAGCATCCACAAGAGTTTGCATTAAATGCTTATTGCAGAGTTCTGTATTGTTACTATTAATGATAATAATAATATTTGAAAAATTGAGTATGTACTGTTTTGTAATATGATTTTATTTTCCTTAAAGCCCAAGAAATACCAGATTTGCTGAATTACCCCTTTAGAAGAGTAAAGAAACAAGCACAAAATTTGGAAGATATTTATGATGGTAGAATTTACAAAAAACATTTTGGGCCTGATGGATTCTTCCATGGTACAAGTAATGCAGCCAAAGAAAAAGAGATCCACCTGTCACTCCAAATGAATACTGATGGTGTCTCTCTTTTCCGCTCCTCGTCATATAGTGTCTGGCCTGTATACTTTGTCATAAACGAGCTACCACCTAAAGCCAGGTAATTTTTGTTTTGTAATGTGTAATTCCTGTGCATAAGAAAGTTTATATAGATTATTATACATTGTACTCACTATCTGAAATCTGATTGGCTAACAAGCTACAGTTTATTTTCACAATCACTGCAACCTATAGATCAGTGAATAATCTGCTAGCCGATTATTTTTCGCTAATCTGTAGGTTGGATGCACTTGAGTGATTTTCTTATATTTTTATATAAAATCCCCAGTAAAATCAGTGCTATTTTGATGGAAACACGAAAAACTCTATCACTTTTTTAGGACTGTTCTGTGCCGCGTCCATGCTGTTTTCACAGTCATACGATATCTGCTCTAATTTTTCTTTATATTTGTCATATTTTATTTGTAGAACCAAGCGACAATATAGACTGTTTGTGGGACTGTGGTTTGGTCAACGGAAGCCCCTTTTCCAAACATTTATGCAACCGTTTGCAATTGCATTAAAGGATTTATTCCATGAAGGTAAGCCTGAGGTTACATTATAAATTATGATAATAGTTTGATATGGTGATATCATTAATGGTTCTCAAGATTCCAGTGTGGGTGGGCTTAGCCTCTAATTCATGTAAATTGTGACTAGCAATTATATATTTTTCTATCCAAGTAATGAGGCTATTTGTGACTTTTGCAAAAATTCTGATTCAGCTGTATTTGAGAATATCTCACAAACATTACCTTCATAAAGATGTCCAAAATAAAATGTAGTGTACTTAACATTCACCCTGTTGTACTTATATGGTTTGTACATTTTGTTTGTTCATTTAAGGGTCACCAGTTACAGTTAAAGGAAAAGAAAAAATACTTAGATGTATATTATTGTTTGGAACATTTGATGCTCCAGCGAAGTGTTTGTTCCAGCAATTTTGTCAGTTCAATGCGTACTATGGATGTCCATATTGTATGAGCCCAGGAGAAACCGTAAAGACAAGTGCTAGAGGACATACACTTGTATATCCATTTGATGTAAGCAATTTGAAAACTGGCCATGGCGATGAAAGAACTCACCAAGAAACACTGAAATTTGCTGCAGCTGCAACTGAAAAAGCTGCAAAGTCTGGGGTGGAGACAAACGAAAAGGGAGTCAAAGGTTTCAGCTGGTGTGTTGTCATCCCAAAATTTGATATTATTAGAGGCATTGCAATAGACTATATGCATGGGACTCTATTAGGGGTTGTAAAAATGTTACTAACACTGTGGCTCAACAAGAAGCATAGTAAACAGCCTTGGTCTTTAAGTAGGCAAGTAGCAGAACTTGATTCAAGGTATTTAAAGATGACACCACCTGCCTGCATAACGCGTCTACCAAGAAGTCTTGCTTCAAACTTTGGACATTTAAAAGCCTCTGAGCTTAGAACGTTTCTTTTGTTTTATTCAATCCCATGCCTTTATGGTTTATTGCCTGAAATATACTTTCAGCATTACATTCTTTTGGTTGAAGCTGTTTACCTACTACTTCAAGAGTCTATTTCACTTAATGATGTGAAAAAAGCTAGTGCTCTTCTGAAGCACTTCTGCCTTAAAATTGGGGAATTGTATGGCCCACGATATGAGACATACAACGCACATTGCTTGCTACACATGACTGAAAGAGTGTGCGATATGGGACCACTGTGGACGCATTCATGTTTTGCGTTTGAAGACTTCAATGGTGAACTACGAAACATGTTCCATGGGACCCAAAGTGTTGAAGAGCAGCTTGTGATGGCTGTGAGCATTCAGCAAAAAATCCCATTGCTTACACCTCTTTTGACTGAAGGATCTATTGCTAAAGAATTGTTTGACAAAATGAACAACAAGACTCAGCCATGTATACAAAAGGAAAGTATTGGTGATGGATTCTACAAAGTTGGTACTATTAAACCATCAGAACTTTCGCTGGAAGCTAAGATAGCTGTAGAGGCACTAATTGGACCAGTCTTATCTAAAGTACACACATTCCAAAGAGTGATGCTTCATGGTAATCAAGTCGTTCATTGCAAAAACTACACATTAATGTCAAAGAGAAATAATTACACTATACAATACAGTTCTGACACTATACTGAAATCTCCTACCTATGGACAAGTTCAATATTATGTTACTTGTTATACTACCTGTCTCAATCCTACTTCCTGTTCTGATTCATGTGCATGCAAAGAGCCCCATCATTTGGCGATGGTATATCCACTGAGAGAAAACAAAGACATAGTTTTAGCAATGGACCAACACACTAAAGCTGAATTGAGTCATCTCATCCCTGTTGTAAAAGACTTACCTCTAAAAGCCATTAACATCAACCAGATGGATAAACTATGTGTATATATAGAATGTGAGAATCTGGCATTTGTTGGTCTATTCCCAAATCAATGTGAGAAGGACTAAATTTATAAATGCTCACGTGGTACACTGGAGATAATCTATACTATATATAATACGATAAGGTGATTGCTGGGAGGCCTATTGAACTGTCCACGATTGTAATTTTGAAAAATCCAAGCACCCATAAAATGTTCTTAAAAACACTCAATTAAAATAATGATTTTGTAGAATGAAAAAACATAGTTCAAGTGTTCTCTAACTAAATAATCATGCAAAAATGTGTATGTGCAAGTTATGTTTGATTATATTCTTGGTGCCTCAGATGTCCTTGATCAGAAAGTATAGTTGATGTACATAAGCTTTTATAATTTTTTTTATACATATTTTATACATCAAAGCCCCTCCATACCTTGTTGTCTCTTATTGTACATTCAATGTATACACCAGATATACAACCATCAGATGTTGTATATATGATGTATATGTAGTATATTTGATGTATGCTCCCCATGTACATCACTTATACATCACAAATCTTTGATTTTGGTGAATGTACAGTTGATGTATACATCAAATATACAAACTGCAAAATTTGTACATCTGATGTATACATTTGGACCTAAAATGTATACATTTTGTATAATGAATCTTGGTAAGGGATGGTATCCTTTACTATCCTATGGTATCCTTTACTATCCTGTGGTATCCTTTGCTATCCTGTGCTATCCTTAGGTATCCTATGGTATCCTTAGGTATCCTTTACTATCCTATGGTATCCTTAGGTATCCTATGGTATCCTTAGGTATCCTTTACTATCCTATGGTATCCTTTATTATCCTATGGTTTTCTTTTACTATCCTATGGTATCCTTTACTATCCTATGGTATCCTTTACTATCCTATGGTATCCTCAACTATCCTATGGTATCCTTTACTATCCTATGGTATCCTTTACTATCCTATGGTATCCTTAACTATCCTATGGTATCCTTTACTATCCTATGGTATCCTTTACTATCCTGTGGTATCCTTTACTATCCTATGGTATCCTTTATTATCCTATGGTTTTCTTTTACTATCCTATGGTATCCTTTACTATCCTATGGTATCCTTTACTATCCTATGGTATCCTCAACTATCCTATGGTATCCTTTACTATCCTATGGTATCCTTTACTATCCTATGGTATCCTTAACTATCCTATGGTATCCTTTACTATCCTATGGTATCCTTTACTATCCTGTGGTATCCTTTACTATCCTATGGTATCCTTTACTATCCTATGGTATCCTTTACTATCCTGTGGTATCCTTTGCTATCCTGTGCTATCCTTAGGTATCCTATGGTATCCTTAGGTATCCTTTACTATCCTATGGTATCCTTAGGTATCCTATGGTATCCTTAGGTATCCTTTACTATCCTATGGTATCCTTTATTATCCTATGGTTTTCTTTTACTATCCTATGGTATCCTTTACTATCCTATGGTATCCTTTACTATCCTATGGTATCCTTTACTATCCTATGGTATCCTTTACTATCCTATGGTATCCTTTATTATCCATACGTATATAAGGAGATGGCGACTGCGCTTTTACCAGCATCATAAAACAGTTGCGTAAATCGGATTCATATAAAGAGAGAAAGTTGCAAGACCACTTCAGAGATTTAGGTTTAGACAGAAGTATTGAAGATGATGTTAATCGTCTTCGTGAACTTTTTGTAGATGCTGTGCAGTCAAACGAAAACTATCAGATGTTACTCGGAGTAAGTAATTGAGAATTAAATGATGAAACAGAAAGATTTCGCGACAGTGGAACATTCTGTGGGGAAATGGGCGATATAATTATCAAAGTGTGCAGTGACATATTACAAGTGCCATTTATAGTCATCACAAATATGCCTGGATGCCCTTATATGCCGTTCATACCGGAGCACCAACTTACAACTGATCATGAGATGATGTACATTAGTTTCAATGCATTTGGTCCCGGTCATTACGATGCAACCTCGTTTATTGGTAATCCAGGTAAATAGCTAAATTTGATATATATTCTCTGGTAATTTTGTGTTTTATGTGATGATGTTTTGAATTGCATATCATGCAATGCACTAGCCGACTAGGTAATATATTAATAAAGATAAGTCAATCTAACGTCCTCTTGGATAGCACCGAAAAAGTATAATACAGCAGTTTACTGCAATTCACTCAAAATTACTCGATTCTGATCAGTCGAGAGGTAGCAAAAAGGGCTACATCCATTCATGTTCAGGAAGTCAAGTCAAAGCAAGCGAATTAAAAAAATTGAAAAAAAATTCGCTGTGAATTAGTTTGATTTCTAAACCTTAATGATTAATCCTCAAAAAGTATAATTTGAAAAATGAGTGAAACAGATGTTGTACATTTTGGCTCAAAAATCATGCATAATAACTTGTCGGTAAGTCCAGCTACTAAAAGAAAAAGATCTAATCCTTCACCTTACAAGCGGGCTAGAAGCGTGGATTACCTCTTTAAAAACGAATGCCCAACAAATACTTCTATATGGTCAAAATTTGAAACATGTCTACTGTATGCTACTTTAAACATTATGGCATCATCTTTATTCACATTCTCCGTGGAAAATTTAACTGAACTGTATAACTATATCGTGGAATCAGTTCCCTGTAAAGTGAGGAATCTACCAGTACGAGTAAAGGAACAAATACGAGGAAAGATGGCACTAGCAGAAGAGAAACAGAAAATATATATTTCGAAACTAGAAAGCAGAAAAGGATCTTCATGATTGATTTGTAGATCTTTGTTGATTTAGTATTTTTGGTTATGCACTTTTTGTGCAAAAAAAAAACAAATTATGCAAATATGATCCATGAACAGTTTGATAACTGACTCACTTCATTGCACTTTGTTTGTGCAACTTATGTAAAAACAAACGTCGTGTTCACATTTGATATTAACGCTCAATGAAAATGCGATAGATTTTAAAAACTTTAACACATACTGGATTGTAAACTTGGTGACTAGATTGCAGGGAATGCCTCATTAATTTCCCGTTTGTTTTATTAAGAGTGCAAATTACATTGGTTTATATAACTATAGATGACTTTACGTGATTTTCAATGACCGAAATAGAATCTTACCATTCATACAAAGTTGAAATGACGTCATCATATTAGTTTTTCTAGGGTATATTATTGCTACGTTGTGTTCATATATAAACACTTAAGTCACGTTCCGGTGCTAGCGAGTAGTACATAAGTGTTTTGTTAATACCGCATTTAATTTACTTGTTTATAACTAGGGATACACTCGTTTATAACTATAATAATTAGTTCACATACATCTCCATTCTAGATAAAAAAAATAATGATTTGTTCATTGATTGCATTATTATTAGCTCAATTTTGGACAAAAACAAATGATTCCATTTCCGTAACGTTAACTGAGTCAATAAAATAACTGCAAAGGAATTCAGACTTTAGACATTACAAACTAGCTAACTGTTGTACAAAAGAACGAATTAAAACATGATAAAATAGGAAATAGAAAACATAACTCCATTAGCTTTAGGCTACACACTTTGATGACGGCTATATCCAATATTGCAACCGTCTAAAATAAATATAGAAGCAGACGAAAAGCCATGCAAACCCTGTAAATAGACCTCTTTACCTTTGTTGTTTGTTTTCACATCTGAGACAACGTGATGGTACTAATATCAGGAGTTGATTTCTTTCATGTGTAAATGTTTTAACTCATTCAACAAAAGCGATCAATACTAAAGGGAATTTCAGGCAATCTGTTACAAGTGGGTTGTTTGCATACAAGGTAAAGAAGACTATAGCATGAATGAAGGTAACAAAAGACATGACATGTGTATATATAAATGGAAAAATTATGCATAATTTCTTTAGAACATCAATGTGTTACGGTTCAGAGTAGAAACTTCTTATCTTGGCAAAGAGATGTTGCATATCAAGATACCGTTTCACAAAATAGTTATATATATATAGAATATAAAAAGTTAAAGTTAAAACTAGTGATGTTGCAGATATATCGTTTGACAATTAATAGTTATATACAGTTTGAAAATAAAAAGTGTTCTGGTAACCAAAATAAAGTCTCATTGTATTACTAAGCCTTTTTCTTACACACACATCAAGAGTCCTGCATGAGCTACTACTCTAAGCGCATGCTCTAGGGATTAAAACATTGGCCCAAAAGGTTTTAAAAATTGCAAAAATCCCTTTCCATTTATCCCAAAGTTTAGTAAAGGATACAAAAGGAAGGTAAAGCAAACAAAAAGGTAGTAAAGGATACAAAAGGATAGCAAAGGAAACTATAGGATAGTAGAGGATACCATAGGATAGTAAAGGATACCAAAGGATAGTAAAGGATACCATACGATAGTGAAGGATACCATAGGATAGTAAAGGATACCAAAGGATAGTAAAGGATACCAAAGGATAGTAAAGGATACCAGAGGATAGTAGAGGATACCAAGGTATAGTAGAGGATACCATAGGATAGTTAAGGATACCAAAGGATAGTAAAGCATACAATACGATAGTGAAGGATACCATAGGATAGTAAAGGATACAATAGGATAGTAAAGGATACCATAGGATAGTCAAGGATACCATAGGATAGTAAAGGATACCATAGGATAGTAAAGGATACCATAGGATAGTAAAGGATACCATAGGATAGTAAAGGATACCATAGGATAGTAAAGGATACCATAGGATAGTAAAGGATACCATAGGATAGTAAAGGATACCATAGGATAGTAAAGGATACCATAGGATAGTAAAGGATACCATAGGATAGTAAAGGATACCATAGGATACCTAAGGATACCATAGGATACCTAAGGATACCATAGGATAGTAAAGGATACCTAAGGATACCATAGGATAGTAAAGGATACCATAGGATACCTAAGGATACCATAGGATAGTAAAGGATACCTAAGGATACCTAAGGATACCATAGGATAGTAAAGGATACCATAGGATAGTAAAGGATACCATAGGATAGTAAAGGATACCATAGGATAGTAAAGGATACCATAGGATAGTAAAGGATACCATAGGATACCTAAGGATACCATAGGATACCTAAGGATACCATAGGATAGTAAAGGATACCTAAGTATACCATAGGATAGTAAAGGATACCATAGGATACCTAAGGATACCATAGGATAGTAAAGGATACCTAAGGATACCTAAGGATACCATAGGATACCTAAGGATACCATAGGATAGTAAAGGATACCATAGGATAGTAAAGGATACCATAGGATAGTAAAGGATACCATAGGATAGTAAAGGATACCATAGGATAGTAATGGATACCATAGGATAGTAAAGGATACCATAGGATAGTAAAGGATACCATAGGATAGTAAAGGATACCATAGGATAGTAAAGGATAACAAAGGATAGTAAAGGATACAAAATGATAGCAAAGGATACAAAAGGATACCATAGGATACCATAGGATAGTTAAGGATACCATTGGATAGTAAAGGGTACCATAGGATAGTAAAGGATACCATAGGATAGTAAGGGATACCATAGGATAGTAAAGGATACCATAGGATAGTAAAGGATACCATAGGATAGTTAAGGATACCACAGGATAGTAAAGGATACCACAGGATAGTAAAGGATACCACAGGATAGTAAAGGATACCACAGGATAGTAAAGGATACCACAGGATAATAAAGGATACCAGAGGATAGTAAAGGATACCATAGGATAGTAAAGGATATCATAGGATAGTAAAGGATACCATAGGATAGTAAGGGATACCATAGGATAGTAAGGGATACCATAGGACAGTAAAGGATACCATAGGATAGTAAAGGATACCATAGGATAGTAAAGGATACCATAGGATAGTAAAGGATACCATAGGATAGTAAAGGATACCATAGGATAATAAAGGATAACAAAGGATAGTAAAGGATACAAAAGGATAGCAAAGGATACAAAAGGATACCATAGGATACCATAGGATAGTTAAGGATACCATTGGATAGTAAAGGGTACCATTGGATAGTAAAGGATACAATTGAATAGTAAAGGATATCGTTGGATAGTAAAGGATACCGTAGGATAGTAATGGATACCATAGGATAGTAATAGGATAGAGAGTATTCATAGTAATAGTGCCATCTCATGGGTTCTTACATGAAGTAGTAACCTGCCGAGACTTGTTAGTTTGAATTGAATCATTATAATCAGCAACATCAAAATCTACAGAAGTCAATTCATCACTTAAACACAATCGAAGTTTTTATAATGAAAACACAAACAAATCGTGATGATGATGATATTAAGTCAACATTTGTTACGGTGTTACAAAGTTCATTATATTACCTATCGTATAATTAATGTAGTAACTGATGATTCTGATGATTCTGATGATCCTAATGATAATGATATAATCTTGATGATTCATCATCATAATCATCACCACCATCATATAAAAAATCATCAGTGATTGTCATGACGATGGTCACTGAAAAGGGATGATGATTTTTGCATTCTAATGTCAACTATCACTATCAACATCATCATGCATCCTACTATTTCTTAAAGAATCCGAAAATGTTGGTAGACAGTGATTATAATAGAATATCTTATATCTTATACATTAAAAACTTGGAAAGGTTCAGTTCATATACAATTGTGACTAATGCTACCATACATGTTTTATCAACAGTTTGGTCAAACACAAAAACGTCTATTTTGAGCCATGAAAAACTTTCTCATAAAATAACTAAACAATTATGTAGAGTCCTTAGTTACAGTCCTTAGTTACAAGAACCAAGCTAGTGTCATCAGAAACGCGACATTCCATTCAAATGACATCACAAGTTAGCATCGTTTGCAATCATGCTTAAAATATTCTCCCATAAAACTTTCCAGGGAGAAAAAAAATGTTTTTTAATCTTTTGCTTGTTGGAAATCATAAAAGTTAGGCCGGCAGATACAGAAATACATGGAATAATATTGAAATATGTGTTTGTTTACAAAAAAATCATGTTTGATATGTTTGTCATTAACTGCAGTATTTATCTTCAAAACATTTAAATAAACAAATTGCCTACACAAATATAAAATCATTATTTTAATGTTCAATTCGCTTTGTAATTTGTTTTTCTATAGAATGTTTCGCATTTCAGTATCATGTACAAAGTTACTTCCGTTATATGCGCCCGCGATAAAACAACCAGTGGTGCACCGCGTTTAGTAATCAAATATTTCTTAGCGGGAAGCCGAAAGGCTAAAGTAGTTGTTTCACTTCTGGGCTCGAATTTAGGACTCTGCATTTGAAATATTCCTTGACTATCTTTGTTCTAAGGTGAGTTAGTTCATTGTTATTGATTAAAATCATCGATGATAGGGAAATGTTTAATCAATGACGTACAAGCACGGGATCAAGTACAAACCCTACGTTCAAAGTCTTGAAAGTTTACACAAATTCTTGAGTAGTTGTCAATGAAATCCCAAAAGATTTGGGCTTGTATTTATATTGGACCTTTCCTTATCCTTATTTTGGCCTTTCAGTTCGTCAAGCATCGTTTCCTTTATGATTTGTAGCGGACATCGCATCATTAGGGTTCAAGATTTGATGTCAACGGATGCGTTTCGCGTATGTAGATTTTCGTTCGCTTTTGAAGTCAATATTTATCCAAAGAAAAATTCGTTGACATATTGACTTGAAGAAAATTAGTAAACAATTTCATGTGATTTTTGCTGGAGAAGTTACAAGTGTCGGTAAAGGCCGGAAGAGAACGGAATGGCATTGATGGAAACTGACTCATCTGTTAGAAAGTAAGCTTGCGATCCTAGCTTTACAATTTATAGTAATGCATTTATCGTCTGTTCGTCTTTTTAAAGTTTTACTTTAATGTTTAACTTTGTAATTTACATGCTAAGACTTTGTGTTATCGCTATTTAAATCAATTTATAGGTATACAAGTTGATTTTCTCTAAATTGTTGTTGTTGAAAGCTATACGAGAGTCATATCGTTTTCGTCTGCTCCAAATAACCTTTGAAATCAACTCGACTTTTTTGGCATTTTAAAGTCATTCTTTGTGTACATTGGTAGTCTATCCTATAGATCATTAATCCTTGTCTGAAGGTTTAGAACCTTGTTCGTTTACTGAACTTCTTTGGATCATATCTTGTGTTTACTGTCAATCGAAAGTGCGAATCAAAATATTTAGTAATTAATTCATGTTGATCAAATCTTTGAGATTACAAATGATAATTAATTATTACAATGAATCTAATCACTCAGCCAGCCCTCGACAGCTGTAATGAGATAATACATGGCTCCTAATACATAATTAGTACAAAATCATGTGATAAAAACAGTACATTATTATTAAATTTTTTTTTTTATTAAGGCTAGTACAAATGTAGGTTTGAATAGTATGTTGATTATTTTAATGCATGTGCAAGTACCATGACTGCACTACACGTGTGAACCAAACAATAGACAAGAACAAACTGCATTTGTATGCGAAGATTAGTTTTTGTATTTATTACAATGCAATGCACCCAAAATGCTTAAAAACCAGTTTGCATTGTAGAATTTCACATGGTATAGGAGATAATTTAAATATTTTGCACCAAAAAGCAATAAATGGTTCAAAGGAGCAATATAAGCACTCAAGATTGCAGTATGACAACTTTGAGAAATATATATGGAACGAAAACTGAAACACTTAGAAATTGAAAGCAAGAGTTGAAACTGTGACTTTAAAATGAACGTAAAAATTTGCCCCCAAAACAGTGGCACATGGTTTAGCTGATAGACTCCCCGGTGAAAATGTCAGGGCATTAAAATGCTTAGGGGTTAAAGTATTTGAATGCTCATCATATCTTCTAGAATTAAAAATTAGCAATTTCATTTACTAATAGGGCATTAAAATTAAAACAATCTGAGATTTCTTGTTATCTTTTTGGGTACATCAAAAAAGGCGAGAACTCATTGCTTTTAGTATACATAGCCACGCTTTTTTATATAGTTTTTTATTGGTGTGGTGTCTTAGGTGGGTACTCGGCCAGTAATTCTCCCAAATGCACTTTCACCCAAGTTGTTTCGCCCAATTTTACATGTGACACCTTTTTAAAGGACTTCAGGCATCTTCTAAGGGTTTTTTTTTGTTGAAAAATTCTGACAAGCATACCCATCAATACTTTTATTTACCCCTGAGACAAGGATAAACTCTAATGATCCCTCCTAATTGGGCTGTCAACAGTTTACCATTTGAGAATTCTTTTAAAATATAACTGAAGACCATTTGGTTGACATTTTTAATTGAATATAATTGGGTGTATTGATTGGTAGTTATTATCAATGGAACTTATAATTTCCTACTTCCTGCAGATTCCATAAACATTTTTGATTGATGAATAGATCACTAATTATATTCATAACTTTTTAATTATTTCTGCTAACCTCGCTTATTCCATTTCCTATTTGTTTGAAATAATAAGTAAGTAATCAAGTAAGTAAATAAGTAAGTAAGTAAGAACTCATAATGTCAGTACTAATAATAAAGTTAGGAACTAATTACAGTATGACTACTGAAACCGGGGCCACCAAAACATGATTTTCCCCCAAATATGAACAATAAAATCTCTACAAATGTTTGCCTTTTTTGTTTAAATACTAATAATTTTCATTATTTGCGAACGGAATAGATAGAGATTGAATAAGAAATATCTTACCCTGTGAGAACCCCTAACCCCTTCTTAAAAACTATTTATTGTGACATTTGTTTGGGTTTCAGTAGTTGCACTGTAAGTAAATATATAAATTTTTATAAGCATTACTTAGTACATATAATAAGTTAGTTAGTTAGTTAGAAGACTGTAGTAACCACTTAATAATAATAATAATGAATACTTTATAATCTAAAGAAATTGTGCATGTCAAGTTTAATATTTGATGGTTTGTGTGTGTTTGTATAATTTTAGCTTGAGAGTGAATATCATTATCCTTACAGAATGAGTTATCACTAACGTGGAACCTTGTGTAACCAGAGCTTGCCATTTTATTACTACAATAAAGATATGGCCACAAAAAAATACAAAATAATCGAATTTAGAAATTGTGGTTTTAATATGAAACAGCTGGTCCCTTAAGAGAAAGTAATAAAGATGATATCATATTATATATAGTCACTAACAAATATAATTATGTCAATTTTCCTTGGTAATATGTCACATTGCAGGTAATCAGTAGGGTAAGATTTGTGCTTGTCAAACTCAACCCTTTTTCAAATTTTTATTTTACTTGTAGAAAGTAATATGGCTTATAAGTTTCTTTATAGAACTCTACCCCCCAAAAATTGTGGTTATGGTAATGAAGTTGTAATTTGATACATTGCTAACATTTACTGTATCATTAACAGGCAAGCAAAATGCTTCACTTCAACGTAGAACAGAGCTCTGTTGAGGATCTTCAAACACAGAGTCCCAGAAAGTGTACCACTTTTAGCAGTCTCAACCATGGAACTGGAGGTCAGTTAGTGTCTGTTCATATATACTTTAATAATATTATCAATTATTAATATCATAATCATTTATGACATGTGTTTAAATAAAATGCAGCAAAAATTTTGAAGCTAGACAATTCTGGCCTGCATGAAGGAGGACCAATTTTGCTCTCAACTGATATTCTGTCCAACTTGATACTTTTATAGTGACTTAATTTCTGAAACATAGTTAGCAGACAATGCCAATTCAGTCATCATGCAGAGTTTGAACAGAGAAAACATTTTTTTAACTGATAAATTAAGTCCATTTACTGGCTGTTACACATCCAAGTGTGGAACATTCTCGGCAAGAAAAGAAAGCATGTTTTTTTTTTAAATTTTTACAAATCTTCTTTTACAATTTCAGGTTCAAAATGAGCTCTTTGAACTACTGGGTAAGATTCAGGTAAGTAAAGCAACTCTTTAATTCTTAATTTAATTTTTAAAATTTTTTAAATTAATTGTAGTTTTTTTAATTTTGTTTTAAATCTTATGGAAATTAAGTTGTTTATATTAATATACAGTCAACCTCCTAAAATGTTGTCGGGCCAAAACGATGTTTCCACTATTCCGAATGTCACATATTCAACATTCATTTTTTCGTACTAAATTTGTTTCTTACTCTTGGAATTCAATGCTTTATAGAGCCAGTTTGGTTGAATGAATCATAAATATCAACTTAAGACATGTGACATATATATTAGACTATCTACTAGACATGATGTGTTTTCATTGAAGAAATATATGAATTGAAATTATTACAATTTTTGGGCTTATTTTTATAATTTATCAAGATAATTTTGTATTTTATTTTATTATTTTGGTTATGGTCATCTAGTTATATATATATATCAAGTTAATAAATAGAAACTAGTGAGTAAATTAGTATAGGCTGCATCAGTGTTTGATGTAAACCATACTAAGGTAATATAATGAAATTTGTAACACCCTAAAAAATGTTGACTTAACATTATATAACTTACAGTAATATATATCATGGTCATCTCTAGAGTTATATATTATATCTATTCATGGTTAACTAGTAACTAAGTGTATTTGAAGTTGTAATTTCTCAACTGATTGAACTGTTACTATAGCATTATGTTAAGTTTTACACTCTCTTCATATTCACCAGTCTAACCGTCTTAACGATCAGAGGTGTGATCCACCTACGCTCTTGATAAATAGTATAAGCAACAATAGTTTCTCTGAAGAAGAAAAAGAAGGCATAGATGAAAATACTATGCCAGAGGTAAGTGATGGTACACATTGAATGCAATGAATTATATTCCTTGTAACTTGTAAAAGTAATAAAATTCAACATTTTTGTTGTATTTTTGACATAATTCTTTGTAATTATATTTTTGTACTTAATACAAGATTGTACTTCTTGTAACTTGTACAAGTAATAAAACTGAACATTTTTGTTGTATTTTGACCTCATTCTTTATATTTGTTTACATAATACAATCCTTCTGTTTCTTTTTCACTTATAATTATAAAAATGAATCATTCAATCTTTATCATTATATTCATGATGTATTCTTTCATAATATGCATCTACTGATGAAGTCAATCAATCAATCAATTAGTCAATCAATCAATAAGACAATCAAACAATCAATCAATCAATTAGTCAATCAATCAATAAGACAATCAAACAATCAATCAATCAATTAGTCAATCAATCAATAAGACAATCAATCAAACAATCAATCAATCAGTAGTCAATCAAACAATCAATCAATCATCAAATCAGTCAATCAGTCAATCAATCAATCTGGAAATGAGCCAATCAATGAGTCAATCAATCAATAAGTCAATCAAACAATCAAGGAAATTCACAGATACAATACTAGAAACAAAGATTTATTACGTCCTCCACAAGCGAGGAACACAAAGTATCAAGGTAGCTTCAGGTACCATGGGGCAATAACATATAACAACCTGCCCTCAGACGTTAGACGACTACGCAGTCTAAATAGCTTTATATCAGCTTGTAAGCGTCATTTCAAAGAATAATTGTTAACTTTTGCTATTTTATATTTTCTGTAATGTGTTTAATATATTTGTAATGTAACTTAGTATCATTCATGCTATGTATAATTCAGGGCTCAGTTTAAACTAGCCATGCTAAATCTGATACCCTGTATAAATATTGATTTAAATAAAAAAATAAAAAACAAACAATCAAACAATCAGTAGTCAATCAAACAATCAATCATTGAATCAGTCAATCAATCTGGAAATGAGTTAATCAATGAGTAAATCAATCAACCAACCACTGTCTCTTATTTAATTTACTCTACATGTAATTGATATGTGAATTAGCTTATAATTTCATTAATTTTTTTGTAACTTATTTTTCAATTTGACAGAATCATATAATGAAAAGAAGAGATAGTATTGACATTGAACCAGTCAAGCAGGTAATAATTAATTTTTGATAAACATTTTTTAAATATAAAATACTTAAAAAATTCAGAAATAATTATTGAGAATGTGAGAAAAGAAATAACGTCCATGACAAATTCTGAAAATCTCATACAGATTTCGTCCTGATTTGCATAAGTTCCAACTTGAATTTTCTTGGACAGATTTACTTTTATCTTGACAATTTTAGTAAAATATCAAAGAACTAACGTTGGACTTTCACAATATATTTATTTATTTTTTATTTTTTAAATTTAATTTATAGTTAGGTATTCTAAAAATCAAAATTCTAATTGTGAGTATTTTTATTTTCCAGGTTCTTGCATCTGGTGGTCCATACCCTCTTGTTGTTTTACCAGTTAGTGGGGAATACTGGCTGGAAGGCAGTAATCACCAGTATGCCGCAGAGGACACTCACAAGGTTGTGCCAAGCTATGAAGCACACAAGTGGTCAATAGATAGCGACCCATCAGTAGAATTTTATAGAAAATACTTTCTTGGAAAGGTAATTATACCATAGATCAATGATGGTAATGATGAGAAGTTTGATGATGATCAGAATGATGATGATTGTAATGGGGGTGATGATGGCGTTTGTAATGATGACAAGTTTGATGATGATGATGTTGGTGATGGTGATGATTGTGAGGAGTTTGATGATGATCAGAATGATGATGATTGTAATGGGAGTGATGATGGTGTTGGTAATGATGACACGTTTGATGAGAATGTCGGTGATGGTGATGATTGTGAGGAGTTTGATGGTGATCAGAATGATGATGATTGTAATGGGGGTGATGATGGTGTTGGTAATGATAACGCGTTTGATCATGATGATGTCGGTGATGGTGATGATTGTGAGGAGTTTGATGGTGATCAGAATGATGATGATTGTAATGGGAGTGATGATGGTGTTGGTAATGATGACATGTTGGATGAGAATCTTGGTGATGGTGATGATTGTGAGGAGTTTGATGATGATCAGAATGATGATGATTGTAATGGGAGTGATGATGGTGTTGGTAATGATGACATGTTGGATGAGAATCTTGGTGATGGTGATGATTGTGAGGAGTTTGATGATGATAAGAATGATGATTGTAATAGGAGTGATGGTGATGTTGGTAATGATAACACGTTTGATGAGAATGTCGATGATGGTGATGATTTTGGAGGAGTTTGATGGTGATAAGAATGATGATGATTATTATAATAATAGAGGTGATGATGATGATGCTGGTGATTCATGATGATAATGATATTATCCCTACCCCCAAATAATAATATTTTCTTGTCAAGGAACATTTAAACTTTATGTGTGATGATGAAAAAATGGGACCTGTTATCATGTCAATCAAACAAGAACCTGAAATGGACTCGCAAGGTTTTGTCAGAGTAGTTTTAAGGTGATTATTATGAGTAATATAAAGTATCCATATGCTATCACATGTAACCGTTACATAATGGGCCATTATGGCATTGGTGATCGCGTGGTTAAGCCACTCACTGGTGTAGTCCAGGTTTTAGGCCCAGCCAATGGATTTTATGTAATGAGTTTGATTTGTTGTGCTCTTCTTTGCCACAAGGGTTTTATGGTTTTCTGTTTTCTCCTCCCTCATCAGAGACATGTGTGTCAAATGTTGTATGTTGTAAATACTAAATTTAGTGAGTTTGAGTGTGAAGAAATCTATAATCTTTAAAACCCTTATGTGTAGTGATGATTGTAAACATGTTATTTATTACTCATTAATTATAGTAATTTTGTAATTTATTACTTAGGACAAGTGAAAAAACTTTAGCAGATTTAGTGCCGTTAGATAACCTGCCTGAAAACCACAGCCCAAGGGAAATTATTAAGGTAATTAATTTATGGTACAACATTACAAGACATATTGAAAAAGAAAGAAATCAAAATTTAATCGTTAATTATAAATGGCTAGGAAATTTAAAAGATAGGAAATTTAAGCTACGATTCTGTTACATGTTAACTGACTCCGACGAAAGATTAGAGAATAGTAAAGATAGAAAGAATAAGTGTAAATTTGTTCAATATTTTTTTCGTAAAAACACCTAAATTCAAACGATATTTGTTACATGAAAATGTTTGAATTAAAATATACAACTTGTGTTATTTGAACAGTACCTACTTGGTGACGAAGTGGAGACTTTCGATCAGTTCCAAGTTGTGGCTTACCCTAGAGTAAGTAGTTCCATAATGTCGTTCTTTTTTATATAAACAAATCCATTATCTTATCCATTTCCCATTTATCAACTGTTTTTTTCGAATTCAAAGATATTAGCCTTGGTGAAGTATGAAAATTAAAGTTGTGGGTTTTTGTTAGCTCATTTGCTTAAATTAACGTTTTCCCGCCCTTTTGTGCTGTGTGAAGACGCGTTGAATTTTTCGCGCCTTTTTGCGGACGCGTCGCTACTGCTTTCGCGCTCTTTTACTTATGCCTTTATCGGCTCAGTAGTTCATTTGATTTCCAGCCGGAAATCTAGTTGAATTTCCCCTGTTATTATAAATATACTGTAGGGACTTTTTCAGTATTTTGGGGTGTAAAGGTCAAAATCCCATATTTACTATTTTGGAGAAGAAAAGCGAAACCTAAACTAAGTTTTTTCTCTGTTTGTTTTACAGGCATCTGAGCTGATTGTCAAATATGACGAACACATGTCATTATCAGCGTTTAAGTTTGGCATTATCTATCAACAATTTGGACAAGTAAGTCGACATCTTTCCATATATTTATGCTTTCTTTTTTATGTGTTTTGTAAAAAAATATTTATGGTTTTACCGCTAGTTATTGTACATGTTTACTCCATTTGTTTTCCTATTAAACACCTAAGCAGTTAACATAAGTTAAACCGCTAGTTATCATAATTAGTTTTTTTCTAAGAAACACCTCCGCAGTCCACTTTATTTTAACAGCTATTTTTGGTACAATTGTATCCCCCTTGTTTCCTTTGAAATAACGACGCAGCCCACACTTAGTCTAGTTTTAGCACTGGGTTTACTCCTAATTTTTCCAAAAAAATACATCAACGCAGCCCACACTAGTTTTGACACCAGTTGTCGTACGTTGTTATACGCTGTCTCGCTAAAGCATGCGCATTTATTTCAACAGATAACAGAAGAAGAATATTTTAACAATAAAAATCACGGCTCAGCTATGAATGAATTTCTCGACATACTTGGCTCTAGGGTTAGCCTGAAGGACTTCAAAGGGTATGTGAAACATCTTGAAGTGTTCAGTCACAATTTTCTTATTCAACACTAGAAACAGCATTCTTCTATTTACTACTAGTCGGGCGGTTAAGTGCCAAAATCGTTCGTTTTGTGAAGAAAGCACCAAATTTAGCACAGAAGTAGCTTTTGGTGTACTAATGAGATTCAGATATGGAGCCATCGTCAAAACTCTATTTTAGGGGAGTTTCAGGGGGTGTTACCATGGAAACGAGGCTTCATGAAAGAAAATCGCCTTGAGACCTATAACACCTTATTGAAACCCAGAAAAATTACATGATAATGCTTTTATTGGTCGTCAGGGTACTTGTGCACAAACTTGTGAGGCCCTCAATTTTTTTTATTAAATTTCAGGGGGGAGGGGTGGGTATTTTGTTTTTGTTACAGGGTCTAATTTATATGGAATAGACATAACGTTGGACAATGTGTGAAATCTTTGTACATTTTATCAATTATCAATTGTATTGCATTTACAATAAAGTATATATCGATTTTCACTTGTATCAAGACGTAAGTATAGGCTTTATACTGGTTAGGCAAATATGTAAGTTAGATACACGTGGCATTCATATTTCGTGTTACAGTGTATAAACTTAAGATAAATTAGCAAGAAAACTATCTAATTTATTTTGATTTTGAACTACTTTCTGTCCAATACACAACATCAGATATAAACAAAACATCTATGACATTGTTTTCTAAAACAAGCTTTTTAAAACTATCTATTTATGTGTTATTTACATGAAAACGAGGCTCAGTAGCCACAAAATGCCACCATTATTGAATTGGCTTCTTAATCATACGTACAAAAATTATCTTAAGTATTAGTAGAACAATCTCCTCCACATATGCATAGAGCTGTGCATTTCAGTGCTGCTTTGACACAGGAACATTGCTTTTGACATCCTTTCTTGCACCCACATTTAATCAAAGCTTTACAGGAGTTAGATACGTCAGGAAGTGTTGACCAGAGCGGCCTCCATCCTTCGGGAGACTCCTCCCATCCCCACTCACTTGGAGAAGGCAACTCCATGCATGGAGTGGTTGATTGGCCCCAGCAATAGGCTCCTTGATAAGTTGCTCGCTTGATGTGCTCCTTTAATGCCGCTTGAGTTGGTGGAATTGCATTGAGGGCTCGCGATTTCTGGGCAAAAAGCTCTTTACGTGCCTCGTTGACTGACATCTTTGCACTTGTGCGATGGTATAGCAGTACTACATAGCGCTCCAGCTTCATTAAGGTGTCATCACTGATGTTAGCTGGTTGTTGTGAAAGTTCTATGAATGCACTTGTGACATCATCGTACACCATCCATGTGTTCCAGGCAGTCTTTTTGCCTTTCGTTGAGAAGCACGATACAGTATCACAGCCCGTGAAAGCATGAAACATCGGTAGCGATTTTGACTTCTCTGGACCAAGTGCATGTGTGATGTCATGTATGGGATATGACCTGAGATGTTCACCAGTGCCAAATATCACCCACAGTTCAATTTGCGGTAGAAGATAGAATGATCCAATACAAATTACGACTACATCAGTGTCTACTGAGCGTATTGCTATCCTCCTGTGCCCTGAACTTGCAGCATCGGTGACGTGTACCAGCATTCTCGTGTCAGCTTCTTCATGGTTTGATGGAGTCAGATTTGCTGTACTGCATGATAGTGGACTAGATAACACTTGTGGACCTTTGGTGATGAATACTTCTTTCCCTTGATCAAATTCTACTAGTGAAACATGCTCTGCTATGATACTAAAAAGTTCCTTCTTGTTGCCATCTACTCTTAAGAACTCTTGCCAGCCCTTAATTGGAACCAACGTTGATGCTTCAACTCTCCGTCGTACTCCTTTCCCTCTCTTCGTTCGTGTAAAACGTTTCAAGCTGTTGTCCAAATACTCGTCAAACACAACATCGATTCTCTTAACATGCCTAAGCTGCCCTTTGATGTATGGGATAAATACTTGATGGATGTAGTCTCCAAAGGTCTTGATGTCTTTTGCTGGCTTAAGCATATTGATAATGGCCGCTCCATCAAGGACAATCACATCAATACATTGAGGGATATTTGATGTAGGTTGCGAGGATGGTGCCATGGCCAAACAATCAAGGAGATCTGACTTGCTCGATGGTAAAAGCAATTCCCCATTTTGCGATAAAGACGGTGGACAACCTTGGTTTTCGTGGCTGAAAAACTCATCAAGGTCTTCATTTCTAGTCTGGCATGATATGAAAAGCCTAGAAAAAAGCGCACAGTCGGTCTTGAGGGATGTGATCTTTTGCTTTTCCTTAGATGGTTCCTTCTTTAAGGGAGTCTTAAACAGTGGCAATTTGTTCCTTTTGATAGGATCATATAGACTTTTCTTGTTGTTTGTTATCCGCTCATTTCGAAATGTCTCATATTGCTCTTGACCAACAGCCTCTATGGTGCGAACAGTCTTGACGACAGCTGTGTCAGCAATATCTCTGGTATCAAGTACGAGGAGCTCATTGGTTTCTTCCATGAAGGGATTTCCCATATCTTCAATAACAGACACCAGTGACTGGACGTCTTTCACAAATGAAAGCTGTAGATTCTTTGCCTCTTCATGGTGTTCTTTGCGTTCACTTGTCTCTTCTGTTAAGCATCCTTCAAATTCGTGTACCATCCGAGCTATCTCAGGGCCTGAAATCATCCAGCGGCGCAACGCTTCTGCACTTTCGGTTAAACCAACAGCACCACCTTCTCCTTTAACTAACTTATTGTTCTGCTCGTGTGCTTGGTCGATGGCCATGGCAGAGAATACTCTGGCAGACTTCTGAACTGTAAAACCTCCAGTTTTAAGCTTGTAATACGTCTGTGGGAGTGTTTGGCAAATAGACATCATATCTCTTAGGTGCACTGGCACCCATCTTGAATAGTTGCTGTGGTCTAAGGCGAAAAACCATGGTACCAGCTTGCTCAGGGTGCTTATGTATAATGGAAAGTTGGATTCTCGGATAGATCGTACGAAAGCGAAATAAACTAATTCTAGCTGTAAGGCTATGTACCAGAACTGGAAATGTGGAGAAGCAGCTGATCTTTGTTTGCACCAATCATCAATGGAGAGAGAGTCTGTTATTTCCCCTTTGTCCTTGGAATGATTATAAGCTGTATGTAGCAACTTGTATAAAGCACTAGCAGTGACCTGATGAGCATGCCTTGTACGCTTGACATGTTTTCCTTTACAAAACGAATCTGCAACGCCTGAGGATGCAACATTTGCTTGTATAAGGGCACTGGTCCATCCACTACCCTCAAGCCAATCACCGAGAACAGCCAAAGTTGCCATTTCGACATGAAGGCCACCAAACATAAAGACGAACTGCTTCTCACCATGAGAATCAGGTAGATTCCACTGAATCTGCTTTGCGACACTGTATAATGGCTGATCTACAGCAATCACAGGTACTTGGCCAGGGTTAAGGTATTCAGTAGCAGCCTTTATCATATCCATAGCGTGTCGTATCATGGCAGCAGACTTGGCCTCATGGGAAAACAATGGCAGCAGTGATGTTATTGCTGGCCTTGCAATAGTGTTAGTACCGTCTGTCTGATATCTTGAGTGATAGCCACCCCATGTTACAGGAGATTCACCATTGTAGTCATCTGCTGTTGTTGACATCAAAACTTCTGTTAGCCAGTGATGTTCTTCTTTGATAGTCTTTGTCAAAACTTGAAGGTTCACCTCTTCGTGCTGAGGAACGACTGGAACGACTGGTTTTTGGTGCATAAGAACACATGGAGGCACCTCCGCATACCAGCTGGGAAGAGGGCAAACGGTTTTAGTGGGCAAGCCTGAGCGATGCTCTATATTGACTTCATTTCTTTCAATGCCACATTCAACTGAAGAAACATTTTGAAACAGCGAGATTCCTGTTCCATGGAAAGAATTTTGTGCAGTGGTCGAACTGGTATTGTGATCTATGCTATCGATAGCTGCAGTTGTAAACAGTTCTTTCCTTAGCTTTGTGGGGCATAAAACACCTTCCTCTTCAAATCTGCGACAGGCAGCATTTCCAACGTCAGTTGATATTGAGAGAACTCTGTCATACGATATAGATACACCGAGCTTGTGAAGTGAATCTACTAACTCCCGTTTACGTGTTAGGGCATGGGTGCTTAGACCAACGTATATAGGGACAGGCGTTTCACGCTCTTTAGTGTGACGGACTTTTCCTGTGGTTCCTTTCCGTTGACGACCAATACAATTGAACTGCAAAAGTTGAGAAATCGTCAATGCTGCTTGAGAAGTGTTGTTTTTCATTTGATCTTGAATATTGGGACCATAGAGGATCATCTTAACAAGGGAGATTAAACATGATGGTATGGAATCCTCTTGGCAGTTCTCATCAAATGTTCCTTGAAAATTTGACTTTCTTAGCAACATCTCTTTTCTGATTATTGCAGCAGCTGAGGCCAAATGTTTGGCTTCAGTATCATCATCTTCCTCCAGTATTCTGTGTAAAGCAATTCCAATGTCACTGTCAAATGCTAGCAAAACATCTCTACCTTTTTGGTGAGCCTTCACATCAGGTAAACTCGCTAGAATTCTCTCCTTCAGTCTTGTTGAATTAATGCTAGCTCCTGCAAAGTCTAATTGTTCCAAGCGACTCTTATACATGCTTACAAGGTCTTTCAACTTAAAAACTACAACATCCTTGCTTTTATCATCAGTTCGAAATTCCTCTATGTAAGACACCAACTCAGCCAATACAATACCATGAAGAACATTTTCATTGCTACTAGATTCTTTAGACTTTATTTGAGAGCGCACTTTGTTACGAAGGGTAGTAAGACAGGATTTATGATATTTGGCCTCGCGTGCTACAAGATCTCCTTCACAGCTTAGCTTCAACAAAAGGCTTGCATCTTGTAACTTGTCAGCAAACTGACGTATTTTGTTATCAAGGGGTAAAGTTGTAACGCTATGCAGTGGTTCCTTATTTTCTGGCTTATCGCAAAAAAAGCAATTCCATTTGACATTAGACAAACTTCCAAGACTAGATCTTGTAGGTTTTTTTGTAGCAGACTTCAGAGCAGCATCACTATCTTCACTATGACGTTTCCTGGCCCTTGTAAGCTTAGTGTTATTGAATTGAAGGGAACAACTCTTGTGCCATTTAGCCTGCTTGATAACAAAAGATCTTTCAATATCATCACCATCTGTTACTTCAAAAAGAGTAGTTAAAAATTCTGGATCAAGATCTTTGAACTGTTTGAGATTAGAAGCCAGTGTCTTATAGCCTGATCCTACATCTGAGCGCTTAGAGTTAGCTGGACACTGCAGTTGTTCTTCTTTGTCATCCTGACATAAGGCACACTTATTCCAGTCAAACATTTCTCTTGAACTCAATGTCATTCACTAAATTGGAAATCAAAATTAAATATGAATAAGAGCGTAAAAAATAAATTAAGGTCAAAGAAAAGCAGTACCTACCATCATAGTATTACTAGACTGGCTACATACGTGAGCTACATGTCACAATTTAAAGATTTCCCTGAGCACCTCAGTCAACTAGGTAAAAATATACAATTGCATTGTTTAGGTTTACATTAAAAAATTAAATTAAATTAAATTAAATTAAATTAAATTAAATTAAATTAAATTAAATTAAATTAAATTAAATTAAATTAAATTTTGCTTCAATCTTGTAAAAATCTTGTAAAATATACGAATGAGCAATAAAAGTATTGTATTGTATTGTATTGCCGTTCTTATTTCATTTTTTTACCATCACTACAAGAAGCCAGCCAACAGACCCATGAACTACGTGCAATATAGTTTTCTAGTTGAACAATCACTTCATGCTAAAAAAAAAAAAGAAAAAACTGATTTAGTTGACAATGAGTCTAATTTGAATTTTAAAGTATATCTGAAGATGAAGATTAAAGCAAAACAAAGCCGTTGCCTTACGCCGTATTCCTACCGTATCGCCACGAGAAGCCACGAACAAACACCACAAACTACATCAATATCTGGATTAAATAATCAACTTTATGCTAAAAAAGACTTCAGAAAAACTGATTTAGTTCACATTGAATATAAATCGAAGTTTAAAGTAAGAAGAAGAGGAGAAAAAAGATAAACAAATACAAAATACTTACAGACAGAATAGAGATAAACTCCAGATTCCAAGATGGCCGACTACAGAATTCCCGAATTGCATGCTGGGTTGTTACCAGTCCCTTACCTGTCTTACATATATTTTTTGTACTAAACTATTTATATACTTAATTGTAAGTGAAATAAAATTGATAATTGATAAAATGTACAAAGATTTCACACATTGTCCAACGTTATGTCTATTCCATATAAATTAGACCCTGTAACAAAAAAAAATACCCACCCCTCCCCCCTGAAATTTAATAAAAAATATTCAGGATCTCACAAGTTTGTGCACAAGTACCCTGAAGACTAATAAAAGCATTATCATGTAATTTTTCTGGGTTTCAATAAGGTATTATAGGTCTCAAGGCGATTTTCTTTCACGAAGCCTCGTTTCCATGGTAACACACCCTAAAACCCCCTTAAAATAGAGTTTTGACGATGGCTCCATATCTGAATCTCATAAGTACACCAAAAGCTACTTCTGTGACAAATTTGGTGCTTTCTTCACAAAACGAACGATTTGGCTAAAAAATGGTCGTTAACCGCCCGACTATACTGTTATCATTGAAGTGCGACTCCCAAAGCTTGATATCTCGTTTGCAAATTAGCAATTTGTCGGCCGTCCATCAAATTACTAGGAACGAGTTTGACCTAGGGATCCAAAATGGCTCTTGATCTATCGCTGAATTTCGGTAAATCGAACGGTAAATTCATTCCCTGCATGGTAGCATAGGCTACTTTTTCCACCGTATTGCATCAAACTCGTTCCTAGTGTTTTAATTGACGGCAAACAAAATGCTAGTTTACAAACAAGACATCAAACTTCGGCCGTTCGGGGGTTGCACTTCAATGACAACGGTAGTAAAAATGTTTTAGTATTTTTTAGTTGGAACATTACACAAATATTTGCGACGCTGTTTTCGTCAATGTAAAAGTATGAATTCTGCTTGCCCAAACCTCTCCCCTCTGAGCAATTTTGTAATGGTTGCATGTTTTGAATTTACGCTGCGACAATGTTTTAAAAAAAGCTGTATTGAATTACTACTGCAGGTTTCATGGTGGTTTGGACACAAAACATGGACAAACTGGCGAAACGTCTGTACATACCGTATTAAATGGAAAGTAAGTCAATATTGCGCATGACAAGATATTAAATATCATAATCACTATCGCAACCATAATCGTTATCCTCATCACCATCATCGTCATCTGGCCCACTCACATCACAATCATCATCATCATCATAATCACTACCATCATCATCATTACTAACAACATGGCCACCACCACTATCATCATCATCAGCAACATCATCGATATCATCAGCAGCAACATCATCGATATCATCAGTATAATCATCATGGTCACCATCATTGTCACCATCATCATCACCAACATCAACATTATTAAACCAACAATAATATCATGTCATTTTATTATTATTGTTATAAATAGCACTATGAATCATTACTATCACCATTATTACCATCGTCACAAATGCTGTTTCTTGCTACGATTACTGCTACGATCATTATCGTCATCATTATTATCACCTTATTATCATCGTCATATTGTCAACATAAGCATTGTCACTCATGGCGGTTTTTTTTTACTTTAGGGAAATTATGTTTCATGTTTCTACCCTTCTACCTTACTCAAATGGTGACGCACAGCAGGTAAAAAGTGGATAACTAATTTGTACAATCTCGTATTTTTGTATTTCACGGATATACTGTTTGCAGTCTTATTTTCATATTCGCAAATACGCTTTGGCCCATAATGCCTTTTTATGTCTTTAGGTTCAAAGAAAGCGACATATCGGCAACGACATTGTCTCTATAGTGTTTCAGGTAATTTTTAGTTTTTTGCTGTTGTAATTGTTAATAGTCCTCTTCACAGTTCCCTGCGCCATCTTGAAAGGTAGCACGGCCTTTGCATTGAAGCGAGACGAACGTTGAGCTTGCAATGATAGAGACACGTGAATATAATTGTCCTGCGAGGTGTTATTTAAAAAAGGTCTATCATTGCAAGCTCAACGTTTGTCTCGCCTCGGTGCAAAGGCCCGGCTACCTTTTAAGATGGCACAGGGAACTGTGAAGGACTGAGACTATTATCAGTAATAAGGTACGGTAAGGCACGTCAAATTTCTAGAAACATCACAATCGCGGCAAGGCACGCACACAACACTGAACGTCTCACAGTCATACGAAACATGCTCCAATAACTTTCATGTTTTTCAGGATGACAACACACCTTTCTCCCCCATTTCCATTCGCTCACACTTCCTTCACGTCTTCATCGTGGTTCAAGTCGAAAATCCCAACACTAACAACACAAGATATAAGGTAACAAATACCTCACTTTAGTATTTTTTATATTTATATAAAAGTTTAATTTAAAGACCCTTTGTCACTTACCAGCATGCACCGCGCGAAAGACTGAATTTCGTGGACCATGCCAATTAGATATTTTGATAAATTTTACGTGAGTGCATGGGCATTTATGCTCTTACTAAATCGTTTAGCGTTTTGTTGTATTTGTTTTCTCGTAATACGACTTAAAGGGAATGAATTATAACACTCAAATCAAAATGTACAGCGCAAAGCATGCTGGAAAAAGTGACCATAGGTCTTTTAATAATACTGATAATATTTTTTCTATGAAACTCTTAGACAAATTCCATAAGTTTGTCCCTGCTCCCTCTCTGTCGGACGTGTTGGTGAATGACAGACCAGAATATGAACTGGGTCGGACTTGTGGAATAAGTCTAAGAAACAACTAAGTTATTTACTCTGAAAATACTGTTTTTAACATGTTAGGAATGAAAAACATTTATTATTTTCGAAGGTCGTAAGTTAGAAAACTCTAAATGGATATTGCGTCTCCCTCCTTAAGATATTAATAAAATGTATTGTAGCATTATTTTTGTTGATAATTAATAGTTTCGCTATCAATTGAATGTTAGGTGTCTGTAAGTGCAAAAGAGGATGTTCCTCCATTTGGGCCTAAACTACCAAATCCAGCTGTATTTAAAAAGGTTCGTAAAAGCATTGTGACTTGCCTTTGCCAAGCCCCCTCCCCTTTCCTATATGCCTATCATAATGCATTCTGCTTTGATAAAAAACTGGTACCTGTTCTTATTATATTGTGCCAGGCCCTGATATTAACATATATATTAACATATATATTACATATATATATGTAAGTAGCTGTTGAGTTTTTTAACTGTAGTTTTTTTATGACACTGAAAGTATGTTTATTTTGTTCATTTGTTTTATTTATTTGGTTGTTTTATTTGTTTGTTTGTGTAATCTTTTTAGGACGTTCATTCGATAAGTAGGATGTCAGTGTTTTATAGTGTTTTTATTTCGTTCATCTTTGTTCGTTTCCTCGGATTTTTTTCGTTTGCTGTTTGCTCGTTTACTCGTTTTCTTTCTTTGGTTCGCTCTTTTTTTAGTATTTTTTTATATGTTTGCTTAATGTCAATCTACTTTTTTAATTCATATTGTACCTTTTTGCCATTGTTTGATAAGTCGATTCATGATCACAAGTTCAGTTGCTCGTTTCGGATCTTTATTTGTTTTCTTCCTATTTGTCATCAACCATCAACCATCAACAATTTTGTTTCTTTTTCAGGGCCCGGAATTTCGTAAATTTATTTTAACTAAGTTGATAAATGCTGAAAAAGCTGCTCTCAAAAGTGCGGAATTTTCTCGATTAGCAGTAAGTATATATAGCAGTAAGTTACTAACGTGAAATACAACTACCATCACCACCAACAACAACAACACCATCAACAAAAGAGCAACAAAATAACCTTCACCACTATCAGCATGATATAGTAAACAACTGTGTACAGCACCAATAAAAGAGGAATCGACACAACATAATAAATAAACCAGCTAGTACAACATAGAATAATTATGACCATCAACACCACCACCATCGAAATCCGCAACAATAACATAAATCACTATATACAACATGAACCAAAAACACGAACAACCGATAAAACATAGATAATATCTAACAGCTACAATATGCATCATGACCATCGGTACCCCTACCCTCAACGTCCACAACAACTACAACATACACAACGACTATATACAACATGAACCAAAATTGAATCGAAAACATATACAACATAGTTTCAAATTTCTTTGTTGGTTTTTTTTTTTTTTCATTCATATTATAACGTTTCTTCAACCAAAATGTTTTTTTATTTTCCAAGCTTTCGGGCCTAACAGCCCATCATCAGGGTTACAGTGTAAGTGTAAAAATGGTTGAAAAACACGAATACAAACAAATAATTAAGCGTTGATGTTTTATTTTAGGATCGTACGCGGTCGTCCCTGTTAAAGAATCTATTGGACGAATTGGTTGAGAAGAACGCTGTTATATTCGACATGGGAGTAGCTAACGAAGGGACCAGTGTAAGTATATAGCAGGCGAATTGAAGACAATACGCTTTTCATTCTTCTTTTCTTCCAATCCTCCCCCGCTTTCCTTTTCCCTTCCACTCTTTCTTTCTTCCCTCCTCCCTTCCTTCCTCCTTTCTTCCTTCCTATCTTTATATATTTCTTCCCTCCCTCTTGCCATCACTTTTTCCTCCTTTCCTCGTTGTATTGATGTTCTTTTCTCCCTTTTTTATCTCTTCCTTCTCCCTTCCTTCTTTTCATCCCATTATATTTCCTTATCAATTTCCCTGATTGCTTTTTCTTCCTTGTTTCTTTCATGCTTCTCAATTTTCTTAAATTGTTGTTCCATAATATCCCTCAACTGTTTTACTTAACCTTCTAATTTCTGTATCTTTCAATCAATCCGTTTTTCATGTTTGTTGATGTACTTATTCGTCCTTCCATAGCCGGGTAACCAGAAAGGTTTGTTAACGTCTATTCGAAAAGCTATCCGTGGTCGGACAAGTCCAGTGTCCAGGTCGGCGTCCATGAACTCAACACGTTCAGCTGAAGACGTTGAAGCGACGGATGAGAATCAGACGACTGCGAAAAAGGTCAGCTTATTACTGTCCGTGTAAACTTATATATCTGTCTATCTTTCTTTCGTTGGTGGCATCTTTGGCCAAAGGAACTGAAAAAAATGACCTCCTACCAACGTGTGTGTTGTCTCAGTTGGTAGAGCATTGCACCTGTACTGCAAAGGTCATGGGGTTAAATGATATTCATGTTTTGATTGATTACTTTTCTTTGTTTTACAGAAGGATCGCAGGAAGTCTTCTCAGTCGTTTTTATCGAAAAAGAAAAGCCCGAAGGAAGTCAAAAGGTGAACATATTTGTTATTATCATCAGAACCATCATCGCCATCATATGTGCATCATTTTGTGTCTTTTTATTATCGTGATTGGTAGTGTTATCAATATATCACCATCTCTGTACCACCATTATCATCAGTGTAGCCATCACGATTACTATCAACACCATCATTATCATCATTATAACCACCACCATCATTATTTACCATATTATTTACCATAGTAAGAGCAATCCCTCTCTTCGAGGCTTATATGCTCTGGTTTGAGACCTGACTGCTGTGCCGGGAGACAATCCCCTGCTCTTGTCGAAGAGCACAACAGGATCTTTTACGTCCACCTTATATAGGAATTAGAGTGAAGGCAGACGGGACCTCCGGCTTTACGTCCTTATCCGAGAAGACGAGGCACATAGAGAGTAAACTATCTTGCCCAAGGACACAACGTAATCGCCCGGGCCGGGAATCGAACCCAGACAATTAGGCCCGGAATTCGATACCCTAACCACTAGACCATCACGCCTCTCATCAATATTGTAATCATCATCATTACCACCATGCACTACCACAATCATCACAATCATCTTTATAATTATTATTATCATCATCATCGTCGTCGTGATCATCATCGATTACCCTCGTCCTCACCGTCGATCCTCCTCCTCCTCCTCCTCCTCCTCCTCCTCCTCCTCCTCCTCCTCCTCCTCCTCATCATCATCGATCACTATTACCATCATCGATCACCATTACCACAATCATCTTCACAATAACGTTTGTAATCACCATAACCATCATCTTTATTTTCTGTCTTCTCACAGGTCTGACAGTACCCGTAGTAAAAGTATGGAATCCCTTCAGACTGACCGACTGCAGCCACAAAGCAATGGTTCATCTACGTTCTTTATTTCACGCAGCCCAAGAACGAAAAGGGCATCATTGGACACTAAAAACAACCAGCAAGATAGTGACAATTCTCAATCAAAAAGTGAATACTTAATTGCAAAGCCACTCAATTCTCCCGACGAAACATCGAGCTTCCATCGTGTATACTCGCAACCTCATTTGGATACTAGATCTTATAGTAAAGATCCTCCGAGTGTTCAACGACCGCAACACGAAGGTTCACCGAAACCTGGTGTTCGATACATCGGAGGATACTTAAGCAATTCCGAAAATGAACCAACTAGAGAACAAAGCCCTGTTAAGATTGTGACCTACGAGAGGTCTCCGAATTCTTCGCGACGGTCTTCCGAACCTTTCGAAATCATTCGGCCTCAACCTCGTCACGCCGATGGTTCTCGGGTCGATGAAGAGCGAAGAAGCAACTTAGACTATACGGGAGAATATGAAAAAGAACTTATGTACTTACCTAAACAGTTACAACAAGTTACTCAACAGATCCACCAGCAGCATAATTTATCGCCCGACTCAAACCCGAACACTCGCGAATACAATACGGCTTTATTACTTAGCTATCGTAGATCCCGAGAGGATCTTTTAGACAATTCACCTAATCGATCACCTTCCGGATCGCCGAGTATTTTACGGAAAATTTCCGACCCGCTGTATAATCGACGTATTTCATCGCCTACATCAAGTCCTGTATTAAGACAAAAGAAAACTGCTGTAGTATCTCCATTGTTGGACTTGAAATCTACTCCTCCTACCAGGCCTCGCTCGGTCCCACCTGGACTATTGATGTTTGATCCTACGGACCCTGAGTCAGAGGGATATCAACAAGTGAGTAGCCTTCTTGTTCATTCTCTTTCTCCTGCGTCCCCTCCTGTCTTGACTTCTTATTCTACTTCAGCCATCATATGAAGATGCAGATTACATACGCTATTTCTCTCCTCCTTGTTCCTGCGCACCCACCTGTCCTAACTTCTATTTTAAGTCATCCAAGATTTCCATTGCGCGCGCTCAGTCTTCCTCTCTCCTCGTCCTCTAATCAAGTTTCCCTTCTTCTTGCTTCCAGTCTTATATACCGGTTTTCTGTTCCTGCTCGGTACAATTGTACACATGGTGATAATGATAGTTACTCCTTAGTATAACTACACATGTATACATTTTTGCAAATGCAGAGGACGTCAGACTGCTACCTTTGGTTGTATTACAGTGCTCCCTCTTTCTGTCTCTCTCATTCTGTCCCTTATAAAATACTTATGGAATAAATCATTTTGTTCACTCACAGGTCTTAGAACAAACGTCGTCTGTTTCTACTACTTCTCATCATGGAAGTAGTCGTTCTTTGAATGACAGAGAGGAAGAGATAGGTATGGATATTTAACCATAAGACATATTGCTTTCTAAACATTAACATAACGTTTAAATAAATAAACATCTAATTAATTAAACGATAGGTAATATAGAATGAAATTTAGTTGTCAACGCACAGGCAGCCCAACTATTCTCTTTGAGGATCTTTTTTAATGACAATTAAGTTATTTTTAACCGCGCGCCGAGCGCCATATTGGAATAAAATCATTGAGCGCGCGGGTGGGGTTCCTGTGGTGTATTTGTTTGAAAGCTCGCGGATGGGATTCCTGTGGCTTTTTGCAAGCAATTTTTTCGTCAAAGTCGCGCGGTGTTGAAGAGACATAGGCAGCCCAACTACTCCTTTCGAGGATTTTTTTATTTTTAAATAAAGATTCAATGGAAAAAAATGCGCGCGACTCTTTTGGTTTCTTTGTTTGGCGCGCGCTTGTAGTCTTTGGGTTTCCTGTGGCGCGCTTGTAGATTATGGGGTTCCTGTGGTCAATCCCGCGGGATACAAGTATATATTGTGACAAGGTATGAAACACGGTCACGTGATAAATCACAATTTCGCTACTATCTCTTCACCTAAAAGACGAATTAATGATTTTTCTACGAATATGTAAACAAATCATCTATCTCCAGATAACTTACCAGTTTGAGTCTTCAATCTTTATTATATGACGAGAATTTCCTCTTGGACGCTCAAACTCGCGATGGATCGATGTGTGCCCCAGGTAGCTGGGACACTTTTTCGTGAAGCGCTCGGGATTTTTCATTCGTTTGACAATCGTAGAGGTTTCGATGAAGTCGTGAAATGTCGTGAATGCACGAATTTTTCCGAAATCTTGGCGAATTTTCGGAAGATTTTTACCTAAAACTAAATACGTCCGTCATAAAAGCTTTTTTTTAGAGATTTTCTTTCACATAATGGCCGAAATTACTTTAAATACCGAGCAAAGGAAAGTGGTTGACCGTGTAATGTGTGGACACAATGTTTTTATCAGTGGTAAAGCTGGTAAGGGGAAAATAATGTAGCTTGCAAGCTAATGAAACGATCGAGTTTGTCGACAATAACATGTTTGTTGGCCGGTTCTTGTTGGGAAATCCCCGATGATTTTGGTCGTAATAATGAAGGATTTATTGACTAACAAACAAATCTAGACATCCTTTAACCTCAAGCAGATGATATTTACTCACTACTGACATCGACATTATGTGGCTGGTTTGAGTTGAGGATTGCTTGGACATTTTTCAATCAAGTAAAATTCACGGCTAAATTCGGACGAACAGAAATCGCCATGATAGTCAGGTAATCCTGCTTTGAACAAAAATGCATTGATGAATACTTAAGATATTGACTATAGTTATATCGTAAAGCATCTGTTTTTGCAAGCTTATTTATTCAAGTGAATAATTTGTGTGCTAAACTTTGTCCGTTGGATGCCTTGTCATTCGCTTGGGTTTGCATTGTTTAGAAATGTGAAATTGAACTTCACTTTCTTCACTGAACAGATATCTTACTTTATCCTTTGACAACAATAACCTAATTAGGCTGCTTTTTTGTACTCTTTTTAATTCAAAAACAAAACTGTCAAATCTACACTTTTTTCATCTTTTTTCGCTCTTATTCAACAATAAAAGTGACTTTTAGAACTACCTGTTCTGTTTATGTGATGCATTGAGTGTTTTTGTTGTTTTTGCTTTGTTTATATCAGCTTTTTAACAGAAAGAAAATATTTACTCGACAGTTTGAACGCCATTTTTAAAAAGTGAACAGGGAGCAAACACAACTTTTTCGCTGTTCCTCCGTTTATTTGTTTTGTTTTGTTTTGTTTTGTTTTGTTTTGTTTTGTTTTGTTTTGTTTTGTTTTGTTTTGTTTTGTTTTGTTTTGTGTTTTGTTGTAAAGACGTCATTCTATTTAATTTCGGAGACTGTTCGACCTACTCTACGAATGTCAAACGAATGAAAAATCCCGAGCGCTTCACGAAAAAGTGTCCCAGCTACCTGGGGCACACATCGATCCATCACGTGACCCGTGTTTCATGCCTTGTCACTATATACAAGGTACCTGACCCTGTGACCATCCATCCCGCGGGATTGACCACAGGAACCCCACAATCTACAAGCGCGCCACAGGAAACCCAAAGACTACAAGCGCACGCCAAACAAAGAAACCAAAAGAGTCGCGCGCATTTTTTTCCATTAAATCTTTATTGAAAAATAAAAAATCCTCGAAAGGAGTAGTTGGGCTGCCTATGGAAGAGAGAGGTATTTTGACAAGGTATGAAACTCGGTCACGTGACAAATTTAGTTTCGCGCGTAGTAAATCAGCCATGGGATAATTTTTTTATTTTTCTTCGAATATATAAACTTTACTTTGCTGTTCAACTACAGTAAAAAGTATGATCATCTCCGACCTCAGCAAAGGGGTTAAAATTAATTTATAAAAAGGGCAGCATGGAACCGAGGTGCGCCGCAGGTTGCTAGGGCATGGACTTCCGGTTTCAGTCGGATTTTTACAATCGTGGAGCAATCGTGAAAATATCGATCGAGCGGGGGTGTTGTGAAATAGATACCACATTCACAGAAAAAGTTGGCGATTACTTTCTTGGATTTAACTTATGGATTGTTAAAATGACTTTAAATTGAAAATTACAATACAGGAGAATGTATTTTATTTCGGAAATCATGGGCTGGCGAAGGGAAAGTCGAAAAGATCGTGTTTTGCACTGCATTTGCTGCTAGCTAGCTAAAATGAGTTTAGCTTAACACTCAAAACAGCTGATTCAAGTCATGCTTTTGAAGTCACAGATGCTCTTCACTATTACGAAAACCTGGAGAAAGTTTTTCTAGTAGTTCTTGAATGTGCAGGTAATGATTGGAGTTGAAGTTTTTATGTCAAAACGACTGATATTGTCTTGTACAAACCAACTTACAGCCGAGCTAAACAGTGAATTTGTGATCGTCGCTTTGCGAAGTTTTCCAAGCTTGAAAAAAGCTCAACTTTATTTTGTGAACACTTACTTAGTTATAGCGGTTCCAACACTAAGAATAGAAAATATGTTTTGAAAGTTGAAGCGTTTACAATTGTATTTTATAAGCTATATATTGCCGAAAAACTTGAGCTAAAACACAACATTTACGGATTCTGTAAATACACTTTGAATGAAAATCTCTTCACATTGTCAAATAAACTAAAGTTATATTTCAAATAAACATGGAAATAAATTTCACATACTGATCTGTTTGTTCTTGTTGGTTTTAAAAGTGTACTTAGTGTAAATCCCTATGAGAAAAACAACATTTTTTGTTTTGAAAGAAAAGTTTTAACAACATTTTTTTTCGGCGAGTCAGTCGATTGCTTCACGGCGAACTTTCGGCGCTCGTCGTTGAATTTCCGTGAGATTTCCGTGCCCTAGCAATCTGCGGCGCACATCTATCCATCCACGCCATCGAGTTTCAGACCTTGTATCAAGATACTACTTTCTTCGATATTTTTGTCGTACGTGCGATTCCGCGCGACCGAAAAAATTGCTTGCAAAAAGCCACAGGAATCCCATCCGCGCGCATTCAAACAAATACACCACAGGAACCCCACCCGCGCGCTCAATGATTTTATTCCAATATGGCGCTCGGCGCGCGGTTAAAAATAACTTAAAAGATCCTCAAAGAGAATAGTTGGGCTGCCTGTGGTCAACGCCGTAAAAAAAGTTAACTTAATATTACTGACGTTTTGAGCTTTAACAATAGATTCAAACCTATGAATTGTTAGAATTTAAAATAAAACCAGAGATATCTTAAAACTGTAAAATAATTTTTCTTAAATGTTGAATATTCGTTCTCTTATGTATCTGTGCTTTTCTTATTTTAATTAGTGACTTTTTTTGTCTTTACAGAGACTTTGAGGAAACACATGGAATCATTAACCAATGAAAACATTCGTCTTAAAAGTGAGAAAATGGACTTGGAAAGGCAGTTGGTTGTAAGTAAATTCTACGAAATTCGAAAAGGCACAATCTAACTAGTTGGGCTCGTTGGGATTGTGCAGTTTGCATGTTTGGATAGAAAAGGGTTGAGAAATGATCACTCAAAAAAATACATGTCTACCCAAACCTGCAGTAATCCAGCACCAGTCGAAAGCTGCGTTTTGGTTAGCCCCCTAATACAGAACCTCTATTGTTTGGTTAGGTTTAGGGCAATTGGTTGGAAAGACTCTCTTGTTTTTTAAACCAATCCTAAACGATGTTTCGATTTGGTACTGGATTGCACTACTCTGCGAACAGAGCCACCTCTTTTCGGCGGGGGAGAAAGCTGAGGTGGCTATGTTCGCAGAGTAGGATTGCACAAACACACTGCGCAGTTCCCGCGCGCTCAATTAATTCTCAACCTCCAACTCATCAGGGGAATACAGTGCATAACTACTCTTGCTGCCTTAATGTGGTCTTGTAACTCAAAGACGCAACTTTACTTAGCTTGAACGTAACTATTATCATGTTTTTATTTCCGTAGCTCGTCGAACGTGAGAATAAAGAGGCCGAGGACCAAAATCTTCATCAAACAGTCGAACTCTATGAGGCACGCTGTGAGATTGCGCGCCTGCGATCATTGCTGCCCAGCGAGAATGTTCGACCGGATAAGGTGACGCCAGAAAGAACAATGACAAGACATACTCGACTATAAAGCAACTAATCCTCGTTTTCTATTACTTTGTTCGAGATTCCTTCTCAACAAAAGCATGCAAGAGATGGCTCGATAATCATACTCTAAAGTAACAGTTTGTCGTCGTTGTTGTTGTTGTTGTTGTTGTTGTTGTTGTTGTTGTCTGTTTGTTTGTTTGATTGCATGTTGGTTTGTTTGATTGCATGTTGGTTTGTTTGACTGATTTGTTTGCTTGTTGGTTTGTTTGTTTAATTGCTTGCTTGTTGATTTGTTTGATTGATTGCTTGTTGGTTTAATTTGCTTGTTTGTTTGTTTGTTTGATTGCTTGCTTGTTGGTTTGTTTGTTTAATTGATCGCTTGCTTGTTGATTTGTTTGATTGATTGCTTGTTGGTTTAATTTGCTTGTTGGTTTGTTTGTTTGTTTGATTGCTTGTTGGTTTGTTTGTTTAATTGATTGCTTGCTTGTTGATTTGTTTGATTGATTGCTTGTTGGTTTGTTTGTTGATTTGTTTGTTTGCTTGTTGGTTTGTTTGTTGATTTGTTTGTTTGCTTGTTGGTTTGTTGGTTGGTTTGTTTTTTTTATTTGTTAATTTTCCCCCCTTTTTCTCTTTGGGGTTCTTAACCTGCATGGGTGCATGAGGACTTTTCTTTTTCGAAGTCGACTATGGCAATTTTCTGCATGAGAAAATGGCAAACGAAAACAATTGAAATAAAGTAGGAAAATATTGTTATATAAACAATGTAAATCTATTCGAAATTCCTTTCTAAGAAATGGACGAATTAGATTTACTTTCATGCGATTACGTCAAGACTGAAAAAGAACATTCGCCCTAAAAGTTGTTTTATACGTTCATAGCTAATATCATTTTTTAAATCGGGCGCCATGCATGTTGATGCACACTGCTTTACGCACTGTTCTATATTAAGTATATGTCTTCAGTTGGAAAACGTTGTTAGGAAAATCCCAGGACCTTTACTCTTTGCTTTTGAGTGAGGTCCTGGGAACGAGATCGGAAAAATGTATGTAGAAATATAAAAAATGTTCGAATTATTCTTATACCGATAAATATATATATTATTCGCGCATCTCTAAGCAGACAGCAAGAGCTTGGACAGCAACAATTATTTCCTAATTTTACTCGAAAATTACGTGGAAGTGACTCGCCGTGGAAGTGACTCGCTCTTCTGCCACGTCTCGTCATTACTGCGGTTTTCGACTATGTGCGAACTCGGACATTCCAACTGTTAGTTATTAAATACGTTTTTGGCTGCCATCAATCAAAAACATAAAAGGTGCCGAGTAATTGGCAGCAGCCACAGTGAAAAACGTATTTCATAACTAGCCGTTGGAATGTCTAAGTTCGCAGAAAGACGAAAACCGAAGTAAAATGAACTGCAATGCAGGGGCTGCAATGCATTCTATCAAAAAGTATATTATCATACATATATATGTACATGTATATACACCTATTTCAATAATCGTTGTCGCATTCAAAGCTACAGTTGACACTCTGAAGCCTGCAAAGGATGTCGGTATTTCTTGTTATCGATTTATTCATAGCATATTTTGGTTGTACGTGTTTGTGTTATATGATTATAACAAGTTGTTGCAGTGGTTGATGATGAAACACATATTTCTAGTAGAAAATACGTCTAATAAATTTCAAACTTTGTTGATATTACCGACATTCTTAGCAGGCTTTAGAGTGTGGATTGTAGTTTTGATTGCGACAACGATTATTGAAATAGGTGTATACTAATAATGGTCGTTGTATCAAGTCAAGCGAGTATTATTTAATGATAATGAAGTACTTATCTTTAAACGATGTTAATATTAAAAGTAGGGGGATACACCTTTATGAGAAGATTTTTATCATGCGGCTTTGAGGAAAAATCCGGATATTTGCATGAAGATTTTAAAATAAATGAATTCAATATACATAATGATTTATCGGTAGCAATTTCATATTTAACTGCATGTTTTAATAATAATTGACTTCTTTATTGTATAAAGTAGAAAATATTTAATTTTGGAGCATTGATTTATATAAAAAGAAAACAATGTTTCAGTACATTCAATTTTTATAGTGCCCACCAATAGCCTTCTCTCTGTCCCAAGCCGTGGTGTGTTCGGGCGCCTGCGATACTCCGCCTCTTCACTACAGCCGCCTATAATTGTCGGGTCGATATATACTCTTTCCCAGACACCACGGTCAACCGTCCAGCGGAAGGCCGGTTGCATGACCGTGGGCTCTGGAAACGAAACTGGGGTTGATAGTTCCTTTCGTTTTCATTACTCCATGGATAATAAAAACGCAATTATGTTTTGATTATCCATGATTACACATAGTAAGCCCATCTCCAGAAACAAGCTAATACGAGTAGATCCTTCCCATGCCAGTTGGTGCGTTTATAAAATACACATTAAACCCGTTTTTAGTTGACTACTGCTCATTTGCAGCCCATGGAATTTTTTTGGAACTATTTTTATAGAAAATATCAGAGGGTGACCAATTCAAATCATGCATATTGATGATGTTCACGAGTCACTGAGATAATTATGAGCCCCAGGGGGGAGGGGTGCATATTGCATGCTCCCATGCATATGTCCCTCAGATCTTTTTGCATTTTCTCGCTTGCTCCCCATAAGTAAAATAACTGTCTCCCTGAAATGTTTTACCTTATGATCCCATGATCCCCCAAAACTATTGTTTTATCATATTTTGTTCCCTTGTTCCCTGAAAATAATTTAGCAGTATCCCTTGTTCCCTGCATGAAAATAAATGTGCTTGTTCCCTTGCTCCCTAAAACCCCATGGAGGGGCTTAATTGACTTAACCAACTATTACCGATGGTAAACTATAACTTACCATTCGTATCAGGTCGTTGCTATGTATGGGTTCCCTGTGTAATGTTGGGCTTCCTGTGTAGTGACTAAATGTCCTATAAAGGCGGAAGTCAAACATTGAGGGTTGTATGTATTAAACGTCAATTTATCGTCCTTTTTCCTCGCCTTTGAATGGAATAGTGTGGTTTAATTGGATAAAAAGATAATAGGTAAGTATATATGTATTCATTAATGTCTTAAAAAGCGACTTTTAACACAAGCTTTCTCACCAAACCTTGTTTAGTGTTATCAACAAGCCGTAACTTCTCTCGCTTTCGATTCATTGTTTCATATTCTAATTTTATCGTTAATTATGTATTGTCTTCCTTGATAATGTAATGATGAATATAATGATGGTAATATAGATGATAATCATGATTATTTGTCGGGATCGTATTCATACTCCGTGTTTCTGACTATAATCGTATCACTTTTAAGATCTTGCTTTTAACTTATAAGGCGTTGAACGGTTTAGCACCGGACTATTTATCCAGTCTACTAGTCCCATACAAGCAGCAACGTAACCTAAGGTCTAATGACAAGAACCTACTCACCGTTCCACTATCAAAAACATCAACTTTTGGCGAAAGGGCTTTTTCTGTTTGTGCCCCGAAGCTTTGGAATTATCTGCCAATCGAGATTAAGGAATCTTCCACAGTTGAAACATTTAAGAAGAGAACAAAAACATTTTTATTCAACACCTAAATTATAGATATAATTTATATTTTTTCTTTCTTACTGATATGTACATACATAGTTTTTAAACATTTTTTCTTCGTTTCGTTTTGCATAATTTTTTTTTTTTTTCATTGTTTTATCATTTCCTATATATATATATTTTTTTTTATCATGTAAAAAGCATTGAGAGTTTTAAATGCGTTTTTAAGAAATAAAGTATTATTATTATTATTATACCTTTCAGGTTTCAATGACATCTGCTAAAATAGCCTGCGTGGCCAACAGCAAAGTTGGACGTACTGACTGGTCATACGAATCATCTACTACTGGTTACGGTGCGAACACAAATAAGTGCAACTATTTTGTTTATGACATTGGTATTGAAGCTGGAGCCAAAATGCCAACAAGGCCGTGGCGCTGGTTCAGACCTGTAGGCGCTGGAGAAGGAGGATGGGGAAAAGCAACTACACTTGATAACTGGAGCCGCGTCACATCGCCACAGGCTGGAGACATTATCGCAGGATACGGCTGTCGCTATAATGCCTATCACGTGGGTATCTATGTTGACAGCCAAAATGTAGTGTCTGCCAACTCCGAAGACATTGGAAAAAACAATAAGATGTTGACTAATGAATATCAAGATGTAGTTTTCTGGCGATATACGGGATGAAATAACTATGATAATTAGCTGACCTTGAATAAGCACTTGCCTGATAAAAACAAAAATAATTGCTTTTTTTCCATTTTGAAAAATGGAACAAACTTCTTACGTTGATATACAGTTAAGATAAATAAATGTTAAGTATACAGCTGATATACATTTATTGTAAAGACAATTTCCCTCCTTTTTTATATTTTTGTAAAAAAACCTCCCCCTGTATTTATATTTGTAATTGTCCAAAATTGTATGTTGTTTTACTGTATATCATATTTACTGATAATGTATTCTACTTATTATTGAAATTTGAATAAAAATGTAAAAAAAAAAAAAAAAAAAATGAAAAAAAACTTGTCTGATAAATCACAAACTGGGAATTAAAATTAGTTTCCCTTGTAGCCGTTTTTAATACCGGGCTTCCCAATTGTCTCATATTGTTTTATAAATCAGCAAATAGCTTGATGTGATTTATCATTTAACTAATACCAGTCCGGATCAGTCACCAAATTTGGCTACCGTGGTTTGTTGTCTAAAAGGATTATGACGTCATTATTCCGGTGGCTCATTTCACCCGCCGTAACATTCTGTTTTGGGGGTTTTGAGGATATTTCATCAATATCTTTGCGAGATTAACATATACCATGTTGAAGAGTATTATTCAGAGTACAGTTTCAGCTTATTACCGGAGTGATGAAGCAAAGTGATGGCAAACGGTGAGTAGATTTACTAACCACATTGGTACTTCAAAGCAACATTTCAAACCCCAGTTTCCTAAATACATTGTCTACGTTCTCTCCATATGATTTTTTTGGTTCTACGAAAAAAATATATAGAAATTCAGAAGATATTCATCTTCCATTGTGCGAAGTCTCAACATGGGCCGGTCTATAGAACGGTGGGCCGCTTTGATTTTGTCTCCGGGTATACAATTTGCCTAAGTAATATACGCGTACTGCACCTTACATGTTTACGTTTAAGAGTTCGCTCTATCGGTCGCTAAAGGATGTGTTTTATTTGTCAATTGGCTACGCAGCTAGTGTGAAGCTGTTCAAGAGTATTTCGTGAATAGCTACATGCATATATATATCACTATGTAGAACTATGGAGTATAACTTCTGCTATAGAGATTTGACACTTGAATGCAGGCATGTGTATATTTTGTCTGTTAATTAAGTTTTAATTTAACCAATATGTTTCTGCTTGCTCTCTTTCAGAAAGTCAAAGCTCACATTATGAATATCTTGAAGACCGTTGTCGAATATGTAGATCAAACGTACGTGACGATTCCAGAAAAGTCAAAGCTTCTGTTTTGAAGACTGAATGTGATGACATCTGTAATCTAAACTGAATTTATGTCTCCCTGATGTACACCCGCCGTTTCTATGTCACAAATGCCGAAAAATAGCACAGAGATCACGTAAGGCGAAAGGAAATGGCAAGAGTTTTACTTCATATAAAGTCCCTGTTGTATGGGGAAAGCATAACGTGACTCTGATTGCCCTTGTGCTAAAATAAAGGAAGGTCAAAGTACCATTAGATACTAGCTTGACAGACTCTGACAGTGATAACAAATGTCTTAATTTTTACACAGAGAATCAGAAAACAATATCAGTTACTTGAATAAAACAATACAATATAAAACAATCTCTAAGAACGACAATTTATTTATTATTTATTTGTTTTAAATGGTTACCTTCAGGCAGTCCCAAACATTCTATTTCTTGTAGTTTAAACTGTTTTCTTGTACAAAGGAAATATAGACTAAAGCGGCGTAAACAGAAGATACTCGGAACCGTATTTCATACAAACAGTTCATGTGGGTTTCCATTTCAAGAGCAGAATGTCAAAATGTCTTAATATTATAAACGCATATAATCTTACTAAACTTTCACTCGATATATACATCGCGTTCTGAAATATCTAGATCAATCTATCGAATTCAGGTTTGCGATGTCGTTGCATGCAAAGACAAAGTGAGATACAAATGGAAATTTGAAGATCTGACGTAAGAATACTTCAGTTATGGAATAATATGATCAAACTTCTTCTCAGTCGTAAACAATTTCAGGCGCCATTTAGATTTTAGTTGTGGGCCGGTTAGCGTTCATTTAGGTGTGACGTCATAAACTAAAAACGTGCTCTGATTGGCTGTTCTACTGTTTTGGTTTCTCAAATACCACAACAAACCACGGTAGCCAAATTTGGTGACTGATCCGGACTGAATACACACACATAATTTTTAATTTGTGCTTTTTATGAACTGGGATTTAGCACTTGTCTGATAAATCAGCTTCACACTTCACGCTACCGTGAATATATAAAAGTTAAATGTTACTTTGTAAAATTAAGCTAAGGACACTAGAACGCTACAGTACGTTATGTTCAAATCAAAACAGCCTTTCTCATTCGAAACGTTTACAAACTAAAATTATTTAACTTTTACATCCCATGTTGTAGATATTTATTTATTTATTTATTTATTTATTTATTTATTTATTTATTTATTTATTTATTTATTTATTTATTTATTTATTTATTTATTTATTTATTTATTTATTTATTTATTTATTTATTTATTTATAAATATTTAACCCTTGTGCGTTTTTGTGCCATAGTATAGAACAACCACCGTAAACGTTATTTTTCATCTCTAAATTTAGTGCAAAAAATATCATTCAAAAAACAAAACTCGGCATTCTCAGAACACGTCAGACCCAGCTCTTTTGATTTCTTAACTTTTTATGATCCAACACCTTCTACGAGACGCACAATAGCCGTTTCTTCTAGACTCCTTCCGAAAAAACTCGTTTCTCCATTCAATAACGAAAAGCATTACGGGTAATTATGCAAATTTTCGACAGCACATGGACCACATCCCAATTCTTTATACACCTATTTCAAAAAACGTTGTCAGAAGGAGATCTGCAATCTGCTATCTGAGACCGAAATGAGTTCTGGGGTACGGCAGTTTTTTCTCATTGCGTGCACTTTCTGGCTTCGGATATGGCGACGGTAAATATAAATCTGAAGGTGCTAAGCACAAAAAAAAAAGAAAAACAGGGCCAGGCTAGGCCTGATTTTTGCAGTACGCAATTTCCTGAATTCATTTCAGTCTCAGATTGCAGATTCAGATCTCCTTCTGACAACGTTTTTTGAAATAGGTGTACACCTAATCCAAAAAACGTTGTCTGGTCCGCCGCACAGTCCTCGCGCCAAGACCGTGAAAGATATTGGTTATATCTAATCAGTAATTAATTTAATTTATTACTAGTTTATTACTAATTTATTATTAGTGTGGTACTTTTTTAGACGAAATAGTGTTGTGCCTACTTTTATTTTTTTGTTTTATCTCTCATCAAAATATTCACCGTGTTTTCCTTCACGGTCTTGGCGCGAGGACTGTGCGGCGGACCCGACAACGTTTTTTGGATTAGGTGTATAATTTTTATAAGTGCTCAGTCACCAGCTCCAACCGGACAAAAATTGCACCGATTGCCATCTTTAAAAGTCGAAACTGAATAAAATTGCCTTGGTTGGTTTTGGTATCTACTACAAGACGACCAGGAGAGCGATTTTACCCCAACGGCGTCCGACTGTCAATGGACACAACGGCTGGCGCTATTTTCATTTTTTAAATCGTCTTCCACCTTTGAATTCGTCCAAAAGAGCGTCTTTACCATCTAGACAAACTTAATGATGCATGACTAGGGGCTCTTGTAGTAGCAAATGACTGAAAAAAAAAAAAAAAACACTTATAAACTGGATTTTAGCTCACTAAATTCAGGGTCAAAAGGATGAGAATTGAACGAGCTAAAATCATCAAGGCGTTCCTGGAAACCTTGAGCCATCGGTAGTTCGAAGCAGCAACAGTTTCCCCGACAACGCCTTATTTAGAATAGAAATCGATTTTTAAACTTTTCGCATCAAAAACAGTAAAAACTCCAATAATAATCGCCGTCGTCAAAGGGTTAAGAGTCATTGTCTGAGAAAACCGGGCAGGTGCGAAAGATGGGGGTCGGCCGATTTCCTTCAAATTTATACCATTTAATAGGCATCTGATATAAATAAGAATGGCCAAATATGAGCATCAACGGACTTTTACTTTTCGAGTTTACCACCCCCCTCGGTTTTGGCTCCAAAAAGACCAAAAAAGACCTAAATTTTAGCTCAACTTTGAGTGGTTCTAAAATCCAAAGTATGATGCTGATCGACTTCATTTCATTTCTATCCCATTCTTTGACGTCTAAATAGTACATCTATGGTAATAACTACTAATTTCGAAAAATATTTTTTGTCAGGCGCTTTGTTATTTATCGTCTTTACGTCTCACTTTGAGCGACGACGCGATTTTAGCCAAATTCAAAAATTGTTTTCTCAAATTAGCGGCAGTTTTTTTCCAATTTTTTGGCATCTTCTAATAAAAGAAGGGTTTCTTGTTGTATTTCAACAAACTAAAGCGCGGGACCTTTTTTAGTTTGAAAATAAAACAAGCTCAAAGTCAATGAATTTGCATAAATTTACTAACCAATTTTCCGCTAATTAGCATACACGATAACACATAAACTATTTTTAGATGAACGAATTAAGCACATAATAATCTCAAATACTTCGGAAACTAAGTTTTGTTGGATATTTGATAACACTAGGACCTGTTCTATATCTTTCGAGTTCACTTATCCACACTTGATGACAACCAAAACACTTGAAGACCTTCCCGCGAAAGTCAATCTTCAGTACCATTATTCGTTATATTGTCTTCTTACTAAATCTGGCTTAATGTTATGGGAAATCCTCATTAATAGAAAGTTTAGTTATTCTATTGGTCCTCTTTTGGATTTGATATAGTTTTGATTTCTTACAGGACAATTTTCAAGGGTAATTATGTAAATTATTTGACATATGACAGCAATGTTTTGATTTTACGAGTTCACTATTTAAAAATCGAGACTTGCTGACAGGCTCGAAAAGGAGGACTTTCAAGCAAAATCAACCTTCATCTCGTAATTTCAACAAAACATATTTTCCATAAATATTTATAGTATTTTACATATGTATTATGTAGATCTATGTACAATCAGACATTCTTTATTTGCTATAACGCAACCTTGATGTGTCACTAATACTGATAATACATTTAGAATATCAATCAAACAGCGTCTGAAACACATGGAAATGGAGTACGTTGCTGTTGTTGTCAGTATCATTGTCGGTGCCGTCGTTGCTGTTAGTATCCTTGTAAATGTTGTTGTTGTTGTTAAGTATCATTGTTGTCGTTGATTAGTATTTAGTGTTAGTTTCGTCGTTATTGTTGTTAGTATTGTTGTTGTTGTTGTGGTAGTGGTGGTAAGTATTATTGTGTTGTTGTTAGTATTATTATCAGTGTCGTTGTTGATGCTAGCATCATTGTTAATGGTGTTGTTGTTGTAAGTATCCTTGTTGCTTTTGTTGTTGTAAGTATCATTGTTGTTGATGTCCTTCCTGTTGTTGTTGTTAGTATCCTCGTTGTTGGTATCATTGTTGGCAGCGTCGTTGTTTTGAGTATCATTCTTGGTTGCATATATTGTTGCTGTTGTTGTTAGTATCATTAGTATTTGTTGGTGGCGTCGTTGATGTTCCTAGTGTCCTTGTTGTTGTTAGTATCCTTATTGTTGTTGTTGTTGTTGTTGTTGTTAGCTGATCCTTGTTGCTGTTGGTATCATTGTCGGTGGCGTTGTTGCTGTAGTTATTAGTATCATTGTTGGTGTCGTAGTTTCTAGTTTGTGTTGCTGTTACTTTCATAGTTGGTGGCACCGTTGTTAATTGTTGTTGTAAGTATTATTCTTGGTAGCTACGTTGTTGTTATTATACTTATTGTTGTTGTTGGTGTCGTCGTTGTCGTTGTTAATATCATTCTTGGTGGTGCCGTTGTTGTTATTGTTAATATCATTCTTGGTGTCGTTGTCGTTGTTGTTGTTGTTTATGTTATTCTTGTTGTTGTTAATTGTTGTTGTTAATATAATTCTTGGTGTCGTTGTTGTTGTTGTTGTTGTTAATATAATTCTTGGTAGCGTCGTCGTTGTTGTTGTTGTTAATACCATTCTTGGTGGCGTCGTTGTTGTTAATATCATTCTTAGTGACACCGTTGTTGTTGTTGTTAATATAATTCTTGGTGTCGTTGTTGTTGTTGTTGTTAATGTCATTCTTGGTGGCGCCATTGTTGTTGTTGTTAATATAATTCTTGATGTCGTTGTTGTTGTTGTTAATATCATTCTTGGTGGCGTCGTCGTTGTTGTTGTTAATATCATTCTTGGTGGCGTCGTCGTTGTTGTTGTTAATATCATTCTTGGTGGGTACGTTGTTGTTGTTGTTAATATCGTTCTTGGTGGCGTCATTGTTGTTGTTAATTTCATTCTTGGTGGGGACGTTGCTGTTGTTGTTAATATCATTCTTGGTGGCGTCATTGTTGTTGTTAATTTCATTCTTGGTGGGGACGTTGCTGTTGTTGTTAATATCATTCTTCATGGCGCAGTCGTCGTTGTTGTTAATACCATTCTTGATGGCGCAGTCGTCGTTGTTGTTAATATCATTCTGGATGGCGCCGTTAATGTTGTTGTTGTTAATACCATTCTTGGTGGCGCCGATGTTGTTGTTGTTAATATCATTTTTGGTGGGGACGTTGCTGTTGTTGTTAATATCGTTCTTGGTGGCGTCATTGTTGTTGTTAATTTCATTCTTGGTGGGGACGTTGCTGTTGTTGTTAATATCATTCTTGATGGCGCAGTCGTCGTTGTTGTTAATACCATTCTTGATGGCGCTGTCGTCGTTGTTGTTAATATTCTGGATGGCGCCGTTGATGTTGTTGTTGTTAATACCATTCTTGGTGGCGCCATTGTTGTTGTTGTTAATATCATTCTTGGTGGCGCCATTGTTGTTGTTGTTAATTTCATTCTTGGTGGGGACGTTGCTGTTGTTGTTAATATCATTCTTGATGGCGCAGTCGTCGTTGTTGTTAATACCATTCTTGATGGCGCAGTCGTCGTTGTTGTTAATATCATTCTGGATGGCGCCGTTGATGTTGTTGTTGTTAATACCATTCTTGGTGGCGCCGATGTTGTTGTTGTTAATATCATTTTTGGTGGGGACGTTGCTGTTGTTGTTGTTAGTATACTTTGCGTTGGCGTTGTTGTTAGTATCATTGTTGGTGGCGCCGTTTTTCTCGTTGTAAGTATCACTCTTGGTGGCGCCGTCGTTGTTGTTGTTGTTGTTGCTGTTATTAATAACATTCTTGGTGGCGTCGTTGTTGTTGTTAGTGTACTTATTGTTGTTGTTGTTGTTAGTATTATTGATGTTTTAACTTTTGCATGGTGGTGTTGTTGTTGCTATTGTCGTTAACATTGTTATTGATCAATATTGTTATCGGCTGATGTTGCTATACCACTGATAGTTGTTGAGTACATGATGCTAGGTGCATCTTCAGTTTCAGACCATTGCTAGTAAAACTGTCGAGGAAGTTGGTACTGCATCTACAAGTAGTGACACTTTTACAAGAGGCAATATTCAATTTGAAAATAAAAGTGTAATTCAGCTCCGTTTTCATGTCAAACTAATTTACATAATTGAAAAAAATTGTCCTGTAAGAAATCAAAACTATATCAAATCCAAAAGAGGACCAATAGAATAACTAAACCTTCTATTAATGAGGATTTCCCATAATATTAAGCCAGATTTAGTAAGAAGACAATATAACGAATAATGGTACTGAAGATTGACTTTCGCGGGAAGGTCTTCAAGTGTTTTGGTTGTCATCAAGTGTGGATTAGTGAACTCAAAAGATATAGAACAGGTCCTAGTGTTATCAAATATCCAACAAAACTTAGTTTCCGAAGTATTTGAGATTATTATGTGCTTAATTCGTTCATCTAAAAATAGTTTATGTGTTATCGTGTATGCTAATTAGCGGAAAATTGGTTAGTAAATTTATGCAAATTCATTGACTTTGAGCTTGTTTTATTTTCAAACTAAAAAAGGTCCCGCGCTTTAGTTTGTTGAAATACAACAAGAAACCCTTCTTTTATTAGAAGATGCCAAAAAATTGGAAAAAAACTGCCGCTAATTTGAGAAAACAATTTTTGAATTTGGCTAAAATCGCGTCGTCGCTCAAAGTGAGACGTAAAGACGATAAATAACAAAGCGCCTGACAAAAAATATTTTTCGAAATTAGTAGTTATTACCATAGATGTACTATTTAGACGTCAAAGAATGGGATAGAAATGAAATGAAGTCGATCAGCATCATACTTTGGATTTTAGAACCACTCAAAGTTGAGCTAAAATTTAGGTCTTTTTTGGTCTTTTTGGAGCCAAAACCGAGGGGGGTGGTAAACTCGAAAAGTAAAAGTCCGTTGATGCTCATATTTGGCCATTCTTATTTATATCAGATGCCTATTAAATGGTATAAATTTGAAGGAAATCGGCCGACCCCCATCTTTCGCACCTGCCCGGTTTTCTCAAAAAAGTTGTTACAGAGGTAGATGATGATACAAATATTTATTGAAAAGAGTGTAATCACAAAGTTATGTTTCTATCACTGGCATCCTCTGCGGGCTTCAGAGTGTGGACTGTAGATTCGGGTGAGACAACAATTTTTGAAATATGTGTATAAAGTCTATAATTAAACGGATGCGGGGGACTACACCACAGGTAGCCCATGCTTGTGAAAATTTCCCTGTGTAATGTTGGGCTTCCTGTGTAGTGACCAAATTTCCTACCATCAATGGCGGACGTCAAACATGGATAAGGTTGCATGTATTAAAGGTCAATTTATCGTCCTTTTTCCTCGCTTTTGAATGGAATAGTGTGGTTTAATTGGATAAAAAGAAGATAGGTATGTAGATGTATTCATTAATGTCTTAAAAAGCGACTTTTTACACTAGCTTTCTCACCAAACCTTAGGGTTATCAACAAGCCATTCTCTCGTTTTCAATTCATTGTTTCATATTCTTATTTTATCGTTATGCATTGTCTTCATTATATAGCTAAAATATTAACTTTTGAATCTAAAAGTGGATTTTTAAGCTAAATAAGTGTAATATATTCTGAGTGTTGAAATCATCCAACCTCAAATCCAAAAACAATATGGCGGCTTGTTCAATGTAAAAACTGCTGATAATAATGATGATAATTATAAAAGATCATGTTGAAGATGATGATGATTATGATAATGATGATGATAATTATATGTTGATAATGTTAGTGAAGATGATGATTAAAATAATGGAAATATTGATGATGATAATGTTGATTGATGCACCATTGCTAATATACTCAGCTAGATATTGTAGAGTACAAACATTAAATGCATGAAACATAAATAGTGCTAATTAGTGCTACTTGTTTCACGGGTATAATGTTTGCACTCTATGATGTCGATGCATCATAATTAAGAAAATTATTACTTGTTGCATTGTTTTTAGGTCATCTCTAAAATATACTCATCACTACAAAAAACCAAGATGACAGCCTATAACTACTATCAACCCCAACTACCACCCCAACTACCCCCTCAACCACAACCACAACAGGAAACGTCTACAAATGAAACGAATACAGTGCCACTTATTGGCCCCAAATATCCTGTGCCCCAGGAAACCAAAACACCAGTCAGTGAACTGATGGAGGTGTCTATGAGAATGGGGATTGAGGTGAAGTTTGAAGTGGAAGGTCTTCCTGGTCCATCGCATTCTAAGGAATTTGTGATGACTTGTACCATTGGTTCAGTAAGTGGACAAGGAAAAGAGTTGAGTAAAAAGAAGGCCAAGCAAGCTGCTGCAGCTGATACTCTTGCCAAGCTGAAAGAATCGGATTTGTATAAAAATCATTTATTTGTAAGTATTTGCTGAAGTAAGAAGTTATAATATCTAACATAATAGGTAATATAATGAAATTTGTAACACCATAAAAAATGTTGACTTAACTTTACTGACTAAAGTAAACTTTACTTTTTACGTTGTTACAAATTTCATTATATTAAATTTCATTGTATATATAATTTCATTATATTACCTATATATATAATTTCATTATATTACCTGTCATTTATATCAAACACCGACACCGCCTATACTAGTTAACTTGCTAGTTTTTATAATATCTAACATGTTATTTTAAATGGGTATAACGATAACCATAATGTGGATGCCTGTTTTTTTATGATTATTAAATTAATTGACCAAGTTCACCCTGATAATACATTACAGATGAAAAAGCTTTGCAATTAAAAAATAATGGTGGAAGACACAAGGCAACACATTTAAGTTGAAATTTGTTATATCAAATAATCAGAGCAAGCAAAAAAACAAAATAAAATGTGAACAATTTTTTAACTGGGCTTCCTGTGGCCCTCCAATTCTTGGGTCTGTGCTATGCCCCTGGACTTGAATTTATGTTTATAAACACTTTCTTCTCAATTATAAAAATAAAAGTTTCATCAACCTTATTGATTTTATTCAAACCAAGCTTTCAGGCTACTCGCCCATCATCAGGGTACACAATGTGAATATTTTATTGTTATTACAACCGCGCTACACATAATTATGTAAAGAGCGTGTTTTAAAGATACGCTGCACACACATCTATAATTTTTATTTGTTCAGAAGACTTAGCAAGCAATTATTTGGTAGATTAAAAAAAACATGTCATCAACTTTATTGATTTTATTTAAGGTAGTACCGGATACTTGCTACTGCGCATCCATTTCGCGCATCTCGTTTTCCATCATTTATTTGCATTTTTTTGAAAATTTATCTTAATAATATTTTAATTTGAATCCTTATTTATAACTTAAGAAAGTATTATGTCATTCCATGCAACTTTGGAGGTAAAACGGGACATTTTTCGAAACGTGCTCAGATTTTCACTACCTGACAAGGTCGCTGTTTTGTCTCAAAACAACAAATTTACAACTTTGTAAAAATGAATAGATAAAATATGATTTTGACGTCTTTAGTCGTAAAACTAATACAATATAGGTTTTAGGGTTTCTGCAGATGACAAGGATAATTTGACAAGTTTTAAGCAGATGTTTAAAGTACTAGAACCCAGTCCCGCGCGGACCGTTGCCGTGTTTTTTTTTTAACAAAAAATGGATTCGGTCGCTTATAACTCGCCTATTAGTACGGGGACCCCCATTTTTTCCCTTTTTATTCAAGACTGCATTTACTACTCTTACGATTTAGAATAAGAAATAAAATATTCATTGATTGGATTTTCTGAAATTTTACAAATGGTACAACTCTATACACATGTAGTGTGCGTAATTTGCGTATAATTGTGCTTCTATGGCTCACTTATACCCATATTTGGAAATGATTCAATGATTTTTATGACAGGAAATGTTAGATAACCCTTAGATCTATCGTTTGATATAATATTATGCTTTTCCTAGCAGAATACGTTTGCATTCTCTTGACTGCTTTGAATAGGTACTTTTGAGCAAATCACCGCAAATTATTGCAAAAACCTACTTTTACTATATCTTATAACTCTATAACCAATACGGCGACCCCAATTTTTTTTCACGTTTTTTGACTTGCCTAACAATGATCTATAAATGACAGGATTTATAAAAACATTCATTGAAGAAATCCAAGTATCCGGTACTACCTTAAGCCAAGCTTTCGGGCTACTCGCCCATCATCAGGGTAAACAATGTCAACTTCCTTCTCACTCAGCTAAGTAATGTTTGTCTGACTGTCATCCACATTGCATGGAGGATGATGGGGACGATTGTTGCATGATCACCAGCATAATACAATAGAATTCCAGCTGTACATATTAATATCTATCAATACTCCAGTTTCATGATATCTACCGCCGCTCTACAATTTGACAAAAGGCGCATTTGCACAGGGATAATCTCAATATGGAGTAAATTGGTTTTCTATTGTTTAGTGGTAGTATTTCCTTGTGCTTGGCTTGGAATAGACCTAATGTCAGTTCCACTCAATTCAAAACCTCTGTGAATAAACACTTTTGTTCCAAATATTTTCCACGTGACATTGAAATACATAAGACAAAGACTATTATTCCCAAATGATTTGAATTGGGTGGAAATGTACATAGCAACGCGTTCACCGATTAGGTCTATTGGTTTACAGCAAATCAAGGCTTAGCCTGTGCACAAGCACCTTTTGTGAAATAGTACAGCAGTAATAGATAACACGAAACTGGAGTATTTACATTCTGCACTTTATGCCTTTACAGAACAGAAGTAGTAAAGCTGCATTATCATCCCACAACAACACTGTGGGAAGATTACAAGAAGCTACAGCCAAAAAAGGATTACAACCACCAGAGTATGATTTCGAACAGCCTTCAGGTGCTCCCCATCAAAGGGAATTCACAACGAAAGTCCACGTTGGCAGCTTGACAGCAAATGGCACAGGGCGCTCGAAGAAAGAAGCAAAACGCTCTGCTGCTGCAGCAATGCTGGATAATTTAAACTGCAGTAATCTATCATTACATGTCCCTGCAAAGAAGATTGCATTCAAGCCAGCTTCCAGTCCTATAGACCCTAAACCTGTATTGTTTTGCAGGGGAGGGATCTTAGGGGCACCATAGACTGCAGAGCAAGCATTCTTTTGGCTTTTTTGGAGAGTTTAGGATCTTGGGCTTCCTGTGTTAATTTTTTGACCGTTCAACACAGCAAGCCAAAAACCTGATTTTTCCCAAAAACCCGAAAGAATGCCTGTTTTGTAGGCTAGGGGCACCATAGAGCTTGTGCTTTGAGCACATGGAGCTATAGTCCTCTTCTCAGTTCCCTGTGCCATCTTGAAAAGAAGCTTAGCATTTGCATCTAAGTGAGACAAAAGTTGAGCTTGAAATATTAGAGACCAGTAACACCTCGCTGGACAATGATTCACATGTCTCTGTCATTGCAAACTCAACGTTCGTTGAATACCGTGAATGAAGAGTGCGATGCAATGGCCCAGGTACCTTTCAAGATAGGACAGGGAACTGTTAAGGGGGCTTTTCAGAAATAGTTCTTTTGTCAGGTTCTATTTTTTTTGCTCATGAATGAATTTTTATGTTTTAACAAAGAGCACAAGGGACATCATAGTAATGGATCTCTAAACTCCCTTTTTATGTTGTCCTTGAGTGGCCCTTTGTGTCCCTTCTTAAAAAGCTTTCCAACAATCTTTAAAGCCCACTTCCAAAAGTCTGTATGGTTTTGAATACAAGGGACATTAAAGAAGTGGTGAGCTGACAGAAGGGACATTCAAGAGAGGGTACGACATGTAGAGCTTTTAGGCTCAAGAAACTAAAGGAGATCTAAAGCATTGAGATGACAGTTATAAAAATAGCATAATATAATACATTTTTGTAGAAGTGAATTCAAAAACAAGCTGTATTAGTACTTTGGTCACGAATCGTAAAATCAAGAGTTTATTGTATTTATTTATTAGAAAGAGGAAGTAGAGCCTGCAAAACGGCATTCTTTTGGAGTTTTGGGAAAAGTCGGGTTTTGGGGTTCCTGTGTTGTAAAAAAAAAGGAAAGTTCACGTCCCCTTTCCACCCCTCCCCCACCTTTTGTCTAGGTCCCATGTTTTTCGCTGGTATCCACAGGAACCCCAAATCTCTATTATTTCCCAAAAACCTATAGGAGAACGTTTGTTCTGCAGACTAGAGGAAATAGAGCCATCCGCATGGACATAGACCTTCTTTTATTTAGTACTAACGATTACATTTTGTTATAACAATCAATAGTATACATATTTATTAGTAAAAGCTCTTCACAATAACTATAATAAGGGACAATTATGGACCTATGCATGCCACGAGGGTTTTTATACGGTTTTTCTCCCACTGCAAAAATGAACATGTGAGCCGAGGTGTGTGTATATACACCTAATCCAAAAAACGTCTGGTCCGCCGCACAGTCCTCGCGCCAAGACTGTGAAAAATATTGGTTATATCTAATCAGTAATTAATTTATTTGCATGTTCACACTCTAGTGTGGTACTTTTTTCAACGAAATAGTGTTGTGCCTACTTTTATTTTCTTGTTTTATCACTCTCATCAAAATATTCACTGTGTTTTCCTTCACGGTCTTGGCGCGAGGACTGTGCGGCGGACCCGACAACGTTTTTTGGATGAGGTGTATATAGGTAGTGAGTGTGTGTCTGAATCTCTCCGATTAATTACTAGGGCGCAATGTGTACAGCTAGAAGATTGAGACGTTAAAAAGTGATTTGATTATATTGTTTTATAAGAGTTGGGCTAGATGGATAGCTCCTTCCTATTTGTATGAATCTTAGAGTTGTTCTCATTAGAGTGATTTTCATTTGACCGTGAAAGAAAAACGACTATTTAGTTCGTACTTGTTGGTAAAGAACAAAAGAAAACAATAGATTCAGAGTGTAGTAACAGCTATTAGTTTGCCAATTCTTTCACGGTCATATGAAAATCACTCTAACCCGTTAGACAAGATGTATTAGTTCAAGTGCGATAGACAAATAACAACAAAAGAACACAATGGGCTAGAGTGATCAGTACACTACAGTGTGTTTCACAGGTTAATGAGAACCACTCAAATCTCTTATATATACTCTCAACTCCTTTTTCATGTTAATTTTTGTCCAGGTGAATGTGTAGAACCAGAAACTCATAAGGGGATTGAAACGTACAACCACCATACATTTCTTTTGATCTTTGCTCCAGGATATTCAATTTTTTGGGGTGAATTTTCCCCGTAGTTATTCAAGTCTTCTTGCTTTAGAACTCTTAAAATGATATTAAGGAATGATAATATAAAACCTCCCGCTTCCAATATTTGGTCGACCTCCGGCTCAGAATGCCAACAAACTAGCAAGAATATCGTCTTTACTCGAATAAGCGCCGCCCTCGAATAACCACCGCATTTTAACGCTATAAATGTTACTATATAGAACAGCATTGGAAATAAGTTGTTATCAAAAGCTATATTCTTCAGTTCAAAGTAATTATATTTCACCACTCGCCCATTAAGTTATCGAACCAAGATTCGTAGTTCTGGTCAAAAAGGAGACTGAGATCGAGAAAAATTTAATAAGCGCCGCGGCGCTTATTCGAGTAAATACTTTAATCAAGTTGACGGCTGCATGGGCTAGGGCAACATTTGCATAGAAATATATTGTTCTCCGGGAATCAAGCATGCAGAGTTCTGTCTTCAATGTTATTCAGAAAAATTGAACAACACTTTCAATAAATGAGGTAAGACTTGTAAGAATATATAACTTAAATCTTAGAATATATCAACTGAACTTATGATGTTCATGCTTTGTTTTGGCTCGTTTGGACTAATCGTTCTCGACGTACAAAGTTCATAGATTCGGGTCTAACGAAAAATATGTTCATTGAAAGTAGTTTGTGTTGCCGGCAGTCTGCATTGTTTATCTAAATACTAGAGGAAAAACAGACTTTGGACTGATTGAAAGTTTATCTAAATTTTGAAATTTATAAACCATTAAAATTATCTCGGTCCGAGGAATACAGTTGGCAGTTGGACGAAACTTTGTATATATTTCGTTTATAGCGTCTCGATTAAATTTACATAATATTTTATTTATAAACATGTCCTTCAACATTAAGATTCATGATGTAAGCGACATAATTGTAAGCTGATTTGATAAAAAAAATGCCTTAAAAATTAAGCACATTTCTAAAATTCACAAATTATCAATTTCCTCGAAATTTCGTGCAAAAACTCGAGAAATTTCGGCCCCTTAAACACAATTTTTGAATTTAAATTAAACGGCATGTTTCTGCACTGATAAGAAGCCAAAATGTAGAGTTATATATAAAGTTTGCTTCAAAACTTTGCCCGGCGTCAATGCATGAATTCACTTGAGAGCGGTTTCGGTCTATTTACCCGAATGTTCTATATCAGTGCACACAAATGGTTATCATTTACATAAGTAGCATGAAGATGAAGATGGCTTCCACTCAGGAATTAATTAACAACAACCTTTCTCATGAAGACTACACTAACCAGATTGTTATCAGATATAGTAGTCTATTTTACCACTCAGTAACGAACAACTTAAACCTCATTCACAACCTTCAAACTAAATCAAACTAAACTTGGTTATACCCCACTTTGATGAATTCACTTAAGGATGAAGACTCAGATGGTCGAAACGTCGGCCAACACCAACTGTCTCTCTCAAGACTACACAAACCGGCTTGCACAAAATTGTTTGATTTAATAATAATCATAGTTAACATTTGAGTACAGCCTACCCTGCTAGCAAGTTTAGCATGTATATATGGTCAAATGCAAATATACATATAGTACAATATCAAATAGTGGATTTTGATTAGGATTTGGATGACAATATAATTTGTTCCAGTAGTAGATGCATGATGAAACAATTATTTCTTGAAAGTAAAACGTGTAATAAATCATAAATTATTTTCTAATTTCCGAAGTCATTAAAGTGTTGACTATCTGATAGCTTTGATAGCGATAGCGATTGTTTAAATATATACAATCCCGAGATTGCTATAACATTTTTCCTTTCCTCTTCCCTGAATCAATGTTGAGTTTTGTGAATGTGAAACGGTTGTCATTTGAAAGACCAATCAACATTGCTCTGGGGGAAGGGCGCCGGATTTGCAAGTTGCAAATCAAATTGATACGTTTTGTATATATTTTTAAAACTCAAACAAAAACGTTCTTAAAAATGTTACAATTGACAATGTCCCAACAATTTGAACATGATTGTAGTTTGGGCTACCTGTGGCCAAATGCGTTCCATGCTGTATCTGGACGTTGTCATAGCAATAGCTACCAAGTACCCGTAGTACTCTTACCAGCAATGTGTATTATACAAAACGACTGTCACTACCAAATCCTATGAACTGTGAATTTCAGTGTTCATTAGGATGTGATTTCCGTTTTCAACGATTACCAAACAATCTTATAGGAAAAGGGTTATCAAATTTAAAGGTACGTTTTTTGATTTTATTAGTGATTTTTGAAATTCACAATTTAACAGAGCTATTTTATACGCTTTTAATCAGTATTTGTATGTAGCTACATATAATCAGCGTATTCAGTAATACAATTATTACGATCTTATATTATTACTGTCATTTCAAGTGTATCTTCAAGTCTAAACTCAAAACTCATTTATTTAAATTGGCTTTTTCATTGTAATCACATCCATTAATTTTTGTATTTTTGTGTTTTGTATTTTTATTTTAAGCGCTTAGAACAGACTTGAATAAGCGCTATATAAGCTATATTCATTATGATTATGATTATTATTATTATTATAGGAGAGAGAGTCGCGTTTAACTAGTGATTCGTTATTTTTTATTATCATTATTCGTTGTCCTCACTTGGGTTTTGGGAGGTTCAAAGACTTCAAGGCCGAGTACCAAGCAGTTTATATTAAAGTTTAAAAGCTTTAAAAATAAAGAAATATCTGAGAGCTAGCTAGCTCAACCAAGCTCAGCCAACCAGCGCTCTTATAAGCTTGTATAATTTAGAATTACTAGAGGGCTGTTTATATGAAAGCGAGTTGTCCCTTCTAGCCGGGATAACTCTTTTGTTTTGTATTACCCGGGGGACTCAAAATATTAGAGTTATCCCGGCTAGCAGGGACAAGTCGCCTTCATATTATATAAACAGCCCCTAGGATTAGTTCAAATGAGGCCTTGCTACTATGAATGTGTTTTATTATGAGTCTGAGCTTTCGCAGTCAACGGCATCATCAGAAACTAAATGATAGATATTCTATATATACCATTCACTCTTATAGATGTATAGGTATATAATTTATATTTCATTCACGCCAAATATGTGAAAAATGATATATGAAGAACAATATCCGATATACGAAAAATTAAAATGTTCAAAATGTTTTTGGTTACACCTGTTAATATAATTAAGAATTGAAACACTCCAGTTTCATGATATCTAGCACCGCTGTACTATATTAACAAAGGCGCATTTGCACAAGCTTTAATAGACTCGCTTTAATGTCAAAATATATATTCCAAACAAGCAACGAGAAGATGTTATCGCATAACAATAGAAAACATAATTTGTTTTTTCTTACGATCATTCTTGTAATGATCTTTCATTCCTGTGAAGATGGCCGCGAAGGCCGAAAGCTTAGAAGCTCTTAGAAGAAGTTATTAAAAATTAAAAGGTTGAGGAAAAACAACTACTATTAATATGAATCAACATCCAACCTACAAACATTTGTTTGATTTGATAGAAAACACATTTGAATTACAGATACAGATATTTTTTATTTAGCATCATTTTTACATTACAATTTGTACATGTATACCAAAATATTAAAACTTGTTTGTAGATGCAGTCTATCTACATTAACCTTTGCAGGTTAGCCTACAATCATTGACAAAAGTGTTGGCACGAATGTGATAAAGTTATTTTAGCACTGCTGAAATTCTACTTCTCCCCCCACCCCCCTTCGCAATGTTGAGGTGGGAGTCATTGTTTGGTGCTTGTGTGGTTGACCTGTCAATGCGCCATCATTTCACACCAACATTGATGTGGGGGGAAGGGGGGGAAATTTTTTATACTTAAAATAAATGAAGTAGTCACTATGAGATAAAATACTAAAATCGTGCCAACTACTTTTGACAATGATTGTAGGTAGACAGCTTATAAATATAATAAATTTACTCTGAATTGGGGCAATATATCCAGTAATTAAAAATGCGCCTGTTTTTAATAGATGGAAGAAAACATGATACTATTATATCATAGCAAGAAATAATACTTAGCCTGCAAAACATGCGTTCTTTCGGGTTTTTTTTCGGGAAAATCGGGTTTTGGGCTTGCTGTGTTGAACGGGCGAGCAAAATTTTTGGCTAAGCTCCATATTTCGCGCGGTCAAAAAAGTAACACAGGAAGACCAAGATCCTAAATTCTCCAGAAAGCCAAAAGAACGCCCAATAATACTAGGTGTTTCAACTTGATCAGGTCATTTAGTATAACTGATTTTCTTTGAACACAGGCGCAATGAACCATTCTACCGAATCGGCCCAAGGGAGCATCTTTAGGTTACCAGCGAAGGGCCCTGTAACTATTCACCAGAGGGCGCTCTTATGGTTTTGGATAACGGCCCTGGTACTATATTTTAGTAGATTGTTTATGAGGTACTTTGGTCATGGAAGTAAGCATTTACTAGTAGGTATGTGATTCATATTGCAAATAAATGGATAAATAAATGAAAGAATAAATAATAAAGTTAATAAATGTAGAATCAATTATCGAGTGATTGAGTGAAAAGTCCTTTTCACAGTTCTAATAATAATAATAATAATGTTTAATACTTATATTGCACATTTTAACATTTGAAATATGGTCAAATGATAGCGATAGCCTCGATAGCGTGTAATACAATCTTTACAATTAATTTGACTACAGCTCGCGGTATTTTAAGGAATTAATTAATGTAAACTAACATTACCAAACGCTTTAAAATTTCACAAACTGTAGTCAAATTCTAAAGAATATATTACATGCTATCCACCTTATTCCAAAATGGCTGACTGACCCTTGATGTCTCGTTCTCATGAAATTATTCTTTTCTTTTAAATTCACTCAAGCTCAAAGACAAAAGAATAATTCCATGAGAGTGAGGCAAGGGTCAATGGAACAAAAGATCGCCATTTTGGAATAATGGGTGTATTGAAAGTTGTGGACAAAAACTGTGAAAATGTCTATTCCGGATGGAATGAATGAATGAAAAACGTGAATTCATGAATCGCCGATAAATTTATCAAAATTAAGAAATGAATGAATGAATAACGGGAAGATAAATTAATGTATAAATGAAGAAGCGAATGAATCAGTCAATTAACGAAGCAAGGAATGGGAAAGACGGGAAGAGAAAAAATAGATGAACGGATAGAAGGTAGGCGGAAATTTATAGTGATTCTTATCATATAACATGCTATTTTCACATATGAATATATTTTATAAAATAATTTAGATAGTACGCGCGCTCTGATTGGTCAAAAACCGTGTTGGATGAGGCTATCTAAACATGCGCGCGCGTATTGAGAATTGCTATTCTTATCAGCAATTAAAATGCCGATTTAGCCTCAAAAAATATTTTATAAAAGGCTCGTGCTTTTCCTACGCTCTCTCGTGTTCTCCCAACATCACGCGTGTTTAGATCAGGCTATATAACACGGAAAATCGTCTTCTATTAATTCTTAAATCACTATGGTTACACAGCTTTAAACTTTTTGTGTCAAAAAAAGTTTTGTTTTGTTTTAATTAATAATTATATAATACACAGAACATTACATGGTCGCTTGGAGATATAAATTTTATCTTCTTGCATTAAAACTCTCTCATTTCAACACTCGAAGTTAAAATTCGTATCTCCGTGTGCCCATGTAATGTCCTCTATTTCTTCTACAAGGACTTTCAACGAAGAACTTTACATTTCTTTTTAGGTGACGATGATCTTAAAAAAGTCATTATCGACGACACCACTCAACACAATGTCGACGACAACAAAATCGATATCATCAACGAAAATAACCTTAAAAACCACGAACAACCAGCACCGCCAGCACCGTGTATACCTTCATCTAACCAACCCAATGAACCTACATTCGATAAATTCCTCGAATCAATCATTATACTGGGATCCATAATGATGTATTTTTACATCTGCGACTACGAACACTACTTTCCAGCGGCACCACGCGTTTACTCACGTGACCTGTTTATATTTCTTTTCCTTATTTTGTTGTTAGTTGGAGCGTTCTTCACGACACGTGACTGCTCGGATAAGCTTTTGAATCGAGATCAGACAGAAGAATGGAAGGGTGTGATGCAAGTGCTCTTTGTGTGGTACCATTACTTTAGAGCTGTAGAGACTTACAATGCTATAAGGCTGTTTATCGCTGCCTATGTATGGATGACTGGATTTGGTAAGGATTATTATTAGTAGTAATATATTTATTATCATCAACAGCATCCTATCACCTCCACGAACATCATTACCATCATTAATTAAAAAATCTTAAACTAACTTAAGACATTTATTTTTAAATCTGTATATAGCTCTTAATCGTTTTTAGATTATGCAGTTTTATTCTAGATTTTTTTTATTATTATTAGCACTAATTCTTTTTCAAATTACTTAGATATATTTATTAGTTATTTTAGTAAGTTTTTAATAGTTGTAGATTGTGAAGCGCGTAAATTATTATTATTATTATTATTATTATTATTATTATTATTATTATTATTATTATTATTATTATTATTATTATCGCCATCATCGACCATCACCATTTTGATTACCATCATTATTATCGACATCATCATCACTCATCACCATCACCATCATTCATCATTCATCATCATCATTCATCATTCATCATTCATCATTCATCATTCATCATTCATCATTCATCATTCATCATTCATCATTCATCATTCATCATTCATCATTCATCATTCATCATTCATCATTCATCATTCATCATTCATCATTCATCATTCATCATTCATCATTCATCATTCATCATTCATCATTCATCATTCATCATTCATCATTCATCATTCATCATTCATCATTCATCATTTCATCACCATCACCATCACCATCATTCATCATTCATCATTCATCATTCATCATTCATCATTCATCATTCATCATCACCATCATTCATCATTCATCATTCATCATTCATCATTCATCATTCCATCACTATCACCATCATTCATCATTGAAGATCGTTATAAAATCCTTGCAAGGATTAGCAGTCAAGCAATTTCAAAACTAGCAACTAACATCAATGACTATGTTTTTTTTATAGGTAATTTCTCCTTCTTCTGGATGCGTAATGATTTTAGTCTGTATCGTATCATGAAGATGATGTTTCGTCTAAACTTCCTTGTACTGGTCACGTGCTTAGTAACAGCCAATGAATACATGCTATACTACATATGCGCAATGCACACATTCTGGTTCGTATCCGTCTACGCCTGTATGAGACCGCTGAACAAAAAGAACGCCGATCCTAAAGTCATGGCTTTGAAGTTCGCAATGTTTTTTGGGATTGTCTTCGTGCTTTTCGATGTACCAAACATTGGTGAATTCGTATTTCGACCGCTGGGATTCATTTTAAGCTACAAGAACTCTCTTCATGAGTGGATGTTTCGCGCTGGCTTGGACCACTACGCTACCCTACTAGGAATGATCACCGCGTATTTTCACCCAAATGTTGAAAGCCTTATGGCTTATACCGAGGGTTCTAAACTAAACAGAAAGTTACGCTACGTTTATGCCACCTTAAAAGTTGTAATCGCAGTTTGCTTTTTAATCGTTCTGGTTTCTTGGTGGAAGCATATTTTTGTTCTTGATAAATACCAGTATAATTCTCTACATCCCTATTTCTCGTTCATACCTCTACTTACATACATATATCTTCGTAATCTATTCCCCTCGCTGCGATCTCGTTACATGCATTTATTCGCATGGCTCGGCAAGATCACTTTAGAGACATACATATCCCAGTTACATATATTAATGCAGGGTAATGCTAAGTATTTAATAGTCTATATACAAGGATACCCCTTACTCAACTTCGTCATGGCAACAGGTATTTATTTATTCGTGTCTTATCACTTGTTTCACGTTACTGTTGATCTAAGTGCGTATCTTATAACCAAGGATTTTAAGGAAATGGGACGTAAGGGCGTGGCGGGGGTAGTTTGGTTAGGGGTATGTTATGTATTAAGTGCATTATGTAAGTAGGGATGTTTTGATAGGCCACTTCACAGTTCCCTGCGCCATCTTGAAAGGTAGCCGGGCCTTTGCATCGAAGCGAGACGAACGTTGATCTTGCAATGGTAAAGCCCTTTTAACACCTTGCGGGATAATAATTGAAGTGTCTCTATCATTGCAAGCTCAACGTACGTTCGCAGGGAACTATGAAGTTGTTGTATAAAATTCGATCGTAAAGGCAAATACAATACGTTTAGGCAAATACAACTTATATAAATTTAGGCAAATACGATACGTTTAGGCAAATACAATAAAAATTATAAGTTTGAAGTTTGTCTTTCTATATTAGTTTTCAAAGAATGTTAGGCGCGGTAGAAACGACTAGGCTTGGGAGCGCAGAGGATCATCATTACATCCATAAACATCATTATTGTGAGATACACTTCCTGTTGAATGTTTTGATCCACATCCGAACACATGACCACACATTTGCATATTTGCACGTGGAATAAAAGTTTAGTTTGAAGCCATCTGTCCTGACTAGTTTGGTTGTTCGAACCCACAGCAATTATCATCTATTATTACAATTATAATCATAATAACAATAATCATAATCAATCATCATTATAATCATTATCATTATTATTGTTATCATCATTATCATTAATTTTGTCATCATCATCATTATTATCATCATTATCATCATTACATCGTTAACGTAATCATCATCATCACCACATCATCGAGCCCCTCCCTAGGTAGGGGAAGATTCATGTTCCCTTGATCTGTTTGCATTTTCTCCCTTGTTCCCCATAAGTAAAATAACTGTTTTTCTAAAATGTTTTACCTTATGTTCCCATGATCCCCAAAAAATTATTGTTTTATCATATTTTATTCCCTTGTTTCCTGAAAATAATTTGGCAGTATCCCTTGTTCCCTTAAAATAAATGCCCCTGTTCCCTAAAACCCCTGGGAGGGGTTCATCATCATGATCATCAGTGAGCATGCACGCCTTTATCAAACATAAGAGAACTAATTGATGTTGCAGCGAATGTTTTTTTTTATTGTATTAAAAACCGCCCAGCAGTATTTTAAGTACAATTTTAACTATTTGTTTACATTTTAATATAGCTAGGGTACAATTTACACTGTTAAAGCCATCAACCTCTATAGGTAATATAATGAAATTTGTAACACCGTAAAAAATGTTGACTTAACTTTACTGACGTTTCGAGTTTTGACCATTCGTCGTTCATATGAAGGGCTAAAGCTCGAAACGTCAGTAAAGTTAAGTCAACATTTTTTACTGTGTTACAAATTTCATTATATTACCTATATCGTTTATATCAAACACCGACGCAGCCTATACTAGTTTACTCGCTAGTTTCCCGATTTACCATCAACTACTGGATACACCTATTTCAAAAGCTTTTTGGAGCAAAATGTGAACGGCAATTGGGCTCCACGATCGACCCGAAAGGAATGTTGGAGCTTGATTATTCAATTTATATCAATCAATACCTCTTGGATTACGAAAGAAATTAAGGCACAAAGCTAATGCCCTTTTTGCGAAGAAGAGTTTATGAATTATAAAACTGTGCTTAGAAACCCAGAAAAAACCTTTTGTGTCACGGTTATGCAGTAAGTCGCCACAATTCACTGGTTTGCTCCAACCATATTTATTGAAAAAGATATATGCACTAAACACTAATAATATAGACTTTTAATAATACCGTAACAGTAGGAGATTCAGGATTATATAGAAACGGGAGGCTCCACAAATAGAAGACTAGAGCGAGAGTAGCCACAGCTAGCCCAAGAACAGAGAAAATATATTCCAGACAGTGCATTGTTGTTATAAAGGGGGGTGCCATGGAACTGTTTGACCTCACTCTGGATCTGCCACAGGTGGCCCAATAGCAGAGAAAAGAGATTCCAGACAGTGTATTGTCGTTACAAAGGGGGGTTCCATGGAACTGTTGGACATCACCCTGGATCTGCCACAGGTAGCCCAAAAGCAGAGAAAAGAGATTCTAGACAATGTATTGTCGTTACAAAGGTGGGTTCCATGGCACCGTTGTCCTTCCCCTGGAAACGCTACTGTGTAACTACAATAAAGGTCTTAACCATAACGATATAAAAGCCATTATTTCTCTTATTAAAGTAAACTTTTCTTCCCTTTTAAAACACGTCCAGTTTTTAACAAACAAGATATATCCAATATCCAATATTTGTTTGTACGCAGGCATTTAGTTAAAAATTGATGATTACGTTTCTTCTGCGTAATGATTTATTATAAAATAGAAGAAACTTAGTCATCAATTTTAAGGTATATACAATTTATATACATCGAACAAATTTTTAAAGTGTAAAGTTTGAATAACTACGTACAAAAGTGCATGAACCCAAACATTCCCAGAGTTCAATGCATGCCCAGTTTAGCAAATGCATATTTCATATAGTAAAGCGATTCAACTTCGTCGAGAGCACTCGCATTCTATAATATGTATTTATAATCGGGATATGGTATTTTTTGTGTTTCTCTTTTAAGCCAAGGCAGAACATGAAACTTTTTCTGTCGTTCTAATTCTTTACCAATAATGTGGGCTGTTCTCTTGTGGTAGTCATTTAGCCATTTGATCTTGGTAGGGAAAACAGTAAGGTATGTTAGAGTATAGGAGATATATATATCAAGGAAATAATTTTCATAGGGGGTCTTCATAGGGTTTTCATAGGGTATTTCATGGGGTATTTCATGGGGTTTTCATAGGGTTTTCATAGGGTATTTCATGGGGTTTTCATAAGGTTTTCATAGGGTATTTCATGGGGTTTTCATAGCGGTTTCATAGGGGTTTCATAGGGGTTTTCATAGGGTATTTCATAGGGTATTCATGGGGTTTTCATAGGGATTTCATAGGGTATTCATAGGTTTTTTATAGGGTTTTCATAGAGTTTTCATAGGATTTCAATAGGATATTTCATGAGGTTTTCATAAGGTTTTCATAGGGTTTTCATAGGGTTTTCATAGGGATTTCATAGAGTATTCATAGGGTTTTTATAGGGTTTTCATAGAGTTTTCATAGGGTTTTCATAGGATATTTCATGGGGTTTTCATAGGGTATTCATAGGGTATTTCATGGGGTTTTCATAGGATATTCATAGGACCGGGTATTCATAGAGCATTCATAGGGTTTTCATAGAAAACGGAGAGAACGGGAGGTAGAAGGAAGGAACAAACGAACGAACGAAAGAAAGAGGGATTGAACGGATGAATGAATAAATGAATGAATATATGGATAAATCAGTATACTGCGTTTATATCAATATTTCTGTACCTGGGTAGGTCGTAATAAGTTCACATTCATAAGTCTACGTTGGAAAGGAATCTTGAAGAAAAAACACACATCATACATATATTTCGCAAATGCTTCAGCAAACCTCTTCAAATGTATTATACACCTAACTGATTCAATAATCGTTGTCGCAATCAAAACTACAGTCCACACTCTGAAGCCTGCTAAGGATGTCGGTAATATCAACATAATTTGAGATTTATTACTCGTTCTTTAAAGAAATATTTGTTTCATCATCTACCACTGCAACAGCTTGTTATGGTTATATAACACAAACACGTACAACCAATACCGACATCCTTTGCATGCTTCAGAGTGTGGACTGCAGCTTTGATTGCGACAATGATTATTGAAATAGGTGTATAAGATTATATTAGAGACCCATGGTCACTTACCAGCATGCACCTCGCGAAAGACTGATTTTCGTGGACCATGAAAACCGCACATTCAGACATTTTGATATATTTTACGACTTGAGTGGGTATTTGTACTCTTACTAAATCGTTTAGCGTTTAGCGTTTTATTTGTTTTCTCGTAATACGACTTACTGCGTATGAATTATAACACTCAAATCAAAATAAACAGCTTAAGGCATGCCGGTAAGTGACCATGAGTCTTTAAACTAGCCTGCGTCACATCCGGACTTTTTCTCGGTTAAGTCCGTCTGTGAAACAACGCCACAAACCGTGTTCTGGACCCCCAGTTGACTAGCACGGATATAAGAAGCGATTTCTGATTGGCTCATGCCTTCTTCGATTCTAACATGCTCGCTGATTGGTTTGGATATCTTTCTTTGTGGCGTTGTTTCACAGACGGACTTAACCGAGAAAAAGTCCGGATGTGACGCAGGCTACTTTAAACAAGCTTAAGTCGTATTTATATGAAAATCATGAAATCATAAAAATAAGACATTTTGATATATTTTACCATATATATGAGTGGGTATTTGTACTCTTAGTAAATCGTTTAGCGTTTTGCTTTATTGTTTATCAAAATAAACAACGCAATGTATGCTGGTAAGTGATCATCAGATCTCTAAGATTTAATGGATGGTTTGTGTTGAAACTGTCTCTGTTATATACTTACAAAAATGATTGGGTCAAACTTGAGATATTCCTCTTTGTTAAAGTTGAACTATAAAAGAGAAAAGTATATACGCCCTTTAATCACTGGCTTGTATTTTTAATTTGTGCACGCATTTATTTCAACAAAATTGAGTGCCGCTGTACCAACCTTTGTGTTCGCGGACTCAACCAAGACTGCAGTTTCCAGTCTGACACCAAACTGACCATCTTCATAGTAACCGGGTTCTTGATCATAGAAACATAAAGATTAGTATGATGGTAAAGAGAATGATGATGATACGGCTGTGGCTGTGGTTGTGGTTGTGGTGGGTGAAGGGTTGATGACAGTGACGTGGTGATAATATCAGCAGTGACGATGGTGAGGATAATAGTAATGCTATTGTCTGATGATAAAGATGATTATGATTATGATTAACTAGTACTGAATTGATATTATAAATATGTTGTTTGGCGATGATTGCAATGATGATAATACCACGATGATTATTGAACGATGATGATGAACAATAGTAACAATAATCAATACCATCAGACAAAATCATCCCTTTTGTGAGCACTTTTTCTTCATCTAATGGAAACCCAGGTGAAATGCATTGTGGGCCTAGCAAAAACAACAACAACAAAAATTACAATTCAGAATAAACACAAGCGAAATAATTCTACAACATTTCGAAGTCTCCATGACTTTATCAACAGGAATAAATGAACAATAGACTGCGAACAGTCCCTTCTTTTCCCTCCAGATTCCGAGGAAAACGAGAGAAAACGAGAAAATGGTCGCGTACGGGAGATGGTGACTTACGAGAACCTATTTGATCTATTCTTAATTATAGGTCACAATAACCACAATTAATGCCTTTTTTGGGGGGGGGGGGGGGGGGGGAGCTATTGTAATTCAAATCAAACAAATTGTAATTCAAATCAAGCAATGTTTGAATTACATGCAATATCTTCCCCTAAAACAAAAGGCATGTCAAAGTGGAGAGTGTGCAGTTTCTATCCCTACCTTCATGAACATTTAAGAAGTGCCCTATACCGTGCCCTGTGCCATGTCTATAATCGAGTCCCACTCTCCACAAAGGTTCTCTGGCGAACACATCCAGGGTACGACCTAGTTTAGATGGGTTTTTATTATTATCATTATCAAGATTATCATCATCATTAGCGGCAGCAGCCTCACCATATCCTCATTATCATTATGTTCCTCATTGTTATCAACATCATCGTAATTATCATAATCATTATTTTCATAATCATAATTTTCATGATCATCATTATTATTTTTTTCATCATCATTATCAACATCATCGTAATTATGATAATCGATCATCATTATCTTCATCATTGTCATCATTTACATCATTGTTATTATTATTATCATTTGATCATTATCATCATTTTCATTATTATCATCATCATCATCATCATTATCATCATCATTATCATCATCATTATCATCATCATTATCATCATCATTATCATCATCATTATCATCATCATTATCATCATTATCATCATCATCACCATTATCATCATTATTATATCATGATATATATATCTTACCATATGTATCGTTAGGGAACACAGCCATAGCGATGTCAAGATGGCCCATTAGTACACGTGTAAAACTATCCTATAAAAACACAACATTGAACTTATTCATTAAAACACACTATTCAACAATAGTAGTTTAGGGGTTTCCCACCCCCGGGGGAGGGTTGGCACTAAACCTCTTTTTGTACATAGCTGTGCCTCTACAACCCTGACCCTGCGACAATTTGGAGTGTCCACCTCCCCCTCCATCCCAGGAGTGTTCATGCAAGTTTTGCACACCTATAATATAAATGACTTACTATTTCGTGTTGGGTTGGTGATCCAAATGACTTACTATTTCGTGTTGGGTTGGTGATCCAAAATGACTTACTATTTCGTGATGGGTTGGTTATCCAAATGACTTACTATTTCGTGTTGGGTTGGTGATCCAAAATGAACTGTTCTTGTAGTGTCGGTTGTGCCATCTCTTGAAGAAGAAACAAATTTATACCATATTACATAAAATCATTTACATGCAAAGGAATTATTTCTCCCTAAAAATACAACTTGGGATATGTGTGCATAAATTATGCGGGAGATAAGTACTGTGAGAAGTATGACATAATGTTTTCATATCGCAGTTGACTTATTACCGACTTATTACCGACAATTGAGCATACAGCTCTGGTTATGTGTGCCAAACAAGTAGCATACAACTCAGGATATGTGTGTACTTAACATACAGATCCACTATAGTTTATGAACTCACTTGTATTGCCCTCCAGTATCTAATAAAAAGAAACCTTTATCGGTGATTTGAACATCTGTGTAGTTAGTCGATCTAGAGGGGAAAAGGTTAAAAAGACATAGTAAAATGTATGTCATCAACGAAACGTTAGCATGCTTTAAAAGCTGGGCACCACTTCGTATATTGTAGACAATAGCCACCGTCACAGTTCTCTGCGCCATCTTGAAAGGTAGCCAGGCCTTTGCATCGAAGCGAGACGAAAGTTAAGCTTGCAATGATAGAGGCACGTGAATAATCGTCCCGTAAGGTGTTAATTAGCTAACTTTCAAGATGGCGCAGGTAACTGTGCAGGAGACTAGTGAGGGCGCGTGCCGCAGTGATTATCTGCTTAAATAATGCCAATTTTATGAACCATTGTTGTCTTATGCAATCGCAAATTGCATGATGTCGCCTAATAAATAGTTATTATGTTCTCACAAAATTTAGCACACTGCCAACAAAGCACAAAGCGACGCTGGGACTTAGAGTAGGTCTCGTTTAACTGAATTAGTCGTAATTATATTATGTACAATTTAAAAATAATTTCAAATTGACATACTTGTAGTGTATAATGGCACTGTTTGGTCCAAATCCAGAGATTGTTGCAAAACTAGGGCTAATGTAGTTATCCTGTACTCTAAACATTATGAAAATAAAGAAACATAATAATTAATACTATATAGCTTTTCTTTTTACTCATACCACACACTAACTACTAATTCCTCATGTTTGTAAGCTGTGTGGCTGCAACGTTAGACTGCGAACAGTCCCTTCTTTTCCCTCCAGATTCCGGGGAAAACGAGAGAAAAATGAGCGTCTAAATCTCCCCTTCTCCCCTATCCAACATGCCCCCAATCCCGCTCGCTCGTTTTATCAAAGTTGAAATTTTCTGAATCCGGAGGGAAAAATAGGGACTGCTTGCAGTCTACTGCAATGTGCGTCTTATATAGGGGTTCCTGTATATGATTAATTGTAAAGTGCATTGAGACAATGTATTTGAAATGCGATATTTATATAAGCACCGCAACTGAAAATCTATGAAAATATAGTTCCCAAATCGCCGCGTCGAACGTTTTCTAAACGTATTGGTGAGGTATTTGCGAGTAATCGCCGAATGGATATGAAAAAAGTTAAAGATTGTCACAGACCCACCCCCTCTGAAGTTATTTCTACTTACTTTCTGAGTTCCTGTAATTTTTCTTCAGCTGAAAGTTCTGTTAAATTAGCAGCTTTCATCTGCACCTAAAGACGCAAGAAAGATGGAATATCTCTATATAGCTCAATGTTTTTGTTTTAATTTGTTTTGGGTACAGTTGGAGCGATCCGTCACTGAAAATTGAGATTCCGTGCAAAAACAGGCGATCTTGTGGAGTGTTGGGGACAATCAGCTTTTTTGGAACCCTGTGTTGTAATCAACGAGAAAGAAATGGAACTGACCTACTTTCATTTTCACTCTAGGTACCTTGTCTCTCGCGGGTACTCTGTTCTGTAGGCTACCATTAGAGAGATTATTTTTCGATTGTTAAACAACATCCCCCACCTCTAATCAAAGTTGGTCTATAATAAATCCTTCATAGTGGTAAAACATAGGACAAAAATGGATAACATTGATCTAAAGGGTGAGAGAGAGGGAAAACTTTAAAGTTTATTAGCCATATCCCATTAATGTGCGCGTATAGTATACATAAAGTATAGATTATTTCGACGACGGAAGACCTACTTGTTGTTCAAGCCAGCTTAAGAATTCGCATATTACTATTGCATCACGGAGCTATAACAAAAAGAAAAATTATATCAATCAAAGCAGCCTGTTATCTGGTAACATGGTCATTCCTTTGGTCAGGCTTCTTCGCAACGACCACAAAGCTACGATGGCTACAATCAAGGCTGATTTTATCATATATTAATTGACAGTCAGTTATAAACGACCGAGTAAATAATCAGTCAACAATAGAAACAACAAAAACAAATATATCAATATACTCAAGAAATTAAAACATTTATACAAATAACATTGAGAAATATACATTAAAGAAATAAAAGTTTTTTAAATATTAATTATGAGCAGAGTTGTGTGCCAAAATATTTAGCGCAGAGGTACGTAGTGAGTATCTAGAGTCTCCTTAAACTGATGGTTTAACCCGCACCCATCTATCAATCATCTCAGTTACAAACGAAGCAAAACTCGTAATAGCTCAAAAGATTCTTGCTACACTTATTATATTGGAATAAATAAGTAGTTGCACTCTTACATTTGCTCTTTTCATTCCTTGCATTTCGACTGGGTTCTTGATGGCCTTTGGGAATGCAACCGGTGATTCATTCATAACGTATTTACCCTAGAAATCAAATAACAAACAATTCTAAATATTAACAATTTTATTGCGCTTTATTACCTCTAATATTTGGCATATTATTAATTCCTTCCTTCCTTCCTTCCTTCCTTCCTTCCTTCCTTCCTTCCTTCCTTCCTTCCTTCCTTCCTTCCTTCCTTCCTTCCATATATATTTACTTTACTTACATGAGGAACAACCATTCGAAGAGCATAGCTACAGTACTGGGTTATCTAGAAAACGAAAAATAAACTTTATATAAATCCCAATATACTTTGTAAAGTTTAACACGAAAAAGAGAGTTCATTTACCCATATTCTGGCGTTTGGTTCTTTCCCTAGTTCTTCTACATAATCAATTGCTGAGTCGTAAGGTTTAACCTTTACACACAATGCAGTAACGCTACACTGGTCGGTCCTGAGATATTCTCGTACAGGGGGTGTGATCTTTTTAATGTCGATAAATAACCTATAAAACAATACAGGAAAACTATTCACGTGTCTATAATTGCAAGCTCAACGTTCGTCTCGCTTCAATGCAAAGGCCCTGCTACCTTTCAATATGGCGCAGGAACTGTGAAGGGGACTATTAATATATAAGCAATATGTTCTTATACTTACACTGCCTCTGATAGAGTTACAATCGCGTAAGAGAAAAATACAGGTGAATAGGAGATATCAGAACCACGAAGATTGAATAACCCTGTAAACAATGATAAATAAATTAAAATTACAGCGTCGATCACTTAAACGTTTTCTGATCTATTTGTTTGTTTGTGTGCTTGTCTCTATATCTCAAGCTATCTGTCTGTCTGTCTAAAAGCGCTGTCTGTCTGAGCCACGTAGATTGAATGCCCCATTTGCAAACAGTTATATAAGAAGATGGAAATTACTAGCTGTGTTGCTTATTATTTTGTTTCTGTTTGTGTGTGTTTGTGTGTCTGTGTATCTGCTTGTTTGTCTGTCTGTCTGTAATGGATGAGTGATGGTTGTTTTATAACTTACATGCTATTTCGTCCAGCGCCTGTAAAACAACAGCAGTTGAGTTTTTCCTCTTTAATTCTAGACGAACATCTTTTACTTTATCTTGCCAGGATTTACCTTTATAAGAGAAAGGCCAATAGAACCAGGAAGGAGGCAAGCAAGCAAGCAAGCAAGCAAGCAAGCAAGCAAGCAAGCAAGCAAGCAAGCAAGCAAGCAAGCAAGCAAGCAAGCAAGCAAGCAAGCAAGCAAGCAAGCAAGCAAGCAAGCAAGCAAGCAAGCAAGCAAGCAAGCAAGCAAGCAAGCAAGCAAGCAAGCAAGCAAGCAAGCAAGCAAGCAAGCAAGCAAGCAAGCAAGCAAGCAAGCAAGCAAGCAAGCAAGCAAGCAAGCAAGCAAGCAAGCAAGCAAGCAAGCAAGCAAGCAAGCAAGCAAGCAAGCAAGCAAGCAAGCAAGCAAGGAATCAAAGGAGGAAGGAAGGAAGGTATAAATGGTTGAATGAATGAACAAACGGACGATAGAATGAATGGATGAATTCATAAGTAACTTTACTAGTCTTCTGACTAGACAGAAACACAACACAAGCCCATACCTGTGAAATGCATTCCTAGTATATATACAGGTTCTCTATTCCCTGCTGGTCTTGTTGTCCATATCTTATCTACCAGGTTCTGTCTAATTGGTACTAAAGTAATCCCATCAACTTTTAGTTTCTAGAGAATAAAAACATTTATAGTGGTGTGAGGAATATATAGACCAACTGAATCCAATCCATCAATCAATCAATCAATAAAGCAATCAATCAATCAATCAATAAAGAAATCAATCGATCAATCAATAAAGCAAACAGTCGATCAATCAATCGACCAATCCATCCATCAAATCAATCAATAAATCAATCAATCATTCAAGCAATCAATCAACCAAATAGAAAAATAAAAAAAATCAATCAATCAATTACAAATAGATAGCCTTCAAACTTACAGCTGCTAGTCTGTCCCAGTCACCTATCAAAATAAAAAGAGAGCAAAGTAAAAAAAAAAAACGTCGAACATTTCTACTATATTAACGCATAGCTATTATACATGAGTTAACTCAAGTTAAGATAACTGATGAACTCAAATAAAGAAAATTTCAATTTGATTGTTTGCTCATTAATTGTTACCAAGAATAGCGATGTATAAACCATAGAAGTAATAATGTATATGGTACTTACAGACCGATAGAAGAAAAGGGTCGACGCCCACGGTTGAATTTGGAGGGACATTCTATGAAAGCACATATACAGAAATTAGATCAACAAACTATGTATAAGCTTAAATATATTGTGAACAACATGTGAGCTTGAATGTAGTGTACGCATCTTGTAAATACAGAATGTAGCTTGGAGTGCCTGTGTGAGCAACAGTAGGCCCTCACTAGATATACGCTGAAAAACTAACCCTCCTTTAACAATACTAAGAAACTTACCATTTTAAGCCATTGACCGTATCTTGGCGTAGAAGCTATACCTATTGATAATAAGATTATTGTTAAAGAATATAATATTTTTACAAAAGCACAAATTTTTTTGTATTTTCCATTTTTTTATATAGTACATAAGCGCGTTACGCGATAGCAAACAACAAAGAAAACGAAATCGATTTAAGTAACGTGAAGCGTGTAGCTTGTAGCGCGTTATTTGTAGCGCGTAATCTGAAGCGAGTTACTTAAAGCGAGTTACTTGAAGCGCGTAACTTGAAGCCCGTAACTGGAGTGTTTCGTTTCCTCTATTTCTATATGTTGTCATACCTTCCTTCATAAGTGTCCAGTTACAATCCATCTCCATGTTTGCTTGTACAAAATATCTGCCGTCTGTCCACATGGCTGCTTTTTTATGGGTCACTATGGCTGTACCTTTTTAATGAACAATATATATAGACAATAATCATGACTTCTAATTGAAATTTACACCTCTTACAGTACATAGCGCTGTACGTCCAGTAATACAAATCAATATCATTATCATAATCATTATCATAATATTATCATCATCATTTTCGTTATCATCATTTTCATTAGAGCAGATTTCGCATGACTATGCAAATTTCAGTGCCGTGTGCTGCCTAGCTTGCCGCGACCGTTTTGTTTCTAGAATTTTGACGTGGCTTGAAAGCGTTTGTGCCGTGAGCTTTTCATAGTCATATGAAATGTGCTCTATCGTCTTCATCATCATTAACACAAGTTTTCTCACATGCTATTGATTTTTTGTGTATTTTCTAAATGACCAAGCTAATATACAAAGTACAGGTACCTCACCTCTTGATCCTGTAAAACCAGTAATAAATTCGCGTCGTTTGTGGTGCGACGCTACGTATTCTGTCTAGAAATAATAAAAAACAATACAAGAATCGATAAATCTGAATTTTTTGGCGATATTTATAGCAATAAGAGAAGTACTGGATAGTCTAAACTCAATTTTAAGCCGGAGTAGATGCAAATGTGATCGTCCGGTAGTTTGAGAAAGATTGTTGTGGTGCTGTTAGTATCTGACGTTTCAGATTTGAGAATGCACAATGGTCCCCCTCACAGCTCTCCGCGTCATCTTGAAAGGTAGCCGGGCCTTTGCATCTAAGCAAGACGAACGTTGAGCTTGCAATGATAGAGACACGCGTGAATAATTGTCCAGCAAGGTGTTAAAAGGTCTCTATCATTGCAAGCTCAACGCTTGTCTCGCTTCGATGCAAAGGCCCGGCTACCTTTCAAGATGGCGCAGGGTACTGTGAATGGGACTATTACAAAGAACAATCTCTCTTATGAAGAAAGTGTATGGTCTTTTTTATTATTATTATTATTTAATATTTTTTATTGATATGTTCTTATTACCTGATGTGGATCAGATGATGGGATGATATATGCCTTAATACCGCCAGTCAACGTAATATTCCTCATGAGAGACCTCAAAGCAGCCAAACGCTGTGTTGTAACTTGTGCTGTCTTTGGTAGATACTACAAAACAAAGGAATAACAACAAACCTTATATTTCTTTAGTTTCGCTTAGACTGAGATTTCGTTTGACTGTGAAAAGTGCGGTCCCATGTATGTGCCTTGCCGTGACCGTGATGTTTCTTGCATGTTGATGTGCCTTGGCCGTGTTCGTGCCGTGAACGTTTCATAGTCATACGAAATCTGCTCTAATTTTGTTGATAATGTTGTGGTAACATTGCTGAAATAATGTTGTGGCAAATATAATAAATCATTTTTTTAACGTCTCATTATTTAGCTAGTGGCTAATTGTGGAGACTCAGACTCACACTCACTACCTCAACGTTGAATATTTTAGCACACAACTCTGCTCACATAAGACGCACAAGGATTATATTTTGGCAATATTAGGCAATATATTATGCAATGTAGGATACCAAAGTCAGACGTGATTGATAAAATGAGCTGTATATCATAATATTCTTGGTAAAATGAGAATATTGGCAAAATGATAGCAATAACTGTAAAACTCATTGAAATTTTCTTAATTTCAACTGCGTTTTGCATTTATCTACAATCATTTTTATCCAAATAGACTATTACAATCAGAGAACATATTACAACGAGAAACGATTGTAATTTTACGGCTCATCGATCAGTTGAACACTGAAAAACAATTATGAATCAAACCTGTTCCTTGCCCGCTTGTCGACGACAGTCACGAGTCCTGTATGAACACACACATGAACATAACAACACAAAGGATACCACTGCAATGGAAAAAACACAACATTATTTTCACACAAAAAAAAACGAGATAACAAATTAAACAATTTTCAAAATGGGACATACCTCTTAAAAGTGAACAAGATCTAATAAGTGACATTTCTCTACAATTTTGAAGATGGTATAGTTATACTAGTTATAATTTCGAAATATTTATGACATCGTTAGTAATATAAGGATTCAAATAAGTAAGAAATCTACAAAAATAAGAGATCAAAGATTGCTATTATGGAATCTATGTTTCGACCGGTGGCATACAGGTATCACGTGACCTCCATGAGTAACCGGTCAAGCGTGACGGTTGTAGGTTTCTATGGTGACAAGGAAGTTATCGATTGACAAAACTGCACGTAAAATGTTTCCATCATTCATTCATTTCATTTTATTGTACATCCATCCATCCATCCATCCATTTATTCATTCATTTATTCATTCATTCATTTGTTCATTTGTTCATTAATACATTCGCTCATTTGATCACTCATCCATTCGTTCGTTCATTCATTCTTTCAATCAATGTAATAGTTGATTGATTTATACTTTTATTCATTCATTCATTCATTTTTGTATTCCTTTTTTACCCATGATATAAAGTATATATAATTACTTTGTGTATCTGTAGAAAAGAGTTAGCCTGAGTTGTTATGCTATATTTCCACAGTAAATCATTAATTCTATACAAACGACGATTTCTGCTTGAATTCTGCTTAAATATTGTTTTACATCTTTTGGTGTTTCAAAGTTTGTCAAAAGCTAGCTCGATATTTTTGGAAAAATGCAGAATTAATTTATTCCATATGCATGTAAATTAATTCTCAAAATAAAAAATATATGAGATTAAGAAATTGAAAATTTATCTGCGACAACTGAGATAGTTTTCATATTTTGAATCTCTAATTTCTTTTCTTCATAAATACAGTACTAGGAATAGCAGATTGGATGTCCTCACATCTCCCCTACAAAGTAAAACCCTACCCTACCCTCCATAACAAATCACCAATTATTACGTCACAATATCATTAACCAATTAACTAATTAGTCAGTTTCATCTACTCGTGAAGTAGAACAGTTGTGTTTTCGCGCTGTATACTCAGACTTACAAAAACTTCGTAAAAGTGCTGCAAAGTTACTTTAAAGTTATAGAAAAACGTTTGAATCACAAGCTACGTCAATTTTATTAAAAAAAGGTAAGAATTGACTTGCTTTTTTACAATAGAAAAACTCAGTTCTTGTTTTTAGCTAGTGAGGTTAATTTGTTTTAACGGTCGTTTTGTTTCGATTGCAGACAGAACATGGAGCGTTTACGAGCAGTTCGTCAAAGGCGCTTGGAGAAGCCGCGCCCCACGAATCGTGTGTTGCGTTGTTTCCAAAATGTTGTGAATTGTCTTCTCTGTTGCATAATCTCCTACCCAAAGACTGATGGAGATAATACAGCTGATGGTAAGTAACTTTATTTATCTAACTTTCTATTTGGTTTGATGATTTTTAAGACTAGAAGGTGTCAAGAAAGCTAGGACGACAATTGATTTTCAAACAAAATTGAAATAACTTTTACATTTTTTTACAAAAAAAGTTTCATTTGTGCGCGGAACTTTCTAGTTGATATTACGTCATGAGTGGTTGCCATAGGAATAAGTATTTAGAATGAATTCTAAGTGACGTCATTTGCGTAAATTATGACGGTATTACGTATACGATTTCATGAAACGCGCGCTGAAGTTTGCCTACGATTTTATTTAGAATCACATTGGTTTTACGCGCGCATATTTAACGGATATTCATACAAGCTAGAATTACGTGTGTTTTATTTCAGTAGCTTGCTCGCGCGAATCTTACGTTTGCTTACGGAATAAAAATTAACGTTACCAAATCATCCTTGCGCGCGCCGTTTCAGCATAAATTACGCGCGTAAATCTTACGTGTGAACATACCTTATCAATGATTCAGAAACGCTTGATAACCGTAACGCGACTGCGCAAATCGTACGCATATTTCACAAGCACTCATTGATGCGCGCGCTGTTTTCTGTTGCCTACTTACGTAGTTCTAATTCGTGCGCGTGCAGCGTGACGTAAATTTCCGCTCGTGCATCTAATAGAATCCGGCGAATCATAAATCTTTTTTCATGCCGTATTCCACTGGTTGTGAATAAAGACTTAGTACAACACTCACTACTCCTACATGAAATAATTTAGCACACGACAATTGTTTTACAATTCTTTCTTAATTGGCACATTTTGTTTGCTTTAGACAATGAAGTGTATTTACCTAAAGATGAATCCATCACCCTTCGAGATGTTGAAGTCAACGCTAATGATATTTATTTGCCTCGTACTGGCCATGACCCGATGGAAAAGTTAGAATCACGCGTCTCTTTGAGTGTGCAGTCGGAGATTCGTCAAGAGAAAGTCGACGACTCCAAGCTACAAGGTAATATATTTGTTGACATACAATTGATTGCGTTGCTATTTTCCCTTTTGTGTATTTATTCATTAATTATTCCATCCATCCGTCCATCAACATACCTATCCATCAATTGTACTTCCGTCCTTCTATCTATTTCTTCATATCCTCCTCTCTCTTTGTTCATTCATCCATCTTTACTCTCTTTTACCTTAATTTTTCTTTGTTTTCTTCAGTGGACAAGGTTATCTCAAAGCGTAACCTTCAGTTAGAACAAAGAGATGCCTGCAAAACTGAAATCAACAACAAGATGACAACACGCGTAAGCGTCGAGTCAATCAACCTGGCTGTTGAGCCCACAGTCCTCCAGTCGGTAAAGCCAGAGGTAGTCGTTCCACGAAACGAGAAAGAACTTGCAATTGTGAAGTACGTCGAACCAAAGGTGTACGAGAGGACCTCTGTAGTGTCTATTGAATCGAAAGGTGAAGTCGTCGCAATGCAGTTGCGATTAAAAGAGGACGATGATGACACAGGGAGGGAGGGAGAAGTTTCATTGTCATCCAGACTTTTCGTAAGTATTTTTTTTAATTGTTGTTTATAATTATGATTCAATCATCTATCCATTAATCGCCCAACCATCCATCCATATTCGTTCATTTGTTCATTTGTCGACCTCTCCATTCATCCATTTTTTTATCTTTTCATTTATCCATTCGTCAATCCATTCATTCATTTCGTTATTTATTAATAATCTTGTCTAATCTCCTTATCTATTCTTAATATACCTCTCAAGCGATCTAATTTGTATTGGTGTATTTGTTTATATACATGACATTACATTTTGCCTTAATATATACTTAGCGTAAATGCTTTTTTATTCTTCCAGGATGTCAGCGTATCATCCATCGATGATGACGAGTCAGCTCCCAGCGATGTTGAAATTGTTAGGAAAATTATTGATGAACAACTCGCTGCCTTGGAGGATAGCGGCTTGGTTGTGAGGGGAACTGCTGCTCCAGTCCACGCTGGTCTTGACATGGGAACAGCTTTGTCAGCTGGTAACGGCTTCACTGGAAGAGGTAACTATTGTTCTTTGAATCGTTCATTTTCGTGTTTTTTTTTCTTCATAATTTTGTTTTCGTTTCTTATTCGTAAATCCATTCTTACCTATATTTGGCTCTATTTGCTCATTCATTCACTTGTTTATTCATTTATTCATTCATTCATTTATTCATTCATTCATTCGTCCGTTCGTTCGTTCGTTCGTTCGTTCGTTCGTTTATCAATTCATCCATCCATCCATTCATCCATCCTTTCATTCACTCGTTTGTTCGTTCGTTCGTTCATTCGTTTGTTCATTCATTTTAGCATTCATTTGTTCTTTTTTTCCGTTTATACATCCATCCATCCGTCGACTATTCATTAGTGCTCTACTCACTCATTCATCCATTCGTTGTACATCCATCCATCCATTCATCCATCCATCCATTTATTCATTTTTCTATCCATTTATTCATCCATCCATCCGTTCGTCCATCTATCCATTCATTCATTCATTCATTTATCTATTCATCCATCTATTTATCCATCAATCCATCTATTCCTTAATTTAGTCATCAAATATATATATATGTCTTTCTTATTTAGATCTCCTCGATGCAGAGATACTGAGAACAATCTTTGACATCAAAGTGTTCAACAGGCGTCTTGACACATTTATGCCAACACCTATTCTCATCAACGACGCACTACGAGCACTTAACGATTCAGAGGTTGTAATTCCCGAGGCATTCCGACGATTCATCGATTCATCGTCAAGTGAAAGCGAAAGTGGACAGATGGCGGAATTTGATGAAGATCTGCAGTTAGACAGAAACGGTGGAGGGACGTTGGAGAGTAGATTTCTTCTTAGAGATGCTGGGTTGGACGTTCTAATGTTAGACGAGAGCGACGAAAGCTCTCTGGAAGAAAGCGATGGAGATGTGCAGCTAGACAGAAATGATGAAGAACCGGAGAGTATCTTTCTTCTTAGAGATGCTGGACTGAATCTCATAACTGTAGAGTGCTGGGAATCAAATACAAGTATCACTTCACGTGAAGACTTGAGTTCACTGATGGAAGAAAGCCTCGAAGGTTCACAGCTTAACACTAGCGGTGGAGAACAGGATATGGATGAAGAACTGGAGAGCGACTTTCTACTTGCAGATGCTGGACTGAATCTCTTAACTGTAGAGTGCTGGAGATCAAATACAAGCATCTCTTTAAGTAAGGAAGAAAGCCGCCTTGGAGGTCCGCTGCTATATAGTTATGCTGGAGAACGGGATGGAGGTGATCTTTATTCTGGATATGTCACTCTTGATGATATAATCCTAGAATATCAAGACCAAAAAAGCCTTACTTCAATTGAAGATGAAAGCGAGGAAATAGAACATTACGATGATGAAGAACTAGAACCTGAGCTATTGGCCTTGATATCAGATAGTGAAAGAAGTGATCGATTCTGGTTACCAGAAAGTGACGACGAGGATTACTCTTCAAGTGTTGGTTCAGCCTTCAGTCCTGATATAACTACTGACATCGAAGACGGTGCAAATAGTGAATTCGCAGACATCAGTAATTCCCTGTCCGATGGAAGCATTTTCTCATCTGAAACAGACGTAGAAGATGATGACATAAGCAGCGAAGAACCTGAAAGTGATGGAGAACATTTCGATCACGATGACGAGAGAAATCCCGACAGAAATGGTGGAGAACACAAAGTACCGGAGACTGATATGATTCCCGTACTTGCTGCTGGAATGAATGACTGTCAGTTTGAGCGCTGGGGATCCAGCATTAGCGCCACTTCAAGTGAATATAATATCTTTCAGATGGCAATAAACGAGCTAGATCCACAGCTGAGCAGAGATGGTGAAGACCCCAAAGTGAATGCTGAACCCGTAGTTGCTGGGATGAAAGACTGTCAGTTTGAGCGCTGGGGATCCAACATTAGCGCCACTTCAAGTGAACATGATATCTGCAGAACTGATTGTGAAGAACCAAATGTGAATGCTGAACCCATAGTTGCTTGTATGCCGAATGACTGTCAGTTTGAGCGCTGGGGGTCGAACACAAGCGGCGCTTCGAGTCAGGGAAATGAAAGTTCACTGATTAAGGAACTTTTTGATAGAGATTCCTATGGTGAAGTTAAAAATGTTAACGGAGAGATGAATAACGATCCTGAATATTTCGAATATAAACCTGGAAATACCGATGCCGTGGAGTACAAGTTTTATTCAGATTCAGACGATACGAGTTATGGCATCGAAGACCCGTTCATCACCGACGAAGAACCTCAAATTTACAACCTCCACGATCTAGAACAGGAACCAGAAAAACATGTTCAAGAGAATTCTGACTTCCATATCCAGTTATTCTTCAATGGCGTTCCTTTCGCTTGTGCTGACATTGGATACTAGTTACATCAGGGCTAGACTTTCTATAATTCTGTATTCATATACCTTATAATTCTATTTGCCATCAAATTAAGTCTTGTATATATATCAGTAATAATTTTAATTAAACTTTCTATAATTCTGTATTCATACCCTTTTTAATTAATTCTGCCATCAATTTTTTATTAAATTAATAATATTATTACGATCTTCAGAGCCTTTTGTTACCTTAATTTTTTTTCAATTATAGTCTGCCTGAAAGTTATTTTTTTAATATCAAAGACTCACTTATACTAGATTTGTAGCATATATACTTTGTATATATATATCAGTAATAGTTTTAATAAATCATATTGTGTCTTGCCCTTAAAGAGTCTTCCTTCTTGTTGCTTTTGTTTCACTGACGATATACGTAAGGTTATCCAGATCTATTTAACAAATTGCACTTGATCTATATAACTTTTGACAATATTCCAAATGTCACGTGACTCAATGTAATTGGCCAAAGAGGAGGGGGGGGGGGGGGGGGGTTGATTTTACAAGCAAAAGCAATATTTAGTACCAGAATGATTAGTCTCCCTCGCAGTCGTTCTTAGTGTCGGGGGAGGGACAGGAAGCCCGACATTAAGAACGGCTGCGAGGGAGACTACAGAATGATATGAGACGTGACATCCGGAGTACAGTCGAAATATATTTTAACTTGGGCAACGTTTATGTACATAGATACGCTATTGATAAATGATCAAAAGAGAACGCTATAATAAAGAAATCGATATTAGTCAGATTATGGCAACTAGCAAGAAATATCCAAGAAATATCCGACGAAGGGCTAAAGCTCGAAACGTCAGAAACAAAATTAACATTTTTAAATTTTTTTTAAGTAAACGGTTTTTACGATGTCATTCAGTATAACCTATCAAGAAATAAACAATTACAACTCAGGATATATATAAATGTACTATTAAAGTATTTGTGAGGCCGTATGACATTTTTGGCGAAAATGGGCGTACATAGCAACTACTATTTCTGTATCTAACAAAATATACAATAAAAACTCTTAGAATATTAAGTTATTAATATAAAGTTCGTCTAAATGTAGAAAATAATATAATATATTATAAATAACGTGCACGTGTTTTTCCTATTTCGCGTGGGCTCCCTGTGTCATTAACTAGGTCAGCGGCAGCTGACGCATGCTCAGAATCACTACTGCACGTGCGGGTTTCTGCGAAAAATTCAAAATGTTTTTATTCTAAGAAGTGCTCTTTCATCGAATTCTTGGTTTTAGTTTATCCTTAACTGTAAATAGCGTGTCTTAGAGCTTGTAAAGATGGGAGTTCCGAAGTTTTATCGCTGGGTTAGTGAGAGATATCCTTGTTTGAGTCAAGTTGTTAAAGAACATCAGGTCAGTTTATGATATGTAAATTAAGCTTACATCGTATCATTCTCGCTAGTAAGCAAGAATTATGATATAATTTATCTTGCAGTTACAACTCTGCTTGGAAAGTATTCATTTAATGATATATCAATATGTTAACTAAAGTACGAGAACGATTATGATAGCTTGGACAGTTCTACAAAACGACAAACTTTTAACTCAAGTTTTCGTGTTATTAGATCATCATCTTGTTGTTATCGGTTCCGCTAGTATATTGCTTGCTTTTTACCCGCTAAAATCTTGTACTTCCCAGCCTGAGTAATGTCGATCTAGAATTATTAAAATGCATAGTCAGAAGTACAACATAATATATATATTGTTAATATGAATGCAGGGTTAATTTATGTGAGATGCACCGTGATATTCACTCAATCGTTCACTCAATTGTTCAATCGAAATTAATTGAAATGTTTTAATTTCTTTTCAGATACCAGAGTTTGATAACATGTATTTGGATATGAATGGTATTATCCACCCTTGTTCTCACCCTAATGATGACGACCCTCACTTTAGAATCACAGAAGAACAGATTTTTAGAAATATTTTTCACTATATTGAGGTATGTGTATTTTGTTTTGAATGTAATCTTTACGATACTTCACATTATGTTATGGTGCAAAATGAAAGTGAATGTTGATGGTTGTGATGATCGAAGATGATGATGGCAGTGCGATGGTATGTGCATGTAAATGTAATATTAATATAAAGATGATGTTGATAATGATGAGGATGAGGAAGTCTGTGATGTTGTTTACGATGATAACAATGATTTTCATCAAAAATGATGATGGTTATGGTGATGGTAATGATAATTTGGTGGTGTTGATTGTTGATGTTGATCATTATTATTGTGACAATGTTGATTATGATGAAATGATGGTAATCATGGTGAAAGATCAGTTATGTTAATGAAAAGAAAAACAAATGGAAACTAGCGAGTAAACTAGTATCTATAGGCTGCGTTGGTGTTTGATATAAACAATAGGTAATATAATGAAATTTGTAACACCTTAAAAAATGTTGACTTAACTTACTGACGTTTAGAGCTTTAGCCCTTCGTCTTAATGAAAAGAGTTTTTTTTCTTGTAGATTTTATTTCAAATTATCAAACCAAAGAAAGTGTTTTTCATGGCGGTGGATGGTGTGGCTCCAAGAGCTAAAATGAATCAACAGAGAGGAAGAAGATTCAGGTAAATAGACAAAGCTACTTATAGTTATTATTATCATTATATCATTATCATCGTCATCATCATCATCATCATCATCATTTTTTTTCATCATCATCATTGTTGTCATCTTCGTTGTCATCATCGTCATCATCATCCTGCTCATGTCTATTATCACCGTCATTATCAAAATTAATTATAGTCATTGAATCATCATTATCAATATTTAATTGTCCTGTTCATCATCACCAACATCGTCATTCACACAATAATCATTATCATATCATCACTATCGTTATTTTTAATTTAATTATTAATAATTATTGATAATCACCATCATAATCAAGTTAATTATCTTGTCCACATTATCATCATGTTTTAAACACAGATCTGCAAAAGAAGCAGAGGACAACATCCGTCGTGCCATTGCAAAAGGGCAAGTCTTACCCAAAGAGGAACGCTTTGATTCAAACTGTATTACACCAGGTAAATGATTATTTCTTATTGACAGTGATTTTCTATTGACCTCTCCCTTTGGCAAAGGTTGTGCGTTTCTTGACATCTAAAGTGTACTATCGTCTGCTTTGTTTAGGTACTGGTTTTATGACAAGGCTACAAGAACAGCTCAAATACTTTGTAAATGAGAAGATTACTAACGACCCTGCCTGGCATGGACTGAATGTGTATCTGTCAGGACATCAGGTACAGTTGATAATAGTGTGATTGACATCTTGATCATTATCAGCATCATCATTGTCATCATTATCATTACCACTAGATTGGTGGATTGTTATCATCATGATTATCATCATTACCATATTGTCAACATCACCATTACCATCACCTCCACTATTATTGATATCATCATCAGTGTCATTTCTACTATTGTTATCATAATAATGATTATCATCACCATTACTATCATCATCATCATCACCAGTATCATCATAATCATTATTATCACTATCAACATTATGATTATGATTATTATCTTCATCATCCTAGACAATCATAAATATTGTTATTATAATCATTATCATGTTTATAACGTACCATCTTCATCATCTTACTGACAGTATAAAATTGGAAATAACCTTCTCTCTTACTGATACTAGACACCAGGAGAAGGAGAACACAAGATCATGGAGTTTATCCGCACAGAGAGATCAAAACCTGACTATGACCCAAACACTAGGCACTGCTTATATGGTCTAGACGCTGATCTGGTACTATTACATAATGCATTCCATTTAAACATAATATATTTCATGTAGAATGTGTACACCTTTAAGTTGTTAATTCTATTGATATATTTAACATACAATATTTCAACTTCTCTTTTGTAGATGATGTTGGGTCTATCATCTCATGAACCTCATTTCTCGTTACTTCGTGAAGAAGTCAGATTTGGGAAAACTTCAAAGAGGTCAGTAAAGAAAAATAACAGTTATAAACAACTATTAATTTTCAGTTTGGAATGACTCTTTGTTGAAATTGTTATATATTTTTTTGGTATGAAATCCTGACTTTCCTGACAGTAATTTGATTATAATTATAACCATGTTTTTTATTTGTTTTATTGTAGAATAGAGAAGCCAGAAAATATCACCTTCCATCTGCTTCATCTTTCATTGTTTAGAGAATATTTGGATTGGGAATTTCATCCTGTTAAGGTATGAACATTGGGCAAACCTTTTACAGTTGTTGTCAGTTTAAGGTGGAAATACTTAATTTTTTTAATTCACTCATGCATGCATATTACATTCATTCATTCATCCATTCATTTATGCATTCATTCATTCATCCATCCATTTATTCATTCATGATTATGAAAAATCAATAAATTATTATTTGTTTATAATATAATAATTTATTATACAGAGTATCTGATAGAGTGCGACGGTGCGATCCCGCACTATTTGCCTCAAATCGCACCGAATCGCACTATTTCCGATTTATCGCACTATTCATCAATTTTCGCACTAATTGCTGTAAAATGTATAAGAAAACAATAAAAACATCTAAATACAACATACAGACTAAAATAAACTCACAATTTTACCATTTGTTGATGAAATTCAATGTTAAATAGCCGGATTTGGGTGCTAAAACCCGTTCAACATCTTTCAAAACACGTTCTTGCTACGTAAAACTACAAAATCACACAGGCGTTCCTCGAAAATTACGGAGAGACCTTCAACTCAGGCGGTGTATTTTACGGACCTGTCTCTTTGGAAGGTACTGGTCCATTTACTATTTTGCAAGTGAAAGAAGTTGACGAGGTGTATAAATGGCTACAGAAAACAGAAGCATGATAAGCGAATAGACAACAACGTATACGTAAGAATACAGTAGATACTTAAAATACAAAGAGAACGTGAAAACGAACTAGCAAGTTCTAATGTTGTACAGTTGAAAACAAAAGAAAAGTAATGAGTTTATGTCAAACGGAAAACGAACTAGCAAGTTCTAATGATGTACAGTTGAAAACAAAAGAAGAGAAACAAATTTAAGTCAAACGGACGAAACGAACTAGCAACTTTTAATGTTGTATAGTTGAAAACAAAAGAAAAGTAACGAGAAAATGAACTAGCAACTTCTAATGTTGTAAACAGTTGAAAACGAAAGAAAAACTAACAAGCCCCCATTCTTCCTAATCCTTCTGAATGAAAACATCTTGTTTTGTCATGTTCTCTAAATTCATTTAGTGTATAACACTTTGCACCAAATAGACAAAAGCCTATAAAGCTAACAACTACAAACAGTATACCTCCTACACAAAGTTTATTTCTCTGATCACGTTTAATTTTCTGATTTATTTAGTTACTAAATTTTTGCTTTAAAAACAACAAAGGAATAGTTATAAAATACTATTTTAGCAATTTATTTCGATCGAACATATTTTAATTAATGCTAATTTATGCAAATTTATTGCGATCGCACTTTTTTGCACTTTTTTGAAAAAAACCCGCACATTTTTCACACTATTTTTGATTTTTTCCCGCACTCCATCAGATACTCTGATTATATATAGGTACCAGTGAACATTTCATTATGATTAACATTGTATTCAAAGTGTTTGATGGTGATTTTTTTATTTCTCTTTGGTTCTTTTCCTTTAGTCAATCTTTCCTTTCCTTTCAGTTTATCAAATTTGTGCCATTTTTCTATTTCAGAAGTCTTTAAGTTTTCCTTATGATATTGAGAGGATCATAGATGACTGGATACTAATGGGTTTTCTTGTCGGCAATGACTTTATTCCACATTTACCACACCTACATATTAATCATGTAAGTACTTACTATTGTATTAAGAAGGTTCCTGCGGGTTTTGACTTTCTGTGAACTTAGACATTCCAACGGCTAGTTGTGATTAGTTTTGATTGACAGCAGCTAAAAACGTATTTCACAACCAGCCGTTGAACTATCTGAGCTTGCAAAAACCGCAGTAACTAATCAGAAGGATCCACACAGATTGTAAACTGTACACTGAGTTGTGTTTATTGAGCAGCCATGATGGTTCACAACACAGGGAACCCAATCAAGTAAAATGTTGTAACACAGGGTACCCAATCAAGTAATGTGCTATAACACAGGGTACCCATTACTACATTACAATAACTATGATAACATTACACTTACCAAGTTTCTTAGCCATTGCCCTGAAGATGCATCACTTGTGTGAAAAGCTAAAGAAAATATAACGTTCTGAACACTTTCTCAGATAACTATTTCCACTTACATGTACAAACACAAGGTTTGTCAGGATTAATCATTAAAATTAATGTTAAATGTATTGATGTCATTAAGTACTTTGGACTTCACATGTAATGGTGCTAAAAAAAATAAAGCTATGAATTCAAATGTTTTTTTTGTTTGTTTGTTCAGAATGCTCTACCAATGCTGTACCAAGTCTACACAGAAGTCCTACCAACACTTGATGGTATGTCCTTTAACACTGAGGGATAGTAACTTCTGAATCAACTTCTATTTGAACTACCAATACAGTGCAAATTAATATTAAAACCATGGAACAATTTTAAAATTGTTTTATTTAGTAACTATTAGTTATGCACTATCAAAGACAAGTAATTGACTTGTTTAATATTTAACTGAAGGTACTTTTTCCTTTTGTATTTTAATATTCCTGGTTGAGTGACTAAAATCACAAAGATAGAGTACAAAAACTAAAAGTGTGTAATACTTTGTACTATTTGAAGCAATCATGTACTTCTATTTACTTTGATGTTTTTGTTCTATCATTGATGTAGGTTATTTGCATGATGGTGGTGTCCTTAACTTGGGAAGGTTTGAAAAATACTTGACAGCATTATCAAAGGTAATGAAACACTTTAGTCATCAGATGGTACACATGTAATAGAGTTGTAGTTAACAAATTCTGTCACTGTACTGCATTTACATGTAGTATTAATGTAGATTAATAGGTGTTATTATGGATGCATGCAAACTAGATACTAATGAGACAACAAGCATTTGTATTGAGACCCAATAGGTTCAACCACAGTGTTTACAAGTGTTGGTATTGTGATGCTAATTTGCCAACCATTTTCACAATAGATTTTTTAATTTCCTTTGTTCTAAAACAATGGCAAAATAATGTCACTGTACGTCCACCAATAGCCTCACTAGTATGATTATTAAAACAAAAGAATATCTCATTTGCATGCATCCACTATACCAGATATTTTGAATTCTGTTATTCAGACATATAATTATCAGGTGATTAATGTGTTTTTCTTATGGCCTTTAGCTTGACAGAGAAAAGTTTGATGAAGTGTTTGTGGACATGAAGTGGTTTGAAGCCAAAACAAAACATGGTTATGACAAGAACCCTGGAAAGGCAAAGAAGAAGGTGAGCTAATGCAAAGGAACATTATCTGAGTGTATTAACTGGTACAAGTTTACAGACAGTATAAATGATCTTTTTTAAAAACGTCAATAGGCTCACTTACTGATTGATTGATTTGACTGACTGACTAGCTTACTGACAGACTGACTGATTTACTGACTGACTGACTTACTTACTTCAGGACTGATTGACTTACTAGCTGACTGATTAATATTTTGACCTACTCACTGACTAATTGACTGACTGACTGACTGACTGACTGACTGACTGACTGACTGACTGACTGACTGACTGACTAAGTGAGTGAGTGAGTGGCTGACTGACTGACTGACTGACTGACTGAGTGAGTGGCTGACTGGTTAACTAACTGACTAGCTGACTGACTGGTTAACTGAGTGACTGACTGACTGACTGACTGACTAACTGAGTGACTGACTGACTGACTGACTAAGTGACTGACTGACTGACTGACTAAGTGACTGACTGACTGACTAACTGACTGACTGAGTGACTGACTCACTGACTCACTGACTGACTAAGTGACTGACTGACTGACTGACTGACTGACTGACTGACTAAGTGACTGACTGACTGACTGACTGACTGACTGACTGACTGACTGACTGACTGACTAATTGATTGGCTGATGAGCTCAAAATGATGACTTTAATGTCTGTTTCCCCCCTTACTTCTGATTAATATTTTACTAACATGTTAACTGATATTTCAGGGAAACAAAACCAAGGGTGCAGACAGCAATCCTTTTGCTGCTCTTGATTCCCTATCAGGCCAAATGAGCAAAACAAAACTTGATGACGATGAACTTAGCCCTGAACTTGCAAAGCTGGCAGCAGCATTTGACGATGATGATGATGAGAACAACGAGGCTACACAAGGAGATGTGTTTGAAACTGAGTTTGCAATGTACAAGAAACAGTATTACAGAGAGAAGTTTGAAATAGAGAATATTAACAGGTAAGTACATACAACAGTAACACAATAGATCCTCGAAAAAAAAAAAAAAATACAACATTTAATATAATATTAGAAAGTAACAAAGTGCAGCCAAACAGTATTTCATTCCATGCAATACAAATAGTGCTACTGAGACAAAAAAGTTAAAAAATAGAAAACAATAAAATTTGCATTTAAAATTGTACTATCAATTTTAGTATATTAATTAATAATTATATTTCATCGATACACTGTCTGTAAACTTGCACTCTAGTATTTAGTTATAACTTAATATTAAATATTGTCTAGCATAGAATTATGGACACTAAGAGATGAACCACTCAAGACACATTACACTCACTCACGCTGGTCTCAGCTCAGTAGCAAGCTTATACAATGAAAGATACAAAATCTAGTTATACTAACATTTATGAATTGATATTGTTACAATTAGATTGTTTTTTTGACACTAGCATTTAATTTTAATTTAATGTTAGTGTAAAAAACCCAATCTAATTTTAACAATATAAACCTTCCTAGCAGCAACTTTGAAATATATTAATTAATGTTTTCTTGCAGTGATCAGCTGTCTAAGTTTGTGTGGGAATATGTAAGAGGAATTCAATGGATTCTTCACTACTACTTCAATGGTGTGCAATCGTGGGGCTGGTGAGTAACATTACAGTATCACTAACGATGTATAAGAAAAGAAGTAGGGAATGATTTTTGCGCAACTTTCCTCAAATTAATGTTGCACAACTATACAATTATTCACTATAATTGTTAACAAGCAATATTTTAAAATAGCTATTAGAATTCATGCATTCTGATTGGCTGAGGCGCATGCTATATAAGAGCACAAAGCATAAGTGCTTACATGTATGCAAAATTAATATATTAATGTTAAAGAATTGTTTTTCTTTAATAAAAGAAATACAAAACTTGCTTTCTGTGCTGTATAAAACACTTAGGGATTGTCAGAACACTCAACTGCTTTGCGTTATGCTTTAGAACTGCACAATGTCATGCAAATGCACACAGTCATGTTATATTTCTTGAACATTTTGTGTTACATAGTTTATACTTCATATATTTTGTTATATTTGTAGGTATTACCCATACCACTATGCACCATTTCTATCTGATCTGACAGACTTCTCTGAGTATGATCTTGTCTACGTGATGGGTAAACCATTCCTACCATTTGAACAGCTACTGGCTGTTTTACCACCAGCCAGCAAACAACTACTACCAGCACCACTACAGGTAACAATGAAAACAATCATGACAACAATGATGATGATCGCGTTGATGATGATGATCTTCTTTATGATGATGAGCATGATGGTGTTGTTGTTGATAATAATGATGATAATGGTGATGATGATGTATCACTACAGGTATCAATGAAAACAATCACGATAACAATGATGATGATGATGACGACGTTGATGATCTTGATTATGATGAAGATGGTGATGGTATTGTTGATGATGATGATAATAAATGATGATGATGATAATGATGGTGATGATAATAATGATAATGAAGATGAAGATGATGACTTTTGATGAAGATGATACACTACAGATTACAGTTCACAATGAAAACAATCAGAACAACAATTGATGATGATTATAATGATGATGATGATAATAATGATAATGAAGATGAAGATGATGACTTTTGATGAAGATGATACACCACAGACTACAGTTCACAATGAAAACAATCAGAACAACAATTGATGATGATGATTATAATGATGGTGCTGATAATAATGATAATGAAGATGAAGATGATGACTTTTGATGAAGATGATACACCACAGACTACAGTTCACAATGAAAACAATCAGAACAACAATTGATGATGATGATTATAATGATGGTGATGATAATAATGATAATGAAGATGAAGATGATGACTTTTGGTGAAGATGATACACCACAGACTACAGTTCACAATGAAAACAATCAGAACAACAATTGATGATGATGATTATAATGATGATGATAATAATAATGATAATGAAGATGAAGATGATGACTTTTGATGAAGATGATACACCACAGACTACAGTTCACAATGAAAACAATCAGAACAACAATTGATGATGATGATTATAATGATGGTGATGATAATAATGATAATGAAGATGAAGATGATGACTTTTGATGAAGATGATACACCACAGACTACAGTTCACAATGAAAACAATCAGAACAACAATTGATGATGATGATTATAATGATGGTGATGATAATAATGATAATGAAGATGAAGATTATGACTTTTGATGAAGATGATACACCACAGACTACAGTTCACAATAAAAACAATCAGAACAACAATTGATGATGATGATTATAATGATGGTGATGATAATAATGATAATGAAGATGAAGATGATGACTTTTGATGAAGATGATACACCACAGACTACAGTTCACAATGAAAACAATCAGAACAACAATTGATGATGATGATTATAATGATGGTGATGATAATAATGATAATGAAGATGAAGATGATGACTTTTGATGAAGATGATACACCACAGACTACAGTTCACAATGAAAACAATCAGAACAACAATTGATGATGATGATTATGATGATGGTGATAATTATGATGATTGTGAGTTTGATTATGATGGTGATGATCTGGATGATGGTGAATGAAGGGGGTGATGATGTTGAAAAAAAACAATGTAATGATAGATGGTGATGATGATTGCAATGTTGGTGATGATAATGATGATGATGATATTGATAATGATGACAGTGGTGTTAATATTGTACTGATTGTGTCAGCACTTGGTGTTAATAATGATAATGGTTCATATATTACATACTGGTCTTAGGATGGAAATTCTCTAATTAAAACTACTTTTCTAATCTTTTTATTTTAGAACCTGATGATCATGGAGGAATCCCCGATCATTGATTTCTATCCACTGGACTTTAAGACTGATTTGAATGGGAAACAGCAAGAATGGGAAGCTGTTGTACTGATTTCATTTATAGATGAGGTATGGGAAGATCCCTTCTCCTTTTTTTCCTTTGTAATTCAATCATAATTTGTTTGTTTTTTATTTCTCTTTCAATATATTTTTATTTCATATTTTGATATTTTTATTTCATATTTTTTAAATTTTTCATCCCTTATTCCATCATTTTGTTTGTTTTCCCCTTTTCTTCTGTTTCTCCCATCGTTCATTTTTCTCATTCATTTATTCATTCATTTTTTCATTCATCTATATATCCTGTCATTCATCAATTTTATTCATTTTTTATATATATATCCAATCACTCATCCATTTTTTCATTCTTTGTTATTGTTATTCATTCATTTATTCATTCATTATTTCATTCATCTAATATCCTGTCATTCATCAATTTTATTCATTTTTTATATAAATCCAATCACTCATCCATTTTTTCATTCTTTGTTATTGTTATTCATTCATTTATTCATTTATTTATTGCTGTATCAACTCTCTTTTATTCACCTTATTCATGTAATGTAATATTTATATTCTTCTTGTATAATATTTTCTATCTCTTATTTCCCAATAGAAACGTCTGCTAGAAGCAATGAGACCTCAATATCCAAGACTAACTAAAGAAGAAAAGCAAAGAAATACTCACGGGCCATACCTTGTATATTCATATAATAATGAATTGTCATTTACATATCCATCATCACTGCCAGGTTCCTTTCCTGATATATCACTCTGTCAAGCCAAGTAAGTATTTTTTTTGTAAAACTGTAAAAAAATGTTGACTAAGTCAACTTTTTTTACTGTGTAAATTAATTAATTGTTAATTTAATAGAAACTAGCGAGTAAACCAGTATAGGCTGCGTCCGTGTTTGATATAAACGATAGACCGTAATAATATTATAATGAAATTTGTAACACAGTAAAAAAATTTGACTTAACTTTACTAAAAACAGTAAAGTAAAGTCAACATTTTTTACAGTTTTACAAATTTCATTATATTATCTACCAAGTAAGTAATGTTTACAACATGAGCAGCCATGATGTATTGGCAGATACAATCGCAAGCAGAAGGTGCACAATTGTATAGCCAATACAACACAGGTTAGCTCTTTCATAAATTACCAAATTTTTCAAGATTACAGCCAAACCTACTGAAGCATTCCTATCAAGGTTGGAAGGCTCGATTTATTCTTCCAAACTTGATTTTAAATAAAAAAAATAGAATGTTCTCTTGTTTTTGAAGTTTACCGGTACAAATGTTGAGCTTTGTTTTATAGATGTGAGCAGTTTGACCGTGAACTACTTGTAACACCAAGAGACAAGTTAAAGAAAGGGTTGTGTGAAGATGTCCGTCTAGATGTCTACTTCCCTGGCTTTCCTACACTTCATCATATACCACATACTGTAAGTAAAACAGATACAGTTAGTCATATACCACATACTGTAAGTAAAACAGATACAGTTAGTTATATACCACATACTGTAAGTAAAACAGATACAGTTAGTCATATACCACATACTGTAAGTAAAACAGATACAGTTAGTCATATACCACATACTGTAAGTAAAACAGATACAGTTATACCACATACTGTAAGTAAAACAGATACAGTTATACCACATACTGTAAGTAAAACAGATACAGTTATACCACATACTGTAAGTAAAACAGATACAGTTAGTTATCTATCCTTGTGCAGCTCACAAATACCAAGCAAAGCACCAGAATATATATAACAGCTAAACAATAGGAAACACAATCATGTTAATTTACTCTGAATCAAGTCTGATTATCCCAGTGCAAATGCATCTCTCTCTTTAAATAGACCTTTTCACAGTTCCGTTCCATGACCACAAATAATAGTTCCAAGTCGATGTTGGAGTTACCACACATAATAAAACTTAATTTATCATGTGCAGCAACTTGAACATTGACTTGGTACTATCATGAGAGGGTCCATAATAGGTTTAGCGGGATGCGGGATAAGCCTTTTTTTGAAGCTTAAACCTTGACGGGATGCGGGATTCTGAATTCTAAGCGGGATCGGGATTTCGTGTTTTTTAGGTGCCGGGTTTCGGGATATAATATTAATTTGCTGCGGGATGCGGGACTGCAGCATTCTTTGTTCTCAATAAAAAACTTTTTAACGTTTTAATATTTTTAATTAATAATTAACTTGCGGGATCAGGATTGTGACATTAAAACGTGCGGGATGGCGGGATTGCTGGCAAAAATGAGCGAGATGGCGGGATTGAGAACCCCTATTGTGGACCCTCAACATGAAACTGAAGTATTTATCATAGTTGCCAATAGTTGATCAAATAGTTGTCAGAAGACAGAAAATTGCTGTAATTGAAAAATGGAATGGTCATTTCCGTCTATAATAACTAGTTTCTATATTATATAATTTAGTCTCAGTTAAAGAAAGCCAATGTCAAAGTGTTCCATATGCACTCAAGATGGGAAAGTATAGTACTGAAGTTAACTCCACATCCTGAAAGGGTTAGTATTAGTGGAAAGGTCTACTAAGTACATTTTTATGATGATGATTATGATGGTGGTGTTAATTATGATGAAGATGATGATGATGATGATAATGGTGGTGTTAATTATGATGAAGATGGTGATGATGATGATGATGATAATGGTGGTGTTGATGGTGATGATGATGATGATGGTGGTGTTAATTATGATGAAAATGGTCATGATGATGATAATGGTGGTGTTGATGATGATGGTGGTGTTAATTATGATGGTGATGGTGATGATGATGATAATGGTGGTGTTGATGATGATGATGATGATGGTGGTGTTAATTATGATGAAGATGGTGATGATGATGATAATGGTGATGATGATGATGATGATGATGATGGTGGTGTTAATTATGATGAAAATGGTCATGATGATGATAATGGTGGTGTTGATGATGATGGTGGTGTTAATTATGATGAAGATGATGATGATGATGATAATGGTGGTGTTAATTATGATGAAGATGGTGATTATGATGATAATGGTGGTGTTAATTATGATGGTGATGGTGATGATAATGGTGGTGTTAATTATGATGAAGATGAAGATGGTGATGATGATGATAATGGTGATGATGATGATGATGATGATGATGGTGGTGTTAATTATGATGAAGATGGTGATGATGATGATAATGGTGGTGTTGATGGTATTGATGGTGATGATTGCAATGATGGTGTTAATAAATTATGAATGAAGATGATGATGATGATTTTGATAATGTTAATTGTGGTGATGATGAAGTATGATGATGATGATATTGATGATGATTATAATGGTACTGATGATGATTACATTTGATGAAGATGATCATAAAAATTATAGTCTGTGGTAGTGATGAAAATGGTCATGATGATGATAATGGTGGTGTTGATGATGATGGTGGTGTTAATTATGATGGTGATGGTGATGATGATGATAATGGTGGTGTTGATGATGATGATGATGATGGTGGTGTTAATTATGATGAAGATGGTGATGATGATGATAATGGTGATGATGATGATGATGATGATGGTGGTGGTGTTAATTATGATGAAAATGGTCATGATGATGATAATGGTGGTGTTGATGATGATGGTGGTGTTAATTATGATGAAGATGATGATGATGATGATAATGGTGGTGTTAATTATGATGAAGATGGTGATTATGATGATAATGGTGGTGTTAATTATGATGGTGATGGTGATGATAATGGTGGTGTTAATTATGATGAAGATGAAGATGGTGATGATGATGATAATGGTGATGATGATGATGATGATGATGGTGGTGTTAATTATGATGAAGATGGTGATGATGATGATAATGGTGGTGTTGATGGTATTGATGGTGATGATTGCAATGATGGTGTTAATAAATTATGAATGAAGATGATGATGATTTTGATAATGTTAATGGTGGCGATGATGAAGTATGATGATGATGATATTGATGATGATTATAATGGTACTGATGATGATTACATTTGATGAAGATGATCATAAAAATTATAGTCTGTGGTAGTGATGACAGATATTGAAGGTGATTATAATGAGGATAAAGATGATACTAATATTTATGATGATGATGATGATTGGTGTGATAATGATGATAATTTCTTCATATTCCAGGACACCCATAAAATAGCCAATGACCTTCTCAACGAGGTCTGTTATGTAGGCTGGCCTCACATGGTGGAAGCCAAGGTCACTTCTGTATCAGACAATACTTTTAGGTAAGGTGCCTCCACATTCATTCACTTGTGCATTTGGCCATCACATTTTAAACAGTAGTACAGTTGTTATTATTATACAGTAATGATAGGTAATATAATGAAATGTGTTACACCTTCCTTCCTTCCTTCCTTCCTTCCTTCCTTCCTTCCTTCCTTCCTTCCTTCCTTCCTTCCTTCCTTCCTTCCTTCCTTCCTTCCTTCCTTCCTTCCTTCCTTCCTTCCTTCCTTCCTTCCTTCCTAGTTTTCTTTGCTCGTCTGTTTGTTTGTTTGCTGTAATTAATTTTATCTATTTATTACAATTCTAGGCACACAATTCCCAAGGATAACCCCAAGACAAAGGATGACGAGAAGAACATTGATCAGAAGGTTTTAACTGAGCAAGGACTGGCAATATTTCACAAACAGATTTCTACTTACACTGATTTGTAAGTCATTATTTATCTTGTTGTTGTCTTTGCTGGAGATACATTTTGTTTGTTTATTTGTTTGTTTATTTGTTAGTATGCTTGTTTGATTGTTTATCTATGGTGGTCTAGTGGTCAGTGGATCAGATTCTGGGCCTAATCGTCTGGGTCCACAGGGCTCGAAATAGCTGCCTGACAATGGACAAATGCCAGGCCACATTTAAAGTTTGACAGGCAAAACTAATTATGAACTGTCAAATGGATAATGAAAGCACACTCAAATTTTACTGGAAATCATATTTCATTGTTTCTTTATCTGGAAGTGGTAGGCCAATTTTTATTCCTATTTGAAGCCCTGGTTCGATTCCCGGCCCGGGCAATTGTGTTGTGTCCTTGGGCAAGACACTTTACTCTCTATGTGCCTCGTCTTCTCGGATAAGGACGTAATGCCGGAGGTCCCATCTGCTTTCACTCTAATCCTATATAAGGTGGACGTTAAAGATCCTGTTGTGCTGTTCGCAAAGAGTAGGGGATTGTCTCCCGGTACAACAGTCAGGCCTCGGAGGCATTCACTAACAACACTCATGATTGTAAACTGCTGGTTTTCAGCAACCCGAAAAGTCCCCCATATACACATTAGTAGATTGTAAAGCGCTATGAGCTATTCAAGAGATATAACGCTATATAAAAGAGGCACATTATTATTATTATTATCCACTTGACCCGTTAACTCGGGAGTAATTAGTTACTCATAAGTTGGGGCAAATGATGCTATTTGTTTGCTTATTTGTTTGTAAATTTTCATTACAACTTTCAATTCTGATTCTACATTCCTGCTCTGTGTTTATTTCAGTCAACTTGAAAGAAGAGGCATAGAGGTTGGAGATATTGACATCATAATTGAAGCCTGTCCCATTCAAGGAAGAAGGTAAATTATACAAAGATGATACCAGGTGATCTCGCTTCCAAGCACGCAAAGGATTTTTACAAAAAAGACAATGGTTTTTAACCTGAAAGGTTTATTTCGTCCAGACATGTTTCGGTGCACAAGAGATTGTTTGTGAAAACTTACAGTTCCAAAGTGGTGCCTAGTGACAGCAACGACTTCGGTTACTTTTAAGAATTTGTGTTTTGTTTTATTTTTTTTGCTGATAGAGTAATTGTGATAGTATTACCAGGTGCATGAAAGATATTATTCTAAACTAATCTCTTGAGTATTACATGTTTTTTAGGTTTGTTTGTGGTGCTAAAGGACAAGTTACACTAGAAAAGGAATGGTCGACTGTTCCTAAACCATTTGCTTTCCAGGCTGTTGCCAAGGTACAGTGGTTGATTGAATTGCTGTTGGCAAATTGCTGTTGCTGTAAATGTTGTTGTTTTTGTTGTTTGTCTTTCCATTATTGTTGTTATTGTTGTTTCCTCTGGTTATATTTTTAACCTGTTTTTACTCTAACCTCTTGTTGATTCTGAGTGTTATATTTTTTGTTCTGTTAAGCTTTTGTGTTGTTGTTGTGATTACTCTTGTTGTTATCAATTTATTGTTCTTAATGTTGTTGTTACTCTTTTTATTTATTTTTTGTTGCTGTTTAAACTCTTGTTGGTCTTGTTATATTCTTGTTGCTTTTGTTGTTGTTTTGTTGTAATTACTCTTGTTGTTAGCTGTAATGTAACTTGTTATTCTTAATGTTTTTGTTGTTACTCTAACTTGTTGTTATCTTGCTGTTGTCTTATGATCCTAATCCTATCTCTTTCCCATACAGGATATATTTGTCCATGAGTCCCACAGTGGGAGTGACATCCAATCCATTGATCAGCTGTTCCCTATTGGTTCTCCATGCTTTATGCTTGCTGCTCCACATTACGGTTCACAAGGAGAAGTCCTTGAGGTTGACGTTAACCAGGGTCGTGTAAGAGTACAGCTAAAAGTCCCTACTGAACCTAACTTTGCTTCTATTATGATGCAGAAAGAGGTATGATTAACACTGGTGTAAACTTGATCTACTAAGGGATCAATAAGACCCATAAGAATGGTTTGCATATTGATTTTATATGAATAAATTATTTACTATTTGGTAAAGGAAGAAAAAAAAAATAGATAATATTAGACAAACAAAATATGCAGAAAAAAGACAAAAAAATAAAACAGACAAAAAAAGGCAAGCAAACAATCAACCAAATAAATGAACAAACAAACAAACCAAGGTTGTCCCAAACCATAATTCATTCAAAGAAGGAAAAAAGTTTTAATACAAACTTTTGCTGATTTAAAATCGGTTTAAAAATCTTTACTGCAAAACCTACATATTAATATCTTATTAACCGAGCGTGAGGGCCGTACGGGAAGTTATGGACCAAGTTTTTTCCCACTGTCTTATGGCCAGAGTGCGTAGCGCGAGGGCCATAAGAAGTGGAAAAAAATGAGGTTCCATAACTTCCAGTACGGCCCGAGCAAGCGAGGTTAATAAGATATTTATAGAGTACCGAAGTGATGACGTCACAATTTTGTTTTTTTATCTTTTCGTATTCCTGAGACTACTTTCGTCATAGAATGCTAGTCAAAATATAGGCTGCCCGAAAATTTGGGATCATTTGAGTGTGAAACGGCTGAGATATGATTTTTTGAATGTAAAATTTTCTCCATACAAAGTCTCTTATTTTTGCCCTGGTTCCAACTGGTTTTCAGCCGTTTCACACTCAAATGATCCCAAATTTTCGGGCAGCCTATTTTTTTACTAGCATTCTATGATTAAAATTATTTGAATAGGAAAAGATAAAAAAAAATGTGACGTCACACTTCGGTACTCTATTACATAGCAATTTTAGGGAAAAAATTTATAATAAAGAATAAATAGGAAATGACCTATATATTACGACCTGTTCTTCTCCGTATTTTCATGCGAACGTAGTTTTCTCATTGTCATCAAAAAATAGTCTGTCAAATAAGAAAAAGTAATAAAAAGGCAAAAATATTGCGAAAGAACTAGTAAGATAAATGATAAGAGATAGAAAAGAGATATTCAAAGAGGAAAAAGCAAAGCTGCTCTTGCTTTTCTGGTCCGTACGGAAGAAGTATGGCCAGCTTATTGACCAATGAGATCGTGCGTTATATCTTTGCTATATAATAATAATTATTATCTCAATTTGTCTTTCTCTTGTAGTCTCTTTCAGATGCTTATGTACCTGCCCATGTACTCTCACAAAAGCTTGGTCTTTCTAACTCTCTTCTTGGTAAAATCACCTCCAAGTTTCTCATTGAACGGGGATCAAGAGAAAAGTAAGGGCTGAAACATGAAGTTCATTGATATGACGTTTCCAATACCATAGCTTGCTTTTGATAGTTAGACACGGGCCAAAGAAGCAGTGTTCAGATTGATTTATGTTTGCTTTTAACAGAAGACTATTGACAATATTATGTTTAGGCTCTTGTGAGATGATGGCTTGTTATGATTAACAGAAACTTGAATTCTGTGTACTACTAGAAGCCTTTGAAACGTTTTAGCTTTTTGTTCATTTCAACATTATTAGTCTTTGCATGTTTATTATTTTTGTACAACCTATTTCAGGAGTAAAGGCCAAGGGCAATCAAAACTAGAAATTGGTTTAAATTTGAAAAATTCGAAACACAACAAAGAGGTTTGTAGTTTTCTATCAACATTACTATCCTCTTACTCGTCAACATAATAATTATTATCATCTTCATCATTGATTTTTCATCATCATCATTGACAATTTCATCATCAATTTCATCATCATTATTATTATCACCATCAACCATTCTATTCTCCCCCTCTTCCTCCCCCTCCTCCTCCTCATCATCATCAAGATCTCCATTTTTTACACATATTATTATTTAAGTCAGACCAAAATTGGTTGTAAGTTAGTCATAAAAACCTTTCAATTTTTTTAGTTCAAAATAATCTAGTATGTGATCCCATTAGTAAAATATAGAAACATTAGAGTTTGTAATTCTTTTATTAGGACTTTATCAATAGCAATTAAATACCTATCAATACTAAATATAATTTTTAGATAATTTTGAACTTGAATGCCTATATTTCCTTTTCAGCTTCTTGGTTATGTCAAGCGATTAGAACATGGTGGCTGGCTATTTTCATCAGCTGCACAAAAGATCGTCATGGAGTACACACAAAGGTACACATAAACAGAACTGTACTTTTTGTTTGACTGCCCAGGTTGAAAATCTTACCAAGATCCATGCACTAAGATCATGGCAAGATCCAGTCATGATCGTACACAATCTTGGCATGTAACCCTCAATAATTGACAAGAACTTGCATGAACTTTCAAGTTTCTGCCAAGATTAAATTAAGATCTTCCCAAGATCCTCCCAAGAAATTTACTTGCCAAGGTTTTAGCAAGATCTTGGATGATCTTACTAGATCATACCAGGACCTTAAAAAGATGCTCAATGTTTGTTTTAGAGACAGTCATACATTTGTATTTGCAGTGCACATTCTAAGTCAAAATTTCAATAATTAATGTCAAGATTATCAACTGTTTTTGTATTGTGCAGGTTCCCACTTTTATTCAGCACGATAGGTATACTAGAGACACAGTTTGACCAGATATATGAAAGTGATTTAATATCAAGAGATATTAGGTAAGTGAACATGTAGTTGGCTTGCTCCATTGTGTCCTTCCTTCCTCCCCTTTGTTTCTTACTTACTTACTTACTTACTTACTTACTTACTTACTTACTTACTTACTTACTTACTTACTTACTTACTTACTTGATTATTTGTTTTGTTACCTACTTCGTGACTTTCTTACTTACCTACTTGCGTATTTGCTTGCTTGCTTACTTTCTTAGCTACATGTACAGTGCTTACTTATTTAAACTTACTTTGCTACTTATTTACCTACTTACTTAGCTACTTTCCTATTTATATATACTAGTACTTATTTGCTCATTTACCTACTTAGCTACATATTGACTTATTTGTCTACTTGCGTACTACTAAGCCACAAGTTTTCTTAATTATTTATTACTTACTTACTTAGTACTTAAAAAATCTACTTCTTTACGTACTTGCTTACATCCTTACATAACCAGCCTAACCTTACTAAAACCAGCCTTAAAAATTATAGTGATGATGTTATTATTAAACGATAATGATATCGGTTGATATCTATGATAACACATTCGTTTTAAGTAGTTTTTGCTTTTGCTGTTCCAGCGAGGACATGCTGCAAGCTGTACAGGAATGGATCAAAAGCCTTCCTATTTCTAAACAAGACCTCATGTCATGTGGCGGTGATGTTCTTGACGATCAAATATTGGCCGAGATCGAGAAAGTTCTGCAAGAAAATAAGGTATTGCAATTGGTTTACTTTCGCTTCTGACATATTCGTCACATAATTTTTATATTATTATTATCATCATCACAATTTTTATTATTATCATCATAATCATCACAAGTTTTATTATTTATCATCATCATCATCGTAATAATAATTTTTCTTCTTCTTCTTCTTCTTCTTCTTCTTCTTCTGTTGTTTTAATAATAAATTTGCTCTTCAATCTTTCTCAAACAGAAAACAGCAACTACTAAGGCAGTCAGAGTACGAGTTAGACCATATCTCTTGTTTAGGGTAAGTCCTCTATCAATATCAATTGAAAACTTGAGATGATGAAGTCAATCGAGAACTTCGATAAACTGTCGATGGACTGTCGGTGAACAATCGATACGCAATCAAAAAAATGTCGATGAACAATTGTACTGTCGTTGAACAATTGCATGATACACAATCGATAAACAGTTGATGTACAATCGATACGCAATCGTTTGACCGTCCTTGAACAATCGAGGCACAGTCCATGAACAATCGATACGCAATCGATAAACTGTCAATAAACAATTGATGCACTGACAAAAAAACAATTGCTGCACAATCGATAAACTGTCGTTGAACAGTCGATGAACTGCCGTAGATCAATCAATGAAGTGACGCCGATTCTTCTGTTTGTTTCACAGCCATCAGATTATCTTGGCAACATTTTACCCGATGGTGATGCAGAATTCCAACTATTTGACCGTGTAATCAACGTTAAACTGAACTCTGCTGTACCTTTTGGTTTGAGAGGAACAATAGTGGGCTTCCATCAAGGTTGGTTCTTTTATATTATCAGAGTTTTCATTTTGCCATGTTCTAAACGAGGAGGAGAGACTTGGTACTAGTTTCTAGAATTAATGCAATTAAGAAATGAACTGCATAACATGAAAAATCACATTCAAATATACAATATCACACATTTTGATGCTATTTGGTTGTATATTTCCATTGCAATAGTCTCAAAGATCCATAAGATTACAAAGGAATGTATGGTTTGGAGGGACAGATGTCCTATACATTTCTTTATAATTTTTCGCATATTTGAGAGGCGGCTACTTGGTCCTTATTCAACAGAATATAATCATGGGCCTTTAGGGTCCCTTACTTTTTAATTTTGTTTATTTTAAAAGTTAGTCACAGACGAGTAAAAATATCGCTGGATATTTTTACTTGATCCAGTCCTACTCCTGCGATATTTTTACTCGTCTACGACTAGTTGGATATAATGCGTGCATATTACTAAATGTACCCAATGTTTATAATATTCTTTAGGTGAAGATGGGGATGAAATGATCGAGGTTATGTACGACGAATCATTCGTTGGTAACCAATCTATTCGGTGAGTTGTAATATTTTCACATTAAGGACGCTACACACTAGGCGACAAGTCGCTGCAACACGTCGCCGTGACACTCCTTTCACTCATTTTGCTGCTGCGACCTGACGCACGAATTCAAACCAGTTTGAGTTTGTGCGACGTGTTGCGAAGAGAAAAATTCCCGTAAATTAATATTTTGTATTCTTCACTTTCAGTCGTACATCAAAGAGTTTGTATCTTGTGCGTCCATCGTCCTTCATTGATTTATCGTACGGCGAGAGACGCGAGGCCAAAAAGCGTGGTCAACCCGTCCCACCCCCTAGACCTCTAAACAAGACATTCTCTGCCGCACTGGGGGAGGGGTCAAGAAAAAATGGTAGTCCACATAGAAATAAGGATGATTCGCCGAGAAATGGAAGACGTGGGCAGTATGGATCTCCTAGAGGTGATGGTAATGGTAAGCACACGGGAACAAGGGGAAGGGAGGGGAGGGATAAAGTAAAAATGGTAGTCCACATTAAAACAAGGGTGATTCGCCGAAAAATGGAAGACGGGGCCAGCATTGTGTATAGACGGCTTTCATAAATTGCCGCCACTAACTATCATAATTTTTAAAATTGATGTTTCAAGACAAAGAAAGCTATCATATGATAGACATTCACCATAACAATAACTTGTGAAAGTTTTAGAAAAAACGATTAAATTTGCAAGACGAGACATCAAAGGCCTCAACAGAAACTACATACGAATCTCTACATTTTTCATTGAGCATAATTTCTTTGGTATTTTAGCCAGAGCAACAAAACCTTCCAAACATGCCTATTTCAGGTGGTTCTTTCATATGACAGTGCTAAAATATTAAAATATCTGTTTACTTGAAAATCATTTTCCCGTACATATTATGGTATTTATGAAAGTGGTCTATAATCAGCATCTGGAAGGCGTAGGTATTTCGGATCATCTCGTGTTGATACTAAAGTGCATCATTTGCAGCGTCTAAATGAAAAGATGCGCACTAATCCAACCCAAGCCCTTTAGAGATATTTAATTTAAAAAATCAAAATAACTCCATTTATTGTTTTTAGGCTCTTCTCCAAATACACGAAAACCCTTTAAAGATCCTACAGGGTACACAGGAAGCCCGGTTGTGACTGTTACACGTATAGCAACGCCACCAAGTAAACTAGCCACAACACAAGCTAATAGTGAAACAAGGGAAAGGTACGTCGTATAGGTCGCACAGACTTTTAGTCGCTCGTTTGGTCGAAATGATAATAATGAGTAAGGTGGCCTGCGTAGCAAGCGTTTCTTTGGGGAAGGAGAAAATTGTGTTGTTTTGTCCGCTTTTCTGCACTTAGGTTTCGCACGGCCATATTGGTAACACGGCTATCCCGAAACAGTATAGAACAACGAATAATTTAGTATCTTTTGTTTAGAATTAACGACAAGCGTGAAAGTGCTCCGAGATTCAATAAGGTAAATGGTGTCAAGTCGAGGATGTAGTTGTTAGTGATAGTTATGATGACGCAGATCATGATGTTGGTTGTGGTAATGATCATGATCATGAAAATAACGAAAATAATTACTTATGACGATGGTAATGGTGATGACGATGAAAATAGTTTTGATAAATATGATGACGATTTTGTTGATAATAAAGATGATGATGATGATGATGGCGATAGTGTTGATAAATATGATCGTGCTGCTACTGATGATGATGATGGCGATAATGTTGATTATCACGAATGTTGATGGTCACGAAACTAACTGTGCTGCTGTTGAAGATGTTAATGATCATGAAATATATATATGATGATGATAATATGATGATGATGATGATCACGGTGATGATGATGCTTATTATGATGATGATGGTCATGATGATGATTGTCATGATGATGATGACGATGATTTATATCATGGTTCATTCTTAGAACAATATACAGTCATCCCAACAACAAGGCAATTCCAGTGAATTCGCAAGTATGTGGAAAGAACTGAAGATGAAGGAGAACAGCCCACCCTCAAACAATATGGAGGTGAAAACTGACGATGCTGTACAGAAGACCAATGAATCGGAAGAGGGAAAGATGTCTGACGAGATAGATCATAAGGTATGCTATGACAAACGTAAAAGCTTTCCTAATCGTAAGCTTAACGCAAGTTCAAACACGCTTTACGCAAGCGACTTGTAGACTGACGCCAGTCGATTTCCACGAGATAGATCATAAGGTACGCTATGACAAACTTAAAACATTCCCTTATCGTAAGCTTAACGCAAGTTAAAACACGCTTTACGCAAGCGGCAAGCGAACAAAAGTTACTTGTGAACAGTCAACGCAAGCTAACAGAAGACAACGGGCAATAATTGGCTACGAAGCTCTAATGAAAATTTCATGCCACAGAAGCAGATACTCTTCGCCAAAAACCAACTTAAATACTCACACGATCGCTGGCTAAAATTAGAAAAATGGACGGGCCTCGACAGAGGCCAGATCAGGTCAATGATGATGAAGAAGAAACAATTTCATAGCTGGCTGGACGTTTGGGCCAGACCAGTTACTCCCAACGGCTAGCCGTTCCATGGAGGATACAAACTTTACTTTACTTTACTTTTCTACGGCGGGCTACGACGGACTACAGCGGGTTGCGATGGGCTACGGTGGGAATTTGCTGGCTACGACGGGAAAGATCGGGATTCTTTGGACTATGACGGAATACTACGGGTTACGACGGAGTACGACTGGTATGACGAGACACGACGGGATATGATGCAGCAATATGGCATTTTTTTATCGCACTTTCCATGACATGTGAATAATTACGTTCAAATGCGCTTTACAATGTATATTCTTTAATAACGTTTTCAATACGTTTTTTCTATATTTCAAGGAACAATCACAGGCTTTATGTAAGCTATTAAATATCGGTCGCCATTCGCCTACGGAAGATAGTAATGAGTCTAAACAGGACCAAACAATTGAACAAGATGAACCAAAGACTCAGGAACATAAAAGCCAAGATGGTGGGCGACAAGTTTCAGTGGAGGAATTGTTCAAAGCACAAGGTAATGTTAATGTAACCATCTTAAAGTAATGTTTCTTACTTGATAAATGATAGTTCTATTTCCGTGCATTAATTATGTAGTAATTCTGAATTATCACTTCTTCGATTGTTACAGCAGCACCGCCACCTAAAGCCCCGTCAGTACCTTTACAAAGGCCACCGCTTAATCCTGGGTAAGAACATAATGGTGAAAATACTTGCATAGTTATATACGATTTAATTTCTCCCTTCCCTATCCACCTTCATTTCCTCTCTCCCTCCCTCCCTCCCTCCCTCCCTCCCTCCCTCCCTCCCTCCCTCCCTCCCTCCCTCTCTCTTCATTCCTTTACTCCCTTCCATTCCTCCATTCCATTCCTCCCTTCAATTCCATTCCTCCCTTCCATTCAATTCCTCCCTTCCATTCCATTCTTCCATTCCATTCCATTCAATTCCTCCCTTCCATTCCTCCATTCTTCCATTCCATTCCTCCATTCCATTCCTCCATTCCATTCCTCCCTTCCATTCTTCCCTTCCATTCCATTCCTCCCTTCCATTCAATTCCTCCCTTCCATTCAATTCCTCCCTTCCATTCCATTCTTCCATTCAATTCCATTCAATTCCTCCCTTCCATTCCTCCATTCTTCCATTCCATTCCTCACTTCCATTCTTCCATTCCATTCCTCCCTTCCATTCCATTCTTCCATTCCATTCCTCCCTTCCATTCCATTCTTCCATTCCATTCCTCCCTTCCATTTCATTCTTCCATTCCATTCCTCCCTTCCATTCCATTCTTCCATTCCATTCCTGCATTCCATTCCTCCATTCTTCCATTCCATTCCTCCATTCTTCCAATCCATTCCTCCATTCTTCCATTCCATTCCTCCCTTCTATTCCTCCCTTCCATTCCTCCCTTCCCTTCCATTCCTCCCTTCCATTCCTCCCTCCCTCCCGTGCCATTCCTCTTTCCTATTGCTTTTCCCCCTCCCCTCTCCCCCTTTTCCCTTCAAACCGTATGATGTTGACACTTATTTTCATGTCTTCAGACTTCTACCTTCACAAATACTCGTCAACTACTGTGTGTCAAAAGGACTGCCACCACCTCGTTTATATTATGGACGCGGTCAACAGGTAAGTTGATATCATTCGTTAAACATTGAAAAAACGACTGAGTAGTGGTTACTCAAATAAATGAGCAAATCGATGCATCCACAGTTACTCATTGCAAAAACGACTGAGTAGTGGTTACTCCAATAACTGACTAAATCGATGCATTCACAGTTACTCACTGCAAAAACGACTGAGTAGTAGTTACTCCAATATCTGAGTAAATTGATGCAAAAACGACTGAGTAGTGGTTACTCCAATAAATGAGTAAATCGATGCAAAAACGACTGAGTAGTGGTTACTCCAATAACTGAGTAAATCGATGCATCCACAGTTACTTACTACAAAAGCGACTAAGTGGTGCTTACTCTAATAACTGAGTAAATCGATGCATCCACATTCACTCACTGTAACTTGATATATATTGGTTATTTTGTTCAGGGTATATTCGCTACGGTGGAAATGGCGAATGGACAGAAGTTCAATGGAACACTATGTAGAGATCAGCTAGAAGCTACTGAAAGCGCATGCGCGATTGCACTCTCAGTATTGGTAGGTTGATTGAGGTGTTCAACATTTTGATGATGACGATGATGATGATGATGACGATAATGCTGATGATGACAATAATACTGATGACGATAATGATAATGCTGATGATGACGATAATACTGATGACGATAATGCTGATGATGACGATAATGCTCTTGATGATGGTGATGATGCTCGATGGTCATGATAATGATGATGGTGGTGATGACGATAATGGTAATGATGGTGATGATGACGATAACAATAATGCTGATGATGACGATAATGCTAATGATGATAGTGATGATGCTCGATGGTGATGATAATGGTAATAATGGTGATGATGACGATAATGGTAATGATGGTGATGATGACGATAATGGTAATAATGCTGATGATGACGATAATGCTGATGATGATGGTAATGATGCACGATGGTGATGATAATGGTACTGATGGTTAATTATGATGATTGTGGTGATAATGAAAATGATGATGCTGTTGGTGATGATGATGATGATGATGACGGTGATTATTTATCGATAATGATGATCATGATCATGGTAAAGATGAGAATGATTATTGTAAACGATGATAGCAATAAAAATGATAATGATGATGTAGTAATCCACGCAATGAAACTCGTATTAATGAACTTTGAACCACAAGTGTTAATATAATAAACCTTTCTCCTTAATTATTTTTTTTGTCCGTTTTGTAGAATCGTTTGGGACATCCAATGGCAGTGCAGCGTATGCCCGTACAGCCCTTCCCATACCGGTCCATGGTACCCGGTTACCCTGCCTTCCCTACCCACCATGCAGTGCGTGTACCGCACCCTTTCAATCCAAATCAAATGCCTCATAGTCACGTGACGTCTGTTAATTCACCGGATAAACAAGTGGATGCGAATCGATCTCCTTTTGTTCCAATGCAGGTAGGTTGGTACTACTAGGTAATGAGTGTGAGTGGGTCTCCCCTATTAGTAGGGCACGTGATACGTGTGAAAATTGAGACGTTAAAAAGCGATTTTTTTACAAGTTTATGAGAACAGCTCTAAACGGAAGTAGCATACACAATTTTCGTTCATGGATTGAGGCTGTTGGCCTGTTTGTTCTTTATAACGTTAGAAATAGTGTAGAACCGCAAATCCGCAAACATTTTGTATACTATGAATGAATGATTGATTTGAAAGAGTGAAACAGAGACTGGAACACTTAGGGGCTGTTTATATGAAGGCGAGTTGTCACTGCTAGCCGGGATAACTCGCTTCCATATAAACATCCCCTTAGTGATCAAATAGATGAACGAATGGATGGATTAATGAATGCATGGTTGTAGGAAGAATTTATGAAACTATGAGATGGCAGGTAGATTGAAAAATGACTCCATTTCTTCGTTTCAGTTTGACTTTCTGCGAATTCAGACATTCCAGCTGAGAAATAGGTTTTTTGCTGCCGTCAATCAAAGACATAAAAGGTGTCGAGTAATCCAAAAACCTATTTCACAACTAGCTGTTGGAATGTTTGAGTTCGCAGAAAGACGAAAACCGCAGTAATAGTTAGATTTGTAAATGGATGAATGTGTGGATGAAAGGGCAGATACATGGATAAGAGATGAAAAATTCACTCTATTACGATGAATTGAACGGTTTCTTGCACTTCCTTTATGCAGGTTACTCGACGGAATATACCCGCGAAATCAGAATCTCCTGCCAAAGAACCAAGCGACGTGGACACCAAATCAGAAAACCATGTCAGTGAAACACCTCCAGCCGTTAAAAAACCGGACCAACCACAGAATCAACCTCCCCCAACCTCCCCTCCCTCAAAGATTTTAATGACCCCCTCTAGTTTTACAGACCCAAAGGTAAAAAGTCCTTCTAAGGAAGGACAAATCCAGGAGGGAGCAATGTCTACAGGGATAAAACCTCAAGTGTCCCCAGATAGAAGTAATGATAATGTACCTAAAGATAGCCAATCAGAAGGCTCTATCGACGTTACTAAGGACAATACCAAGAAAGCGTCTACTCCAACTCCGAGAAAATCAGGAAAGAAGAATCAATGTATGATGGCGGCGAATTTTTCTCAGAAAAAGTGATTTTTAATGTCTTTTTAATTTCTAGAAATTATGCATGCACTTGTAGACAATGTGCTGGCACATGAATGTTGTGATGATTTATTAAACAGTTTCAGTTGCACTTCCTGTTCTTGTTCTAGGTAAATCTTTTGTAACCAAGCCTGCACGGCAAACCACATTATTTTTTAATAAACTGGCTGCAATCCAAAGCTTTATTTAGTGGAATAACTTAACCCCCCCCCCCCCTCCCCCCAAAAAAGAAACAAAACTAAACTAAACTAAATATTTTGTAACCAAGCCTGCGTGGCAAACAACATAACTTGTTAACATTGAGCCCGTGCATATCTGCAATGCGGTGTCGCGCAAAAAGTTATAAACGGGCTGCAATCCAAAGCTTAATTTAAGCAAAATCACTTTAAACCAGCCCTAAAACAAAGTATTTTTTGAAGTTTGTGGAATAATTAGCCCGCTTTAAGCAGAATTCATTACAGGAAGGAGTACCTTGTACTTTTTAATTTTGAGCCGCTGGCTTTAAGAGGATTATGTTTTAGTAGTAGACATTATTGCTATCGATCACCCGGAAATTTGTAAGTAAAGTAAGTTAAGTAACTATCACGTAATCAAACCATTTATTTCATAACTTATACCTGTTTAAGGTAGTCCTGGAGGCTATTTGGTGTCAAAAGTCGTCCAAATTGAAGAAAATAAAAAGTGGCCTTATTTTACTTGAAAACTTACCAAACGTACCTTCACGATAGACTCTTTAGAATATGTGCTTTCTAAAAAAATTTTTTTATTAGACCTTTTTGCTTTACCACTATTTTTGACTTCTTGCACTTTTAAAACAATAGGTGAGATGACAGATTGTACGGAATGTGAACATCTTTAGATTTTGATCAAAAGATGCTTGTATTTCATTGTTGAACAATAGTTGTAGTCGGGTCATCCGCATTAGTTTGGCCCGACTCGTTAATTATAACAATGAAATATAAGCATCTTTTGTTCAACTTCTAAAGATGTTCACATTCCGTACAATCTTTCATCTCACCTATTGTTTTTAGAGCGCAAGAAGTCGAAAATAGTGGTAAAGCAAAAAGGTCTATTGAAATTTGCAAGGAATTATAGGAATGCTTGGAATTTCCTAGAGCGCTCGAAAGACGTGAAAATTCAGAAATTTGAAGCTCAAGTCTCTGGCTTTTACTCAATCATTCCATACTTTTAACAGCGTAATTATTGTTCTAAAATAAAACTTTTCACCGCAGTCCGCCAAAAAAAATTGAAATTGAAAGAAATTACGGGCATATTTCTAGTCGTAAAATTAGTCAAAATTGTCACGCTTATAGATCGAAAGCAAAATGTCGATCGAACTGCGGCGGACTGCGGTGAAAAAGTTCCAAATTATCTCTTGTCTTCATCTGGAAAGTTTCAGATAAGTAGAGGAAAAGCTAGTTATATAAAATGTATTTTGTTTATATCGTATCCTTGCTGAAATGCCGTTTTTAAGCCTTAAAATGACGAAATTCTCTCGTAAACACCACAAATCGGTCACAGCAGTCGTCAAATATGTTGTTGCGTTACATTTGACCTTTAACTGCTAAAAATAGCCCGAAAAACATTCTAGAAAAGGTAATAAACTCCTTATACGACTGTATTATTTCCGCGAAACCAATCAGATGAAGCATGTGACGCCACTCTTAGTAACGACGCCTCTTGACCAACGATGACAGCTCGCATGCCATGTGCGATGGATTCCAAAGGTATACATGAGAAATAGAGCTTGTTTGCGAATGAAAATAGTCCTTTAATACTCAAGCGATACAACAGGAAAGTCTAGAAAAGAACAACAATTATTTCTGGCTCCATAGAAATGCCTTTTCGGCTTTGAAAGTCCAGAAGGCAGACAACTTAAAACTGAAACAAGATCGGCTCGTGAGTTTGTTCTCAAAGAACAACAAAACAAGACCAGTAAAGAGACCCGGTACTTAACTAATATGAATACTAAAATTGTAATAGTTTATGAGTATTTTCATTCAACGAAAATGACTTTGAAGTTACAATGCGTCCACTGAACCAGTGATATATCACTGGTCAAGCAAAAGGATCATTTTTCCAAATGTGTGAAGTAGCGAGATCTGTCAAAGACTCGACATGTAGTTGTCTTCTATTCTTTTGTTTCGCTGTGTCACTCTTCCGTTTTGCCGCGAAAATATGTTGTTTAATAGTTACCAAACTTTGAGTGATTATATCTCTAGAAATAATGCATGTATCGATCTAAAACTTTGTACAAGTACTAAACAATGTAATATGTTTCTTAATTTTAATGAACTATTTGAAACCTGCCAAAGTTTGTTTGGGTCAACCAAAATTCATACCAAAGTTTGTCTCAACCAAATTTTGGTTTGGAAACTGTAGTATTAGCACTATAGTATTAGGTCGATCGCAAAGGTCAACCAAGTGTCACTTGATAGGTACATTTAAGCGGTCTCATTTTGGAGCACATTCAGCTATTTGACTACAGTATTAATTGTTATTGAAAAATAGAACATTTCCCGTATAAATCACGATAATACCTTGGCTAATACCACGGATTCATCTCTGTTCGATTGATCGAGTGTGTGGTTTTTGTTGACTTTGAAAACACACGTTGAAGTGATAATTACCAAACCTGTCAAAATTGACATTTTTACATAGTTTGGAGGCCTTTAGGCCTCGTTTACATGAATCCGATCCGGCTGCAACCGCATAGAAATATTTGCGTCCACACGAATTCGCGTATCCGGAGGATTCAAGTAAAAGTATGCGGTTTCGGTGACCGGATTCACTGGATTCGTGTGGACGATAGGCCGATTCGCATCAAAACGTATGCGGTTTCAAAAGTATCTGGATCCGTGTAGAAGGGGTCTTAGAGCAGGACAGCGGCGTATTTGAAGTTTGGTTGGCAGCGACAAATTTTGTCCCAACACAAAAATATCATTCGCACTGTTCCTACCTCGTCGATATGACAGATGTTTTTGGTAAAACAAACAAAATTTGGTCTAGTGCGAATGGGGCCTTAATAAACATCACGTAACTGACAATCTTCAATAACCTTTCAACTCTTTCAAGTTAATTCAGCGTCGTCATGATCAGCAGCATTCTTCTTCAAGACATCGATGCAAGAAGGCATTTTTGAAGAAACAGCCGTTAATTCAGTAAGATTTTTTATTCTTTGATGGTGTTGATTTATACTCTTACCACAACTCTTAGGCCCGGTTCAAACGTCGAGCTATTCATTTGCCGAATCTAATCGTTTCTATTTGGCACATGAGTAGCTCGACGTATGAATCAATTGAGTTCGGCAAGATTTGATTAGATTCGGCACTGCACAAGCACGACTGTTCCAGTCGATCCACACGGCAAAAGCTCAACACTGCATTTTCAAACGTCGAGCTATCGTTGTGCCGAACCTAATTCACAAATAGACATTTAGTCGAAGACATTTTTGGCAGTAAAATAAGTTGAATCTGATTATATTTTAAAGACAAAATTATATTTGGCTCGACGTATGAATCAACGTCGAACTAATGTATTTGGTTCAGCACATGAAAAGCTCGACGTTTGAACCGGGCCTTAGACGCCAAAGTTTGCCAGGTTTTCTCTCAAATAACGTGACGACATTTTTGTCATATACTTTGTGGCTAGTCACTGACGTACGTATGTTTCGTCCCTACCAAGGGACGCGAGTCACGCGAGGTTCTACGAGCTAGCCAGAGTTAAACAGTACGTTATCTTATTTGGCTTCAAGCAAGCTCTAGAAATGCCACAAAGATGGCTAGCGCGTTCAGTAATCATGCGAACCACAACGAGTGGATCTGCATTTCCGAGCGTTTTTTAGTTGCTTTTCACTGGAAAAGTTGACTAATTTCAATCTATGGAAATAGTAAGGAAATACTATGGAAATAGCAAGGAAATCTGATTTACAGGATGAATGTACATTTCCATGGTATGGAAATTTAAATAAACTCTGGAAATAGCCTAGAAAAATCCTTGAAATTGTAGAATTACCAAATTTCTGTACTCTGGAAATCTCTGGAAATACCATGGAAATATCACATAGCAATTTCCATACTGTGGAAATTCAGCATTTCCATACGTTTTCCACACTATGGAATTTATTGAAGTTTTCCAGTGTTTGACAATGTTTGAATACGGTAAAAGTTAAAGCCAGTTTTTGTCGTCCTCAAAACATAGACGATGGCGCTTTACTATACTTTAAATCGAGTGAAAAGAGAAGGGATAAATATATCCGGGGATATATCCTAGAATATAGAAGGTATGATCAATCTTTAGTCTTTCTTTTTAAATGCATCAATGAAAATACATATGGTCCTAAATATATTTCTAATTTGTTTGAACAACGTAAGAGTAAATATAATTTGAGAGATGGAGGAAGCAATCTAGTGCAGCCTTCATATAATAATCTTTTTTTTTCATAATTCCTTTACTTATAAGGTATCACATCTATGGAATCAGCTTCCTTATTTTATAAAGCAATCTAGTAAATTAAGTGAATTCCGTAAGAAGCTGAAGGCATACGATTTTAGCAATTTAAGAGCTAGCTGTAAATGTAATAACTGTTTATCATAGGATATTAGGCGTTAATTAGCTTGAGATATATTACTTATTAATTTGATATAGTTTTAAAGTATTCTTTTTCTTAATTTATCTCTTTTTTGTGTGTTTGTGTCCGTATTTATACATTTGTAAAAATCTCAATATATCATGTATACTCACTGTAAATATAATTTAAATGAAATAATTATATCTATTTAAGTACTATTTATATTTTCATGTTTATATTTTCTATATGTATAGTTCAATATATTTATATAATTGTCATACGTTTTTTAGATGAGCCTCTGGCTCGGATTTAAGGGCGACCTCATCCCACGTTATGACTTTAATAAATTGATTGATTGATTGATTGATTGATTGATTGATTGATTGATTGATTGACTGACTGACTGATTGATTGATTGATTGATTGATTGATTGATTGAATGATTGATTGAACCACAACGAGTGGATCTGCATTTCCGAGCGTTTTTTAGTTGTTTTTGAATACGGTAAAAATTAAAGCCTTTTGTCTTCCTCAAAACATATACGGTGACGCTTTACTATACTTTACATCCAAACATGATGAACAATAACATTTCCTTTTATTCCTCAGGTGAAATTGAGAAATGGCGTCACTTCTTACGACTTTGTTCATATTAACTTGTTCTGTATTCCTCTTGGAACCATCGTTGAGTCTTGAGTCGTGTAAAGCAAAGTCGTGTGCTCAAAACTGTGATGAAACAAGTTGTAACCTCGGATGTGATTCCGTTGTCAAGAACTGTACCCAGAATTCAAATGGAGCTTGGGCAGACATGAGGTGTGCTGCCAACTATTGCCGCCAAAACTGTGACAAAGTCTCTGGTTGTGACGTCACTTGCTCATCCGGGGTTGAGACCTGCATTCAAAGTGCAAATGCATCATCATTTACAGACATGATATGTAACGCTAGCTCCTGCCATCAGACTTGCGAGGGTTCATCTTGTGACCAAAGGTGCGGTTCCGATTCTAAGACCTGCACTCAGACTATCAAGCCTTCACTTGGTAAAATAATTTGTGACGCAGAAGTCTGTAACCAAGATTGTTCTGGCTCATTCTGTACGTTGATCTGTTCCTCTAAGGTAAAAGAATGCAACCAGAGATGTAGTGGTAGTTTTTGTAAATATAGATGCAACGCTACCAACTGCACAATAGATTGCACCTCATGTTTTTGTACCAGGTTAACGTCTCCTAGCAACGGAGTGACGACGAGTCCTAGCAGCGAAGTGACGACGAGACTTAGTGGCGAAGTTGATTGCTGGTTTTGCTACAGTAAAACTGGTTGGCGATGCGAACAGATAACAAACAAAGGCAGCAAACCTGAATGCACCGTAAGGCTGTGTGGAAAGGCTTGGTACGATTCCATGGCGGAGAAATGCAAAGGTGATTGTTATCAAGACACAAAGTGTATTCGACAACCTTATGTGCCGACAACTAACAGTACAAGTACATCTGTGGCGTCCATGCGCATGCTCGTGGTGACAATGGTGCTGGCTTTATATCAATAATAAACCCTGAACTTAATTTGCAAGTTAAGCACATAAAAACATCATTTATTCTATAGTCTTTAGTTTTACTGTTTACTTAGTTTATTCAACTCTGTTATTGTAATTAGTTATTTACTTTATCTTATAACTTGTTATTGTAATTAGTTGCTTACTTTATCTTATAACTTGTTATTGTAATTAGTTGCTTACTTTATCTTATAACTTGTTATTGTAATTAGTTGCTTACTTTATCTTGTAACTTGTTATTGTAATTAGTTGCTTACTTTATCTTATAACTTGTTATTGTAATTAGTTATTTACTTTATCTTATAACTTGTTATTGTAATTAGTTGCTTACTTTATCTTATAACTTGTTATTGTAATTAGTTGCTTACTTTATCTTATAACTTGTTATTGTAATTAGTTGCTTACTTTATCTTGTAACTTGTTATTGTAATTAGTTGCTTACTTTATCTTATAACTTGTTATTGTAATTAGTTGCTTACTTTATCTTATAACTTGTTATTGTAATTAGTTGCTTACTTTATCTTATAACTTGTTATTGTAATTAGTTGCTTACTTTATCTTATAACTTGTTATTGTAATTAGTTGCTTACTTTATCTTATAACTTGTTATTGTAATTAGTTGCTTACTTTATCTTATAACTTGTTATTGTAATTAGTTGCTTACTTTATCTTATAACTTGTTATTGTAATTAGTTGCTTACTTTATCTTATAACTTGTTATTGTAATTAGTTATTTACTTTATCTTATAACTTGTTATTGTAATTAGTTGCTTACTTTATCTTATAACTTGTTATTGTAATTAGTTGCTTACTTTATCTTATAACTTGTTATTGTAATTAGTTATTTACTTTATTTTATAACTTGTTATTGTAATTAGTTGCTTACTTTATCTTATAACTTGTTATTGTAATTAGTTGCTTACTTTATCTTGTAACTTGTTATTGTAATTAGTTGCTTACTTTATCTTATAACTTGTTATTGTAATTAGTTGCTTACTTTATCTTGTAACTTGTTATTGTAATTAGTTGCTTACTTTATCTTATAACTTGTTATTGTAATTAGTTGCTTACTTTATCTTGTAACTTGTTATTGTAATTAGTTGCTTACTTTATCTTATAACTTGTTATTGTAATTAGTTGCTTACTTTATCTTATAACTTGTTATTGTAATTAGTTGCTTACTTTATCTTATAACTTGTTATTGTAATTAGTTGCTTACTTTATCTTATAACTTGTTATTGTAATTAGTTGCTTACTTTATCTTATAACTTGTTATTGTAATTAGTTGCTTACTTTATCTTATAACTTGTTATTGTAATTAGTTGCTTACTTTATCTTGTAACCACAATCATTGTTTAATATTACTTAGTATCCAACAACTTATGGTCTATCACAAATCGCGCGCTCTCATTGGCTACTCAACCATGGGCTATTGGGTGATAACCCATGGTTGGGGAAAGCAGTTTCTTCAGTTTCGTCGATTGAGAAAGCCAGATTTTTTTACTTTCAGCTTAGAACCTTTCTTAATTCTCCGTCGTTTTAAAATGTATAGTAGTTTTAACACTAAAAGCATGCTATTTTCAGCCGTTAAAATTAAAATATTGGGGGAGAAAATGGCAAAAACAGTGGAGAATTTCGATGTGTTTTGAATACATTTTGCCGTCACACGACATTGAGCGCGCGCTCGGTATTTTCTGTCATTTTGTCAAAATAAAACGATTGAAATGTTATTTTTCTTTCAAAATATGGCAAAGTTTGACCTATAAGTTGTTGGATACTAAAACAATTAGACCTCTCGCCCTCATAGGCTACGGATCAATAGCCCACTTGGGCGAAGACTCGGCCTCGTGGGCTATTGACCCGTAGCCCATTCGGGCTTCGGGACTAATTGTTAATTATAACATATGCAAGTAGAATCGCGCGCTCTGATTGGCTTATTTTCTATTGACAAGAAATGGATATCCCATAGAGATATCCCATAGAAATTTAATGTGAGGCTTTCAAGTTCGCTATTGTAAATTTTTACTTTTTTGCGACAAAAACAAATTGAAATGGCCGCATTGGACGACAGCGACGACTTTCCAGTTTTGCTTTCGACATATTTGAAGAAAATGTTGAGCCTGCAGTGGAGAAAAAAGGCGAAAAACTTCGAGAAAGGTCGACCAAAACCTACAAAAATTTGTAAATAGGTGGCGAGCATTGGTCGTTTTTGCATACATTTTAATAAGCAAAAGTTGAGAAAATCAAATCAGATTGCAAAAACTCCAGAGAGAATACACAAAAGGGTATTATTTTAATTCTCTAAAGAATATAAAGCTCGTTCACATACCTCGATAATAGTTGAAAACAATAGTTTTAGTTTTTATCTTTACTTGTAAACAACACGGCGGTGAGTTGAGCTATCTTTTGCTGAGAGATATCGTTGCTTTTCTGTTACTTTTAAAAAGCTGTAAAATTCACGATAAGTTTTTCTACAAAGTTAACAACGTTTTTGAAGTCAGGAAGTGTTCTTGTCTTTCTTTGTCTGCATACAAAAGGTTCAAAAATCTTGAAAAAGGCCGTTTTTTTGAAAAGCTCTGCAGAGGCGAGTTTTCTGCGAGCTCCCGTGTATCAACCTTCCTATCAGTTGTAAGCCGGTACCAAGCCTCCGTCCGACACGTCTCCGGATCAGCAATCCTCACCTCAGACTTCGCAAATCGCAACGCTCCTACGTGACAACGAAACCTGCCAAATCTGTTCCTTCGTCAGCGACTCCAGAGAATCAGTTGTCCGTTTGACGTCCATCCAGGATGTCATCGATGGTAAAGTCCGCTTACCCTTCACAAGTCGCCCTGCGTGGTTGTCTATCCAGACCGAGTGCCCTGATATGCGTCGTACCCATGCCCATCTTACTCAAGGAACGCGCCCCTCCAAAAAACTGAATAACATCAAGGATGTCAAACGATACCTTAATGTCGCAACAATCGCTTCTGACGGTTTACTGGTTGTTAAACGCAACGAACCTTTAGGCCCATCATTGTCCCTCGTCAGGCTATCGACGGACTGCTTACTGCACTTCACATTCAGCTCCACCACCCTACATGCCATCAACTGAAAATGGTCGCAAAACGCTACCTATTTGCTCTTGACATGGATAAAGCTGTTGAACGCGTAACCACTGGATGCCACACATGTGCTTCCTTACAACAATCCCCACAAGCACGTGTCGAGCAGTCAAGCTCACCCCCACCTGATGTCGTGGGTCAGACATTTGCTGCAGATGTCATCAAACGATCACGACAGCTCATTCTTGTGCTACGAGAGACTGTAACATCCTACACAGTTACCAGCCTCCTAAAGGATGAACGACACACCTCTCTACGCGACGCCCTTATTCAACTTTGTATTCAGCTACGCCCACTAGATGGTCCTCCGGCCATAATACGAACTGACCCCGCACCTGGGTTTAAAGCACTCGTAGACGACAAAATCCTCAAGCAATACAGGATCACCATTGAGTTGGGCCATTCCAAGAACCCCAACAAAAACCCAGTCGCTGAGAAAGCCATCCAAGAGCCATCCGAACTTCTCAGGCAAGACCCCCTCGGTGGACAAGCAACAGACCTGACCCTCTCTGTGGCAACGGCTTCACTAAATTCTCGAATCCGTTCACGTGGTCTGTCTGCACGCGAAATGTGGACCCAGCGAGACCAATTCTCCAACCAGCAGATACCCCTTAACGATGATTGTCTACTGACCATGCAGCACCAGCAACGCCTAAAGCACCACCCCTTCAGCGAGGTCTCCAAAGCCCCATCAAGTCTACCGCGTTCAGTTCCTCCCATTACTGTTGGCGACTCAGTTAGTTTACCTACATACTGACAGAAACAAGTCGCGAACCAGAGATCGCTATCTGGTCGTGTCTATCGAAAGCCCTTTCTGCAACATCAAAAAGTTTGTTGGCAACCAACTACGCAAATCATCTTACCGCGTGAACTTGTCAGACTGTTTCAAAGTCCCTGCCGATACCACAGTCAAGCAGACCCTACCCAGACGTGCGACAGATGAAGAATGATGAAGGAATATCCCTGTCGCAAGATCACCTCCCCCTTGTCCTCCACCGATCCCTCACGCAATCTCCACTCCTGCCATACAGACCAGACAGCCCAAAGCGCAAGATTGTCCATCACCAGCTGAACCTGACCCAACTGAAGAAATTGGTGAAGTGGATGCCTTATCCTCAGCCCAATCAGTTGTCCCCACAGTTGAAGAAGGGCTTCGCAGATCCACGCGGCCAAGACGTCCCGCTACACATTTAGCAGACTATGTTACTGACATTTAAGGTACTAGGATTGGATCCTGGAAAAAAAAAAAATCTTAACTTTTTTCGTCTTCCCTGCTTTGTTTGGAACTTAGTTAACATACATTTTCGATTCTGACTTTCTGTGTCTTTTACAAAACTTTAAAAAAATGAAGAAGAAAATCGTTTCTAAGG